>JAOXNR010000001.1:4900646-4939273 GCA_028571225.1 Parsonsia alboflavescens | reverse complement strand
TCTGACTCTAAATTTTCAAAGTCATTTATCTGCACAAATTCGCCTTGTGTTATCATTTCTTCAATGTCATCATCTATCTCTATTTTCCTTTTATTTTTCTCAAATTTCTCAGGGCATCTATTTGCATACTGTCCAATCTCATGATAATAGTAACATTTACAATCTTTTGGATTTTTATCATTTCTTTTTCTAACATATATGGGTTTCTCAGGCTTCCCATATATTTTCTTTTTATAATATCTAACTTTTAGTTTTTTGAAGTATCTCTTTTTATAGTATTTTCTCTTTTTATATCTCTTCTTTATCTTACCATAAAAGTATGGTGAATTACATCCTATCATAATAGACATTTTTGAGTTATCGCAACATAAAGATATCCACTTCTTTAATCTTTTTGTTAATTTAGCAAATATCGCATGTTCACACCATTCACTTAATTTATCTTTTAAATGTGTTATCATTTTTCCCAAGGTATCTGCAGTTCTTGGGTTTTAAGTATCTATCAATTTCTTACCCCAAGGGTCAGGAATCTTTGCAAAAAACAAAGGCAAATAGGTTTGTATGTCAGAAACTCTATTATAAATATGATAATAATAATCTTGAAAAACGCATATATGTATATCTATCTATTTCACAGATATCACATAATTGTAATTTTAATAATGCAATCATATATTTATTAATGGTTCTTAGATCTTTTAGGAAGTTTCCTTTTCTAGTAAACTCTAATCTTATAGCTTCAGCAGCGCTAGAGATGTAATTGGCTATCTTATCGTCTTCACCAACTATGTATCTTTTGGTTTCCTCTTCAATATTTTGCCAAAATCTAAGGATGCTATTGACTAGATTTCGTTCCAAGAATCCTTTAGTTATTTCAAAATCCATTTTATTAACATATACAACTATCCATAAAGATGTTTCCCGGTTATCTATCGCTTCTTCAGTATTTTTAATATAATCTAAGTCCAAGTAAATACCAAATGGATTAATCAGTTCTTTTTTAATATCTCCTATAGATGTTTTATTCATTGTGGCTTGAACTCCTGCATAACCTCTCGTTGATTTATCAAAACTAGTTCGTCTTATAGTAGGTTGACTACCACTAATATTAGGTATATCATTTATGTTATTATTCCATCCAGTTTTCATCGCATAATTAGGTTTAATGTTTATAAAATTATTTTCTTGTAATGTTAAATCTCCAATCCGAGTAATTAAATTATCTACTTCATAATTTTCATTTTCAAAATCTGAAGTTATCATTTTAAATTATTTCCACCATAACCTTCTGGTATATAATTTTATTTAAATCATAAATAGTTATAGAAATATTTTGATAATAATAAATATATTTTTTAAAATAAAATCTTTAAATGTCTTTAGAAAATATTTTAAAAATTTGAAATTTTAATATATATATATATATATATATATATATATATTTATATATTTCATTCAGAGAGCCAAGCCGAGTTCTAGCTTAAAAAGGTCAAGCTCGGTTTTTTTTTTATTTTTATAAAAAAAGTTCAACTCAATTGCACTCTAAATTTCATGTGAACTTTTAACAAGTTTGATTTTGGATTTTGTGGGATTAATAAGTCTCTGAGTGGTAGTGAAAAATAGTTTGAATTATTAAGATACAAATTAAAAGGAAAAAAAAAGTGTATTTAATATAAAAAATTGTTATAAAATATGCTCACCCTAATTGTAAGTCATTAATATTCTACTTGTAATTGAATATTCTATCTTTATTTTAAAATAAAAAAATGTTTTTGTTTGTGAGATTGGAAAACATCTCTACCAGAGTGATACAATTCAGATGAGATGTAACTCTTTTACGTAACTATTAATTAATTATTCCTACAAGTTACTAAAAATAACAATTTGTAATAAATACATCTTTATGAAAGTGTCACCAATCCCTGTAATATTGGACTTTTAAATTAAGTTCTATTTTAAAAATTTATGAATGATTGATAAAAAGATTTTATTTTAATAATTTATGAAAGATTATATTCATTGAATATAAATAGTTTTGTTTGAGTTAAATAATTATGAAACACCATATTTATTGAATATGAAAAATTATAATAATAAATATTTTTTTAAAAAATAAAATATGAAAGATTATGGTCCTTAAATATTTAAGTCATATTCATTGGATTTGAAGTTTTTTTTTTCTTTTATATATATAAAAAAAACTATATTGTGTGCTTGAGAATTTTAAAATTTTCTAGTCCTCATTGATTTTGAAATCTCTATTTTAAATATGTAAATATGTATATATAATTTTTTCTATCATATATTATGAATATAATCTTTTTTATTCGAATATAATCTTTCGTAACTATTAAAATAAAACAAAAAAACTATATTTAATAAGGGTAATATCTCATAAATCTATTGTACATATTTAAAGTATTCCACCCAAAGTCAATGATTTTTACCTTTTTTTTTCAATTTCATGCATGCCACCTACTTTTCTAATTTTAAAAAAAAGACTTTGATTACATTCAATAAACTTAATCTTTATATTTATTAACTTTATGTTCATTGAACAGAGGAAAAAATAAATTAATTAAATTACAACAAAATATTTTATATTTAATGAACTTAATATTTCATAAATCTATCATATATATTTAGTGTAGTCTCCTCAACATCAATCAATATTCATGAATCTTGAATTCTAGCAATTTTATACATGCCAATTAATTTTATTAACTTTATAGAAAAATTTGATATTAATGAAAAAAATCTCTATTCCTATTCAATAAACATAATCTTTCATGTCTAATAATATATATATTTTTATAACTACTAAACTAAAATAAAACGAAGCAATGTATATTAGTGAAAGAAATTTAAGATGAGCTTCCTAAATGAACGAGTGCTTGTAAATTTTTATTTTTAAAATTATAGAGCATGTCACATAATTTTGGAAAAGAAAATTCAAAATTAATGAAACAAAAGTATTTAAATTCAATAATATAATTTTTCATAATTGTTATTAAACTAAAATAAAGTTACTTATACTTTTAAAGTATTAATAACACTTAAAAAAAGACACTTTGTGAATCGTATTATAATTAATTAGTAAATACTTAAATTTGCCTAAAAGAGGTATGCATTTTTTATTCGAACAATACCATTAACATCTAAAAACAGTAGTTATCTGATAATAACAAGATTTCAATATAAAAAAAATATATATATATATATTTATTTATTTATTTATATTAGTTCAATCTTCTTACTTCATAAAATTATATCCTAGTTATGATTCTTAAACAAAAGTTTGATTCGTTAAACTTCCAAGATATTGTAATAAACATATTTTGTTTACACTTAGATCAATTATAAATAACTAGAAATGTTTGGCTTCTTATTTATTTCTTATATTGGCACATAGAAACTTCCTAATATATTATTTTATCTATCTTTAACTATAAATCATTTATTTTCACTTTTTTCCCCTTTTCTCTCCATTGCTATTAGTTTCATAGATACTTTACCCATTCTTTTCAATCTTAACACTGTTTTTTTTTTCTCCTTCATCAAACATTTTATCATTTTCAATGTTGTACTAGGACATTTTTGAGGAAACAAAACCTTTAATATGGAGAAGATGCCAGTAAAAGAATTCTAATTACTGGTGGAGTGAGTAAAATAAATTAAATAATAAGGAATATCAAAATATAAATTTTATCTTCAAACTATTAATTTATTTTAAAACAACAATGAATTGAGTCATATATTCATAATAATTCAGTTTGTCAACACATGACACAAATATGTCAATTTACTTAATTTCAATTAGAATGTTTCGGAGGAAACACATGCACGCGTAAAGAGAACAATCATACAATTATGGTTAAATAAGAACAAAAAAACCTTGAAAATTCACAAGTAAATTGGTGTTATAAGTTTATGCAAAAAAAAAAAATAAAAGAAGAGAAAAATGAAAATCTTTATTACAATAAGTAAAATTCATACTCAAGGTAAGATTCAATTGAAAATATGTCAAAACTACATATATTTTTATTAGTTCTTTGATAGAAAATCTCTTTTCATTTGCAACCCCAACCTTTATTTATCCTTCCTCTCTAGTCCTATTCCATATGATCACAAACACAAAATTCCTTTATTATTGAATTGGATTGAAATTAAATTTGTAAACTCTAACTTTAAGTAAGAATTTCATATAATTATATGAATCATTATAAAAATATTATAAATTAAAAGGACATTTTTGCAACATAAATTTCATCACCAAAATTTTTAAAAAGCAAATCCAAAATCAGTCTTAATCATTTTAAAATCTTTTACAAAAAGGGTCCTCGGTCCAAATGCAATTTTTATAGGGGAAAAAGCTCAATTTTATTATGGCTTGTTATTGGCCCATTAGGACAAGAATTGGGTAGCAGTGCAAAGAAAATATTAATGTAGTGATTTGATTGGTTCGTATAAATCACGCGGCTTTTGGACCGCGTTCTGGACAGGTCATGAACAGCCGAAAGAAAGTGTGCAGGTGGCTACACCGGCAAAAAAGCATCCCCTTCCTTCACTCCACTCAACTCATTTTCTTCACGCCGTAAGGGTAAAATTGATTTGATGATATATTATTTCGTTGAGTGTGTATTTCGTTCTGGTCAAATATAGGATTGGCTCCTCACGCATATTAATTAAAGGGTAATCTGTCCAAATTCTACTGAGATACATCCATCTATTTACAATTTTTAACCTATAATAGAAGCGAAAACATGTGAAACCTTATATATGATGGGTTCACCATTCTCTCTCTTGCCACTAAATCTTGTCGCTAAACTCTCACTTCACTCTGCTCTCTACTGCAAGATCTTCTTCACATGCTCCCGCTCCATTTCTGGGCCAAAAACCCTTTTTCAAGATCTGTAGTATCACCACAGAGGAGTTAGAAAAAGTTAGCTTTTGTTACGGGAACGCATTTTCACTTCTGGCCCAGTTAATTTTGTTCAGATCTCTAATAAATTTATTGGATCCGAAGGTCTAAGAGTGAATTAGTTGAGGAAATGACTGGCATTGTTATTTTTTAGGTGGTGGGTTTAATGTTTGTGTATTTTCTACTACTTGCTTGTTTGGTTGGCGTAAAAGAAATCCATGAAACCTTTTCAAGAAGTTAACGGAGGTTTTGTTGGGGGAGAGAAAAGGTTTTGGGCCGGAACCCTAATGAGCTCCGGCTTGTGCAATTCGAGTGTTGCAGGCTTTATTTCTGGCGATGCTGTTTGGAATTTGTGCGTTGCAGAGTGAAGATGTCTACTACTTTAGTGCTTCCTGTTCTCCTTCTGCTGCTAATTTTGCTCCCCACTAACCTCGGTAATTTTGTAAAGATTCTGATACGTCTACCACGGTTTTAATTATCTACATTTTCAATTTTTTCGTATGCTGTTCTTTCTGGTTCATAACATCCTCCTTGAAAGATTATGCTCAAGAACTACTTTTTGTTTGGAAAGCTGTGGTCAATAATGGTCGTGCTTTTTTTTCTTCTTTTTTTCCAGTGTATGTTAATTTGTGTGCAAATGGCATGTTAGCCCCAAAAAATTCATGAAATTGATGGAATTAGAGGACGATAATGGGTTGGATTGGTATGCCGCAATTTTTTGCAAGTGTTGTATTGTTCTTGTTTAGCTACATTAGGGGATAGGTACGTAAAAGGTTAGTGATTTTGTGCCTGAGTGAATGTATTGGTTGGAATTATAACAGGTTGGGTGAAGACTTGTACATTTCTTTGTCTTGTTCATTTAGCAATCTTGGATGTCCTTTTTGTGTCCGTTCAAGTTCTGGGTGAACTTAACCTGTATAGTTTCTGGTTCTACATAGGGGGCACTTGTTTATCATGTTTGCACTTGTCGAATATGTTTTATTCGTCTTGGTCAAGTAAGAAGGAGCTGCAAATAATAAGTGGAACTATAACGAAAAGCCAGTCTATTGAAATCTCTTGGCAAGCACATTAAAAGTGTGAATGACCTAGATTTTGTTCCATTAGGTAGATGAACCTGTCAGTTATTTCTTGCAGAAGATATTTTACTAGGAAGTAATTAATTATTGGCCCTTGGGATATAAAGGAGATATAATTTTTTGTAGAAGTTTCCATTTTTAGCTTTTATTTGGAAATATTCATAATTTTATATTATGTTGACTGTATTTTTCTAATACTTGATTTTGTCAAATGATGAAGGGCAACTTGGAGAATGTAAAATGTAAACTTTGTTGAATCTACCTTCTACCTTTATCTTTGTTTTTGTAAAATGATTTTTCCAATATAGGAAACCTAAAATTTTTTTCAGGGATTCAATTACAACCCATCTATCTTTCTCCTGCTTTTTTGCCAAGCCAGCAATATTTGTCGAGGAAGGTCTTTTTGGAACATGGTAAAATTGCAAATTCTGTAATCTATTTCATATTTTCTTTTTCGGTTTTACTTTACAAATACTTCCTCAATCCATGATTTAATGTCCATGTTTCTATTTTAGGATTTCTTAAATTTGAATCCACTCTCCTAAAATAAATAAACATATTTATCATCTGAAATCCTGTAAAGCCCTTTAACCTAAGGAATTCACATCCCATCAATGCATATGGCTCCAATGCCAGGCATATTAATTAAGGATTGTGGTACCACCGTAACAGTAAAAGGCTTTTCTTAGTTTGCTTTTATTTTTAGTAAAAAACCGACATTTAATTTTGAATGGGATGAAAAATGGTCTATGTTGTGCATTACCCTGTATGACATTTCTTAGTTTGCAACTTTATGATATTTACTTAAATATCTGTTCTTATTTGCAACAGTAATGTAGAATTTCATTGGTCTATAATTTCACAGGTAGGTCTGCATTGTCAGTTGCTTCAGTTACCCCATTAATAACACCACACCTGCCCGGGGTTAAACCCCCTCTAGATCTACCCCTAGCACCTGCTTCTTCTCCAGCAGTTCAAGGTAATTGGGTGCTCATTCTCATTTATCATTGGTCAAGTTTTTCATCTCTTGCTGATTTAGAAATGCACGATATAAGGTCCCATTGCCAGTCCAATTGGTAATTCATGGCAAAGACATCATCACCATCATCATCGAGGGAGAAGTCATTCAGTTTCCCCTTCTCCAGCTAGGACCCCAGGTAATATTTCACTTCTGCTTTTAACGATTTACTTTTTGCTGTATATCCTCTTAGCAAACGGTACTCTTTACCTCCTATATTGTGCCTTCTAAATCCATGTTATTTTTTTTCTCTCTTGCTTTAGCGTATTATTCATCTCTGTGTCAACATGATTTCAAGGCCGAAACTAGTTTCTATTAGACCATACTTACTCAACTCTGCTGATTCTGCAGTTTTTTTTTGTCTTCATTAGTTGCTTCAACAACTCAAATATTTTTTTTAATTAACCTTTCAGGTTGCGGTCAAATTTGTGCAGAGCCATTTACGTCAAAACCCATTGGTTCAACATGTGGTTGTATTTTACCAATGAAAGTCAGACTTCTTCTAGAGGTCTCACTTTATACTGTTTTTCCTCTAGTTAATGAGCTAGAGATTGAAATTGCACAAGGAATCTATTTGCAGCAGAGCCAGGTGGTTATCGTTGGTGCAAGTGCTGATAGTCAAAATCAGGAAAGGACAGTAGTTGATGTTAATTTGGTTCCTCTTGAAGAGCGATTTGATAATACAACTGCTTTACTCATCTATGAAAGATTTTGGGAGAAGAAAGTGGCTCTTAATAGGACTCTTTTTGGTACTTACCAAGTAACGGAGGTCATTTATCCAGGTAACCTGAAAATTTTCAATAACTTAGAGAGCATACAATTACATCACCATTGAAATTAGAGTCTGAATGAATTATTCTTAGGCTTGCCTTCATCGCCACCTTCTGGTGACTCCTCTGGGGAAGGTCCAAGTGGAAGTGATGCAACTCAGCAATTCCCTATTACTGCATATATGGATGACAAAGCTCAGAAAATGAGCCCGCGAATTATTTTTGTGATTGCCTTGTCTGCATTTGTGCTGTTGATAATTTCGTGTGGAGCAGTAGCTGTCCTCTTAAAATGCAGGAGGACTAGTAGACCTTCGAATGCTGTCGGCCCTGTATTTACACCATCCATAAACAAGCGATATGGTATGTTTTCAAGTTCATCTGCATTCAAACACCTTCTTGACTACATATGCTGATGAAGATTTGTCAATTAACATGTAGTAATTATCTAGGCCAGTTTTGTAACATTTGCATACAGTTTATTTACACTGTCATGAAGCTCTACGCGGTAGAACATGGAACTAAAACTGATACACTGGTTTCATGAAATCTGTGCTTCAAGTATACGGAGTTGATCTCAATAGGCAAGTACAACATGCTAGTTGATGGCTTTAATGGTAGCATTTAGCTGAATTTTCATTGCTAAGAAATTTTTCTGTCTTTAAAAGTATTTTTATGGATGATGGTACATGTTTTACACCACAACTTAAATTTTCTTTTTGTTCTCTTAAACTTCTCTGTTCCTTGATGTTTGGATGGTTGAAGTTGCTGACACTCCAATAATTATGTTTATGTGATGTTCTGTTGGGATGATAAACTATATATATGTTTAACAATAAACATCTGCATAACAAGATGAAATTAGTATTGCCCTGTAATTTCTTAACTAGTATACTAGTGCATTCCAAACATAACAGTGCATACCGCAGCTTCAGCTTTTTATTTTTTACCAGCCAATATTTGGTTGGCTGTGATTCTTGAATATTACCTTAAAATACTTATTCTATCCTAAATTGGGTTTCCTATTTTCCTTTTGGAAATCCCAAAATAAAAATATTAGATATCCAATTTTAGAGGAGAGTTATTATATTGATGACTAGTTTAGTTTAATGTCACTCAAAGCTTTGCGAATAGTGGTTCACGTTGTTGCATTTTTTCTTGAATCTTCATTTGGCTCAGGAACAGGATCAGTATTGTCAAGTAGCCCAGCAAGCTCAACATCTGCATCCATCCTTTCCACTATGCCTGCTTCTATTCTGTCGGTGAAAACATTTTCACTAGCAGAGCTTGAGAGTGCCACAGCGAAGTTCAGCTCTAAAAGGATTTTGGGTGAAGGAGGGTTTGGGCGGGTATATCATGGGGTAACAGAAGACGGAATGGATTTAGCTGTTAAATTGCTTACACGGGACAATCAGAATGGTGACCGTGAATTTATTTCTGAAGTTGAGATGCTGAGTCGATTGCATCACCGTAATCTTGTGAAATTGATTGGTATATGCATACAAGATCGTGTACGATGCTTGATTTATGAGCTTGTACCTAATCGCAGTGTTGAGTCCCACTTGCATGGTATATTTTTCTTTTCAAGTCTTTTGTGATTTCCCTTTTTTTTTTGAATTGTGCAGATATGTCTACTCTAGATTCTCTTCTCTCTCTCATGTTCTCAAGCCTTTCCATCATTGTACACAAATCACTTCATTGCTCATAAGGATAATGTTGCTATACAACTTATTTATCACTCATCTATTTGTTGCAACTTTAGGTTGTGAAAGAAAAATAGTAACCATATCACTTGTTTAAGTAATATGTTTATTTGTGGATTACAATTTTGTAAAATAATTATTTGTTTGTCAATATGATGAAAATGGCTAGCTGTGAAGTATGATTTTTTCTCATTTCAGGGGTGGACAAGAAACAAGGATTTCTTGATTGGGATGCTAGGCTAAAGATTGCACTTGGCGCTGCAAGGGGATTGGCTTATCTTCATGAAGATTCTACTCCGAGAGTAATACATCGAGATTTCAAAGCAAGTAATGTTTTATTAGAAGAGGACTTTACTCCAAAAGTTTCGGACTTTGGGTTGGCCAGAGAAGCAACAGAAGGAACTCATCACATATCCACTCGAGTCATGGGAACTTTTGGGTATATACTACTGCTACTACTACCAATTCCTCTCTATTTTGCTCTTCACCTATATGACTATGGTGCTCAACCGACTGCAGTTTCTGACAACACTTGAATTGTGTCTTGCAGGTATGTTGCACCCGAATATGCAATGACTGGGCATCTGCTTGTCAAAAGTGACGTCTATAGTTATGGGGTTGTGCTATTAGAACTTCTGTCAGGAAGGAAACCCGTTGACATGTCTCAACCTCCCGGAGAAGAGAATCTCGTCACATGGGCAAGGCCTCTGCTGGCCACTAGAGAAGGCTTAGAGCAGTTGGTGGATCCTGCCTTGGCTGGAACCTATGACTTTGATGACATGGCAAAGGTGGCTGCAATTGCTTGCATGTGTGTTCACCCCGAGGTGACTCATAGACCATTCATGGGAGAAGTGGTGCAGGCACTAAAGCTGATCTACAATGACACAGATGAGACTTGTGGGGATGGCTGCAGTCAGAGAGAATCATCTGTTCCAGACTCGGAATTCAAAGGTGATCTTGTCCCTTCTGATAGCAGTTGGTGGAATGCAGTTGGAGTAACTCCAAGACTGACATATGGGCAAGCTTCATCTTTCATAACCATGGATTACAGTTCTGGTCCCCTTGAAGAGCTGGAAAACAGACCGTTTTCTGCTTCTAGTTTGCTTGGAGGAGTAGCCTTGCCCATCAGGCATGGAAATAGATCAGGTCCTCTTCGAACAGTCCGGAGTAAGAAAGCCTTTTACAGATCAAAGGGGAGTATGAGCGAACATGGACTGCTCCCAAGACGAATGTGGAACGAAGGGGGTGGTGGTGCAGGTTATGAAGCTTCATTTTAGTGGATTCTTAAGTGTACAGAACCGAGAGACCATTTGTATTGAGAAAAGTGGTTTTTTCGGCCTAGGTTAGGACAGTTTGTGATCCCTGTGATTTTCAGAGAGAGAGAATCTGACCTCTAATTTTGGTTTACCTGAAAAAGAAAAGACAATGAGATGCAAGTCATGTACTTTCCTTGTATATTGATGAATTAATTACCTATGGTTCAATACTGGATTGAACAGGCATTTTTCATCTTAATGAATTATAAATCCGCAAATTGGTAGATGGCATTTTTTGCTTGCTTCAGGGACCTCCATGGAAACATCACTCTGGCTTGGACACATGCAGGCTTGTTTCCCGCAATGCCTTTGAGGCTGATGCCAGAGCTTTTGGCAATCATTCCTGGAAGGCTCAGACGAGGATGAGGATTCTAGGGTAAGAAACTTGATCCACATAACCTGGCTAAATCCTTGCATCAGCAACAATGACAACATGCTAACTTCATCAAAGTCAAAACACACTTTGTTTAAATCAAATCAAAAGTAGATTATTATTTTTTATGTTTTGGGTGGAAATTCCTAGAATGAGGATGCCTCTTAAGTAAGTTGCTGAAAAAAATTCATTTTTTAACTTACTGAGGAGGCAATGAAAAATCTCTTATTAGGATGTGCTCGATTGGGAGTAATATTTATATCTAATTGAAGGAAGATTAATTAGATCAAGAAATTGGGGGGCGGGGGGGAAAAAAATCAATATGCTATGCGGTGGGGATTTGCACGTTGCGATTGGGCGGATAAACATATGGATATTCATAATTGGAGCCCCTGTAGTTAAACAAAACAAAAAATGGCGTCACTTCTCCACTGTCTTGGAGGTGGCATCACCGCTACAAAGTCATCCAAATCTCAATTATCATTGCCGCTGCACTCCAATTCATCTCTCAACTCTCGCAGGAGCAGGTGCGCCTCCTTCCGGAGAACGATAACAGAATCCGATACCTTACTTTTGAGCTACTATACTCTGTATCCACAATCGTGATTTCTGAGTGAATCTGACTTGTCCTACTCTTGTTTTTGTTGCAGAAATTTCCCGGTGAGAATGGCGTCGATGACGACTCAGCCTTCCCCGTCGCTTCCTCCTCCACCCGAGAATGGAGTCGTTGTGCGTCTATTGCCACACTACTTCTGATTCACATTGTCCTAATTATCTGCAGGACTTCTAGATAATATTCTTTCGAAATTCTTTTATAATGATTTAGTGAATATTTTGCAGTTAGGTTGCGGATCAGTATCGGTGGACTTCTTGGCTGCCGTGGCTTCTTATCCAAAGCCTGACGACAAGATTCGAAGTACGAGCTCAAAGGTTCTCTTCTCAAATATATTGGTTGCTTTGCTATGGAATTTTACCTCTTTCAGTTTTATGGATTTTGGTCGATTTGCCGTTATTGTGGACTTAACTTGAGAGACAACTTTTAGGACCTTCGTTTCAAAGATGTCTTAAAAATTCAGCATAGTTGAATGAACGTTTTTGTTCGATTAGGTGCAAGGAGGTGGAAACGCTGGGAATGCTTTGACTTGTACTGCGCGGTTAGGGCTGAAGCCACGATTGATCTCGAAGGTCTTCTTTTAACTATATTTATCTTTATGTGACTTTGGATTGTAGTTTTAGCAGACTTTTGTCTCTGTGGTTCATTGATTTGCATGTCTGCTTCGACCAACAACAATAGTGAGGAAATATGTGATGCTGTTGTTTCTCTCTTTCTCTCTTCTTTGCTCTATGACAGATGGTAATATTCCAATCATAATGTAAAACTAGAAAGTCCTGTATACAAGTCTTTTGAAGTATTATTGAGGATCCGCTGTGCTGCTTAAAAATGGTTGCTTTAGCATCATCATGGTTTTGGGGAAATAACATTTCAGACTTTCAGTGAATTTAACCCAGTTTACAACTTCTAGACTCTTCCTCTGCAAAGTCCAAATCAGCTAAATATATTATCTTCCTCAACTGAAGCATTTTGCTATTTTACTTGGTTAATATTTGCTCTTTACTTATCAGCTTATAGAGTTAGAACTTCCTAGCCTCCAGTAACACAGTAGAAGTTGTAAGTGTGTCTAGTCATTCTAACTGCTTGATTCTACTAATAGGAGAAAAAGGTCTGTCCTGAATTGACTAGTGAAGTAGCAAATATAGCAATTTTTTGTCTATTTTTGACTGGTAACAGAAGTTGTCATACTCAAAGGTGTCCTCTTGAGTATATCTGTCAAAATAAGTTGTTTAGTTTTTATTCTTTTTCACTTGTTTGAATATTCTTTTGCAGCTTCTCTTTTGTTTTTCTTCTTTATTTTGCATTACTATGATTTTGCTTTTTTTTTTTAATTTCGTTTAAGTTGCCTTATTATGGTTTTAAGAGATGCATGTTGCTTTAAACTATTTTATCAGGTTGCTGATGACTCACAAGGGAAAGCTATATTGGATGAACTAGAAGCTGACGGTGTAGATACATCCTATTTTGTTGTAAGCTGCTTCTTGTTTATTTCCATTTTGTGCTTCTTGGTCTTATTCACGTGATAACATACATATACTAGATGTTCATGTACAACCCATCGAGACAGTTATCTTGGCCTTGTAACAGATTTAGGTTTTATGAATCTGATGTCTCTGATTGATGAGTTCCACGGGGACTTTGCTGCTGTTTACTTCTTTGAATTAAGGTAGCATGGCATGTGCTACTCTGTCACTAGGAAGATGCCCATCAAACTGCAACGGCAATAGAGGGCTTTAAAGTGCTGTCTGGTGTGGTTGTGGGTGAATATTTTTGAAAGACTATAAGATTTTCTTTTTCCCAGACTTTTAAGGCTTTTCTGAATTATTGGAACAAAGAGTCTTGTCTTGGAATTATAGGCACATATCAAGCATCAAATAAGTTAAAGATCTCATTTGAGGAAGATGCCAATTGTTTGCTTGAGACGAATGCATATATAATTTTAGGTCAAGTATTTCTTTGAATATTCAACGTTCGTCTCTAAAATGAACCTTGATTATCTTTCAAGGGGATTAAAGTCTAAGCACTTTTGGTTGTTCTTTTCCGTACTTGCACCTCTTTTCCCCCAAACAAGTCTGACTCATAATTGTTGAGTGGTGCTAACCCAGGCTCTTTATGGGTGGTTGAGGTTACACCTCTGCTGAACCTTTAAAATTAATTTCCCCAGGCAAAAATTTCAGTGGCCAACCTGAATTAAGTCTCCAGGCCCATCATATGGCTCTATTAAAGTCAATTATTTCCCAACATAATGAGGAACTTCCCTATATCCTTATTGACACATCAAATGTTCTTGTCGCGTCCAGGCCACAAGCAAATAGGTGATACAAGAATCTGGTGGTGTCTAACATTCCCCTGTGGTCTAGTACTCAGTGCAAGAGAACCTTGCTCCCTTACTTTGTCTGGTGGCCTACTTTTATTTTATTTTCTTCCGGTCAATAAGGTAGGAATGGTCTAGTGGCCTGCTCTGCACTATTTATACCAAGACCCATTTTTAGTTTTAAAAGAATAAAGTTTAATGGTGATTAATTTTGTTGCCCTAATTTGTTAATGCAGGTTTCCCAAGGGGGCAATTCACCATTCACGTATATCATTGTCGACAACCAAACGTGAGTACCAATACTCCAAGTGATTGTGTTTCAGGCATAATTGCAATCTGCTCTGTCTTCTCTATGGTTCTCTGTTTTTCTTCTCAATAAGATGCCAGTTATTTTCCCAGGTTATATGGAATGGTCGACATCTAATTCTAGTAATTCTTTTCTTTTTGTATTTTGTGGCTATGTTGTACTATGACTTTGTTTTCACTGTATGCATGTGATTTCCAGGTATTGTTTCTCAAAATTTATATAAAACAGAACTGATATTTGAATTTTCCTTGAATAAATTTTTGGCAATGAAATGCTTGATTCATGCTTGTGTTTCTTATACCCAAACAGGTTAACTTTTCTCAATTGCTCATGGCAGATTAAGCAATGCCAGTTGATGAGTTATTTAGCCTTTATTTAAGCATTGGTTTTCTCTGTACATTATTGAAATTGCATTGTGCTAATCTTTTAAGCAACAAATCAATGACAGGAGAACTCGCACCTGTATTCATACTCCAGGATACCCTCCAATGATACCAGATGATCTTTCAAAATCAAAACTGTTATCTGCTATTGATGGAGCTAGACTCGTCTTTTTTGATGGAAGACTTCATGAAACCGCTTTAGTTATTGCAGAGGAGGTAAGTTTTTTCTGACATTTGGTTTGCTGTATATTGTCTGGGCTTAGGATATTATTGTAGGCGCAATGCCAGGTATGATACTGGTATAACAGAGGCTTCTATATCTAGGTATCACATATCACTGACAAGTCAAAATAAGTCTAGGCTCTCTGATTTTCCAGTGCAGGCAAATCGCAGGAGGATACCTATTTTAATTGACGCAGAAAGGAAACGGGAAGGATTGGATGATCTCTTGAGCTTCTCTAGCTATGTTGTATGCTCAGCAAAATATCCACAGGCAAATGTTTTCCTTGAAAGTGACTTTAGAATTGTGCATTTCTAAATCCCCTCCATTGGTAATTTGTCATTCAAGAATCTATAAAAGGATTTCATAGCTCTATAAATTTGATCTTAATCCAATGTGTAGAAACAGCATTTCAGAGATCTGAGTTAGAGGAAAAGGTATACCCTTTAATTACAGGAAATTGATTTTTTGGGTCCTGTGACATCATTAGTTTCATAGTGATCTTACTTGACCTTTGGCCTTTTACTGTCATTTTATCCTAAGATAAGCTATTAATCATCTCTACATTTTTTTTTTTGCAGTCTTGGACTGGTGCCCCATCTGTTCCAAGTGCCCTTGTTTCCATGCTTTTAAGATTACCAAATTTGAAGTTTGTCATCGTGACATTGGGTGAAGATGGATGTGTAATGATTGAAAAGACTGCAACTGGTATCCCTAAACTTCTGTTTGTTGCCAGTAAACTATCAAAGTAATCCGCTGGTTTAGACATTTTTTGAAGTTCTCATTGTTGGAAAACCTATCTGGCAGAGACTGCCTTATCTGAAGTAGATGTGGATAATTTATTAGAGACACTGAAGCAGCAAAAAGATAACACCGGCAACTCACCAACATGTACATGCTCGGTAATTCTCCCAAAGATTTTCATCAAATTGCTCATTTTGCAACATATCTCTGTTTTCCTAACTTCACTCAACCTTCCAGAATGAATAAGATTCAAATATTTTGCATTCTGCACTTAAAAATTTAGGTGCAAGCTTGATGCAATAGTAAATGTTCTTATATATTGTATATTTATTTTATATATCTTGCTTGTCATTAGTTTCATTGAGTTATGGAAATCTCTTATCAATTGCTTCATAAATGTTCAGTGTGACATTTAATCTCAGCATAGAGAAAGGGTCAAATATGGTTTGACACTGTTGAATATCATCTGCAAAATTTTGATTGTATTAAAAAATCTTGACAAGGACTAAGACAGATCTGTCTTGTCGTATTAAAGGATTTATTTCTTTTACAGCTGCTTGTGAAATAGGTGATTCTAATGAGTTTAGGATTATCTTACTTTCATTCGTAATTTTTTCTTTTATAGGGCATGGCGAAATTAGTTGCAAAGGGTATAGGGGAAGTGAGTGGTAGGCTATTTGTTGGAACAGCTGAGAAGATTCCACCCTCTGAAATTGTGGATACAACAGGTGCTGGAGACGCATTCATTGGAGCAGTCATCTATGGTAGGAATTAGGAAGTACATAGTTCATATTCTCGAGTTCTAACTAATCCCAGAATGTTGGTTCTTTTTTTTCCTATCTGTGGTTTGAGGAAAATTTATTTGCCATCGTAGTATATAATATGTGATCAATGAAGTTTGACTGCCTCCCTTTGTCTCACTGTTTATAATCGACTATAGCTATTTGTGCCAACATGCCACCAGAAGTGATGCTGCCATTTGCTGCTCAAGTGGTAAGAAAAAGGTGTTTTCCTAATGTTACTAAGAAATTAACTCGTGACCTTTTTCTTTTTGCGTTGGCCACAGGCGGCTATAGGCTGTCGGGCCTTGGGTGCTAGGACCGGTCTCCCACGTCGCACAGATCCTCGCTTGGCTTCTTTTTTAGTATTGAGGTCCCAAGAGGTGGTCGCGATGTAAGCACATTATTCAAGAGAAACACATCTCGCAGTCGTCATCTTGGGATATTCATTCTCACGTCTTTTGTTGTGTTTTTTTGGACTGATATTCTGCTCTTCTTGCTGGACCAATCTGCTTCACTACTTTATCCATGAACAACTCCACTCTTGAGTACTTGTCATATATTAAGTATAATCAAAAAGTATGGAATGCTTCCATCTCTTCTTTCCTCCTGCTTTTATACAACAAATGGAATGGTGAGGTTCCGCATTTGTAAAAGAATGCCGTGGCAATGGCATAGCCACCCCGATGATGTAATACTGTTCAATTTCTGGGTACTAGTATTTGGTGTACTGTTGTTCTTATCATTTTAATAGTACTAACTACTACTATAAAGATTGCATGTAATTGTAGATATAATGAATCTTTGCCAATTACCGATAAACATTTAAAAGCTTCCACATATTCCAGTTGACTTACACAGCAGAAGACCTAAGAAGTAAGAACCAATCTTGGTAAACTCCTAGAAGCCCAAACGAATTTACCTTCTACCCCAAATTCTGATCTATCACTATCTTACAATGATTAAACCTAACTAAAGGAACCAATTTCCTTCCACTTGCAGTTGCCGGAAACATCCTATAACATGCTATCAGCTCTGGTTGGCAACCTCTTAAGGAAATTCACGGCTCTTGACGGCAACCTATTCCTGAACTTAGGTGGCCTCATAAGGTACAGTCCCCATAGAGCCACAATCCATTTGAAGGGAACAAAGTAAAATCCGCAGGCAGCAAGGAAGCAGACTATAACAAACAAGAATGTAGCTCTCGGATCACGCCAATTTAACAATGCTTGAAACCTCTCCCCTTGAGTAGCCATATCTCCAACCACAGTCTGAATCCGTCCGGCCACACTCCTCAGACGATCATACCTCATTCGGACAACCTCTGCATTTCGACTAGTCGGAAATGCATCGAATTCCTCGTCCAATTCATCCGGATGAACAAAATCTGCATGGGACAAACGAGTGTCCATATGAGGCGGATTCCGTGGCCTAGCCCTGTATCGCCAGAGTCCTACAGCAGCCATTGTAAGCAAGACACAAGGTATAATAAGCTCAGGTATCACAACAAAGATGATGAAGATAATCATAAGCATTGTTGAATACACAGGCTTGTGCCAATTTCTAAGAGACTCCAGTAACCTGCTCATGGCAACCCACCATGCCAAAACATTCGTGAGCCTAAAGAAGTTGGCTTTGCTCTTTCTCATGCTCCACATATGAGAATCATGATCAAGCATGTACTCAACCACTTCTCTCCCAAGAGGCGGCTCGGCCCGACCCAGCCTCGACGCCACCACATTCATGGCCTGATACCTCAAGCTGTCCAATTGATTCACAGACACAGGCTGAACATAATGCATCTTTGGCAACAAAGGCATTGTGTACATGTGTAGAACATTAACCATATTAGCACAGGTAAAACGAACAGCCAAATGAAGCTCTCCCATTTTCTTCACTCCGGAGGGATGCAACATGAGAAGTGGATAAGCATGAGCATAAACCCTGTCAGATTCGAGAGTGGATAACCTGATTCTCACCTTTCCAATGCGAGAATCGCGAGCAACGACGGCCATAGCTGAGTTCTTGTCAACACGAGAATTATCAAACACCGCTATTGTGATAACCGTGCAGGGATCAAAGACTTCCCAAGTGTACTGCTCATTCCATTTGGGTGACAAGCTGTCCACCACGGTCCGTGTTCGGACCCATTTCTGACCATACTTTGCTACACAATAGGCGTCCGTGGCTCCCCCTTTGCCCTCTTTGAGCTTCATAGGGACGAGATTAGTAGCCCCCAAAACTCCCACCTCAAGGACCCCAATGTGGGGCTTCCACAGCTGCTTTGCCGTTGGTCTCACATCGCTGCTATACATTGTAGCCTCGTCCAGTACATGGTACCCTCCATCGAGAGCAGCACGAAGGTGAATTCTTGAAGCAAATCTCACTACAGCTTTGGACTCATGCTGGTTGTTGTAGTGAATATCAAGATTAAACCACCTAGAAGTCACGGGCTTCTCATCTAACCTTCTCTCGATATTTGTAATTGGCAATAGCACCCTTCCCACAACCTCATCCCTGTTCGGAGCTATACGATCTTCAACAGAAATCAACAAGTAATCCTCAAAAGGCTCGGCAACCACAAAAAGCAAGTCTTCATTCCAACTCGGATTTGAAAGGTTCTTGTTAGACATGGGTGAAGCAATTCTAGTCCTCAGAATCTGGTTCCCAACCTGAACTTTAGCAAAAAGCTCTGGATATCTCATCATTGATGAACCTTTTTCTCCCAGAATAACATCTTGTGCCTCGATAACGTTTACTCTCAGGTACCAAAGCTTTGGCGATAGATAAACCTTGGACTTGATTGAACACAGACCATCCATGTGCACGTTTGCTGCCTTGGAATGCCATGCCTCTGCAAAAGCTTCATCTGCTTGGGTTCCGAACCATATGGCCACCATTACCTCACCTCCCTTAGCCTTCTCACCTTTCTTATCCTCCATTCTGTACCACTGGGGCGCCAACTGACTATCAGGAGGAACCCTCTTGGGAACTTCATTAAGATCAAACCAAACGCGGCCCAGGAAATCATCTTTGTTGCTCTCTTTCACAAAAATCTCGACTACTGAAGATTGTATGCAATCCTTAGAAAAGGCGAAAACTTGGTCCCATTCAACACCACTGGAAGCTACCCGCTTTGTAATTCCTCTATAGTTGCCAAGCTTCACCTCCGCTACGAGCTCCCCACCACCAAAGACAGAGATTTCACGGGCCTTCACCACCCTGACGTACAAATACTGCATTTGTTCGACCAGATCATAAGTGGAGCTTGTTTTGTCCTTGTTTAGGCCCCCACCCAAGTGAGGACTGGTCTCCTTTAAGGAATACTCGCCAGGCCCCGTCGGGAAAACGCCTATTCCACCACCGTGACCCCCGCCACCACCAGCAAGACCGGCAGAAGCACCGCCGGAAACTGCAGGTATCACCGGACCGGGGCCTGTTGTGATAATAACTGGCTTTATATCACCAGGGCTTGGTTCCACAGGCATGGGATTGTTCTGATTCTGAAAGTTGAGTTTGTTCTCTTGGCTCGGGTGTTGCTGCACCGCCATGCTTGTAGCCTGCTGCTGCAACTTCTTGCTCTTCTTCGTCGAAGTTGCATTCGAAAGGATGAGCCCACCAGCATGGATGATTTGCTTCACTTCTTCTCTGGTGGATAAGTAAAGCTTCAAGGATATCTCACCCCGGACATGAGAGAACAAGCTTCTCTTATCAAGCGTATAGAGCTGCGGCATTTCTTCACCTTCTCTGGCTATGCTTGAGCCAGAAATCCTTACCTTCCCCAAAAAGTTCCGGCTGTTGTTAGACCTTCTCTCGTTGAAAACATTGACTTCTACGGTCCTGTACGGAAGGTCAGCGATGTCATTTACATGGAAAACAAGTTTTTCATTCCAGGCAGGGTTAAGGTCCCTGTACTTGACCTGGGTCCTCTGTCTTTGACTCTCAAACTCAACCTCCACAAAAGGTGACGAAGAGCCTTCCCCGTCTTTTGGCATCAAGTTGTGCGCCCCTACCACCTCCACTACAAGCTTTTCTTTGCCGTTATTCATGATTCTCTCTCTATCTACTTTCTTGACACACAGAAAAAAACTAGAAATAATGGGATTTTGGCTGTGAAGATTTTGAAGGGATGGAAAAGAGGTTGGTCAGGAACAAGAGAGTTTTCAGTTTTAAACAGGAAAGGCAAGATGGGTGCATAAGATAGTAACAGTGACTGAAGAGAAGAAGAGGGAAAAGATTGAAATGTACAGAACTGCGTTGAGTTGTTAATGTTATTGTTAACGTCAACTCAAACTCCTGAGAAACTGTGTCCAGAGATGGAGAGAGAGAGAGAGAGGAGATCCTGATCAACTTCTGACTGACATACGCTGGCGCGTTTTGATGTTCCAATTAATGAAGATTCTCACTCATGGGTTTATGGTTATAAATCCACGGCTAAACAACGTATATCTTCCATTTTCAATACCCTATGTTCCTCAGTTATGTTCTCATAAATTGTCATGGGCAAAATCTCCCATTTAGTCCCATAACTTTTATTTCTTGACTATTCAGATTCAAATTTTTTTTTTAACATCAAGACTCCTATAACTGTTTATAGGACAACCTTCTAGATCCTTTTATCTTGAAAATGTATTTTTCAGACAATTTTCACCTAAAAAATTATTTTATTATAAATTATAAAGGATATTTTCGATACCTAACTCTTTTTGGAAAAATAGATAAACAAAATGTCCCCAATTGCCACTACTACCTCCTCTTTATTGTCTTCAACTTCGATTTTCCTCCAAGGTAAATTAGTCCAGGTTGAAGGATGAATTCAATTTGGCCTTTGACAGAAATTCAACACTAATTCAAGTAACAACCTTGAGGAAATCAACTATAGACACAATTTCCCTTTCAACCCTTCCTGATCATTTTAGAAATCAAGTCAAATAGTGCAAACAAAAGATAAGGCAACAACCTTGTAACATTAATCTCTCCATTTCTATGCTACTTAAATTTCTTCAAACTCCTTTAATACTTCATATGCACCAATCAACAAAATCACAAAATTGAAAGAAAATTAGAGAGTTAATACTCATTTGCAGAAAATCACGAAATTTTCTTTTTGAAGTAAATTTGTAGAAAATTCATGAACCCAATCATTCACTTAAAACCAATTGAAAGAAAATTACAGAGTTGATACTCATTTGGAAACCCATGAAACCCCAAAAAATTCAAAAACCAAAGCGATTATATGCAATTTGTAGACCTTTTGAACCTTAAGAACAGAAATTGAAGGAATGCAATTGTATGCAAGTAGGGAAGAAAAGGGCATGGCAGAGCAAGCGACATGCGGCGCAATAAAGGAAGGAGAAGGACGACGAGGAGGTTTATATGGAATGACTCTATTTCTAAGCACGCCTTGAAATAGTGGGCTGTAGTTGAAGCAGATTTTTTGGAGTGCAATTGAAGAAAGATTCCTGAATCCTAAGTGTTGCAAACAAAATGAGGCGGTGGTAAGGAACATGAAAGCTAGCTTCTTAATGGGTCATTTTTGATTTGGATTGACTTTGGCAACAACTTGGAATAGCTTCAAATTATCGCCGTCATAATTTACTAGACTAGTTTCTCAATCAGCGACATTCCTCATGGGATGTTTTTTTTAAAAAATAGTAAAGTACAAAAAATGTCCCTAATAATTTATAATAAAAGAATTTTTCTAATAAAAATGAAAAATACATTTTCAGGGCAAAATGATCTAGAAAGTCGTCCGATAAAAAGTTATAGGAGTCTCGAGAGCAAAAAAAAATATTTAGACCTACGTGATCAAAAAATAAAAGTTATGGGACTATTTAAGGGATTTTTCCATTGTGATATTATAAGTTATTAGTCTTTGTTTTAACACCAATCCAAAAAATGAAACATAAAAAATACATATAAATAATTACAAAATGAATTATATTTTAAAGGAGAAAGAAATTGGATTAAAAACTTATTATAATATGAAACAAAGGTAGTATCATGTAACATTTACAATTTCAAGAATCCAATGCTAGTTTTGATGAGTTGCATTTTGTAGCAAAAAATTAATCGAGATACGTGCAAATTAATCTAGACATATATTTAAATAGTCCATCAACAAATCCATGGTTAAAATTGAATAGAGTTTGGATCGTTGGGTAAAAATATAATTGAAGAAAGGTCACTAATCTCATAAGTTCGAGGCAATAAATCTACGACTAACCAGGAATATCTTCAATTTCAATAATCTACGTTCCTTCCATGTTTTTACATTTGCCTTACAATGAGGCTTTAGTCATCAGCATCGTCTCATGTGAATTAATAACTCTTAAATAAAATTATTAGTTATACAATGTTAAAAATATCAATTTTCTTTTTTTTTTTTTAATTTATCATCATCTCACAAAATAACTTATATTTTTTATGGAACTTGAAAACGATCTCCGGGTTACTCCGAATCGTGATGACTCCTGTAATCACAACCTAAAAGAAAAATCAAATCACCGGAGTGGGCTGTCGCCCTAAACATAATTTTGATGCCTAAATCAATATTCGATGAGAGTAAATTGGATAAATTCAACTTGTGTCATTTGTGTGTGATCCGATATTATATATCGAATAATAAGTTACCATTTTAGGTGAAGTTATATCATTGGAATGAATCTCTATTATGTTAAAATAAGTATTTAGGATAATTGTGAGATCATGTCCCTCCAACTGTTCCATGAATTATAGACTTTCCATAATGGAAGACATCTTGCCATATACGTTTATGGTGTATAGGTTATGAGCTCACTATTAACTTATAAACCAATTTTGTAACCTTCTAGTGAGCCTCGAATGTCGCAATAAGTGATTTAAATCTTATCATGTATATCAAGTATTGTAAATATTTAATCATAGTATGAAAGATTAACGAGAAAAGGTTGGATCTCACTGGTTTGTAACTTGAGATCCAGTGAGACCTTTCCTTAGCCCATGGAATGTCAATGACCCAGGAAGTCAGTGATTCGAGAGGTCGATGACCACTTCCTCTTCAATGTTAATTTGAATCCTCTATATTCGAATTGGTCTGTGTGTTTATTTGGTCAGATCGGATCCGTTCCAACCATCAATTATGAAATTTAAGGGGGAAAAAAATTATTGACACCTTATAATATAAAATTCAAGCAGTATCATGTTTATGTTCAATTTCAAAAAATCTATCCCTCAATCTACAACTGTTAGATAATTATATTGGCTATTATTTCGGTATTTATGTTTTTATTAGGCTGACTAAAAATTCGGTTTTTGAATTGGTTAATACCTGTTGAATGGTTAAATTGGATTAAGTCTCTTAAAAATAAATATTTAATATTGTATATATTTTTACATTGCTATCTTTGATTGATAGAGTTTGATTATGATCAAACCACGTGTTGAAAGCCTTATTGAAATTCATTATAAATATTCGAGAGAATATTTATGGTAGATAGCTTGGGAGTTCGATTTCGGGATAAGTTTTGTCATCTTCAGAGGGATTCTAGAAGATACTGCAATATAAACAAGAAGGATTCTTGTTGTGAGTTGGTAAGATAAAACTTAAAGTAGGGTAGTGGTAGAATAGAATGATTCTGTTGTTCTATAGAATACTCTTGTAATGTTCTTCATTAAAGTCTAAGATTGGATTTATTACAATAGGTTGAACCTCGTTAAATTTTGATTTTCATTTATTTATACTAAATTTTTGTACTCAACTTATTAATTACAATTTAATTGATTAATTGCTAGCGAAAGATTCTTTCTAACAACTAAGAATACAGTCATGGACCGGTGACACTCTTTCGCGATGAGTTCTCATTTTACTAGCTATACAGTCGTGAGAGAGAAAGAGTCACTAATCGTATGGGATTGAGGTTTTACTTCAACTTTTAAAGAATATAAGAACAAAACTAGAAATATTGACCTCGTCATTAATTTCATCATTAATTAGTTAGAAAGTGGTAAGATATGGACAAAACTATGTATATTGATAGCACTAAATGACTCCATTTTTTTTTTATAAATAAAATAATTGAAGGTTATATGTCTTAAATTATTTGAAATTTAATTAGAAAATTACCATGAAATACTCAAATTTGGAGAGATAGACGTATTAGATATTTTAAATATATACTGGTATATATTTTTTGCTTGGAATATGTGATATTTTTAACTTTGATGGAATTAATTAATAAAGAAAGTTAATTAGTACTATCTATTAGTATATATATTTAAAGCAAACTTCTCAAAGTTTCAAAACTTCAACTTTTCCGTCATTTCCAACTTTTCACAAAGCCATATGTATCATCCTTTTTTTTTTCTTGAAAATATTTTTAATGTAAAATTTTGAAATATCACTTTATTAATGTAAAATATTTTTCCCCTCTTTTATCTTGCAAAACCTTTCAACTTCTCTTTATTTGTCTAATGTATGATGCTATTTATCTTCCAAAAGTTTTCAACTTCTCTTTTTATCTCACATGCTTATTTGCAATATCGAACCTGGGCCAATTCCCTTCTTTGTTGCAGCTTAGCTTGGTAATTCAATTTTATTTCCTACTTTCCAAAATAATATATAAAATTCTTGAATACCCTCTATTTATTTGAGAGAGTGATTTTTTTGGATGTTTTCCTTTTTTTAAAAAAAAAAAATTCTTTTCTATTTTATATTTGTAGGTTAGAAAAATTAGTGGGTTTGTTTGAAAATATGAAATTCTTTTGTGTTCATCAATAAATTTTTAGATTAATATTTTCACATAATTATTATTAATATATATATATTTATATATAGCATGTAATGATGTAAAAGAATATACAATTTGTTTAAAATAGTTTATCAGTTACACAGAACAATCGCTAAACGCGGGTTGTTCTTCTAGTTATGTAAATATTGCTTCCTCCATCACAGGTAAGAAATTGCTATGAAATACTAATACTAATATTCATCAATTTACTTCATTTAATTCTTTTATTTAATGTCACAAGTAGTTCATTATTAAATTATTTACATAACATACAAATGACATCATAAAAAGTACTACATGATTATAAAGCCCATAAACAAAGGTAGGAGGAATTCACATAAACTACCTAATTACTCATTTACATATTTTTCATTTCAATATTTGTTTTTGGATGCAATGCATGATATTTATTTTTCTTTTTTTTACATTCAAACCTCTTTTAACTCTCCTCATGATAATCAATAGTAACATCCTATTGTCCTACCCACCTTCAAGGCTTGACACCTAAATGAGTTTAGACAAGTTTGAGCCCCTGTCTTCCCAAATATTTCACGAGCTGAGCTCGACTTTTAATGTTTAGATTCGCACAGACTCGAACTCACTCTTGAGTCTAAACCAAGAAAAATATAAACAGGTCGAATTGATAAATTCAAATTTAATTTGACTCATTTACTATCCTACTTTCAACCGATAAAAGATATTACCTCCTCCCATAATATAAGTCATTAATGATAATTTCACATAGATTATACATAAAAAATCTTCCTCTTCTCTCTTCTCAATAACATTTTTTTATTTATTTATAATAAATATATCAATAGAGAATAAAAATAAAATAAAAAAATTATAATTATAAGATGATTTATATTGTATGGAAAATCAATGTCCCTTAAACAAGTATATTTTAAAACTGAGAAAGTATTAAAAAAATAAAGGGTTTTCCGTCAAAATGGTCTCACGTGTTTTGATAAAAATATTATTAGATTCCTTGTATTTTTTTCAATCATTAAAGTCTCATATCAATTTACAAACAACCATTAAGGTCTACACTATCCAATTCCAACCATTTTCATGACTGCATCGGTCACATGACAAACTTGTAAGAAATTTTTGGAGGTAAAATTATCTTTACACTTTAATCTTTAAAAAAATGATTAAAAAAAGCAAAATAATTGATTTACTTAAATGAGGACGATTTTGTTGTTTTTTTTTTTTTTTGTTTTTTTTAAGATTAAAATGTAAGTATGATTTTATCCCTAAAAATTTCTCATAAGTTTATCATGTAATCAGTGCCATCATGAAAATGGTATGGTGTGGATATTAATGACAAGCTAGTAAATTAATATGATACCTTAATAATTGAAAAAAATATATATAAATAATCCAATAATATTTTAATCTAAATATTGGATCAACTTTGGCGAAAAGCCCAAAAATAAATAGTTGCCCGGATTGATAAACAGCGCAACTAAGTGGGAAAGTATTTTACGTTTGTTCTAATGAGGCTTAAACACCAAAATTTGCCGCCCAAAAACTCACTACCGAGGAAAGATGTGGCAAGTGCAAACACGCAACGTCAAAAGAGCGTGTCAGAAATTTTATGTTGCGAGGACTTTGAGCCGGAGGGCGTGAAAGAATCTGCAGAGCGCCCGATTTGACAAACACAGCAAGGCAAGGATTGTTTTGACAATTAGTCTTTTTTCTTATTAAAATATTTTTCATAATAAATAATATTTAAATGAATTTAAGTTTAATATTTAATGTATTTAATGTGATTCGAAAGGTATTGAAAAATTTTATTAAGAAATAAAAATATTCCTTAATAGATTAAGTATTTAATTAACTAAAGAAGAACTAGAAATCTCGTCTTACGAGGTTTTTCTTTTCCAGACACACTGAGTTTTATTTTCTTTAATTTTAATTTGCACTAATCGTGAAACAAGTTTTGGAATTTATCCGTTTATGGTGATTAATTTTAATTTTTAAATGGCGAATGTTGTTGTTGGAGTTTCGCAGTAACAAGGGCGCGTGAAACACGGCCTGTTTGTCCCTGTGGATTATAGGCTGCCTTGTTTCATCTGATAGGGGGTCCCATGGAGCCTCCTGCCCTAGGAAGAACGGGCGCACCTGTCACCCGTTAGCACGCTGCCTTTCCTTCCAACGTCATTCTCATTCTTTTGAGGCGCGTGATTTTGGAATTTGCGTAAGGCCTGGTCCACCGTGGAGTTCTTACTGTTTCAGCCCATGCAGGTTGGCCCAATTAACAAGAAGCCCGATCTATTCAAATTTACAAAACTTTTTTCTTTTTTTTTGTTTTAAAGTATCAAAATGAATAAATGTTTTAAAATTTAACTATACTGATTAAATTTTAGTTAATGCAATATTTTTTTAAATCATACTATTCCTGAAATTATCAGAGAACTCACATCCAAAAATAAAGGTATGGATCGTTTGTCATTCGATACGAGTTATCCTTTAATTAAAAATCTAAATACTGGCAAATAAACCATAAATAAAAATAAATGTATGAGTTGTTGATTTTCAATCACTCATTGTTAGAATCCGAAACGTTCCATATCCAATTCAATCATGGGTTATTTAGATTTAAAAAATTATAACTAGGTAATTTCACATCATGAAGTAATTATATTTTGAAAGTTTTAAAGGACTGACCAGTTTTTTAAGGGAAGTTTTCAAAATGGTCATCCCATGCAATTTCCATCAATATATATATAATTTCTCTATTATATATATAATTTCAAAAATATAATTTCTCTATTTCAAAATATAAGTCACTTAAGATAGTTTCATAGAAATCAAAATAATCAGTGATTTAGTACTTTGTTTTATATGAACAATATTGTTTCTCATAATTATACTTTATCTCTCTCTTCTTTCATCTTTCTTATTGGTTGGTTATAAAAAATAGATAAACAATAAAGGAGTATCATTACGGTCTATTTTATAAAAATATATTTACAAAACATAATTTTTTGAAATATATATATATTTTTTTAACAACTTGTTGTTAGAGATTTATAAACATTCCACAACAAATGTTATAGAGTGTCATGGAGCATGTCTTACAAGGTGCTCTCGTTAAGTCACTAACAGTCAAAGTTAACGATCAACTTTAATTTTTTTTAAAAAAAAACTCTTCCATAAAAAATTTATATTTTTTATAAATATACTTCACGAACTAAACCCTAAATGATAAACTAAATCTTAACGATATTTGATCAAATTTTATCTTATTTTTATTAAAAAAAAAAAGTTGAATGTTAATTTTGACAATTATAGACTTAATATGAGTATTCAAAAAGTGTACTCTATAACACTCCATAACATTTTTCGTATGTGTGTAGAAATGCTATCATGGGCACTGCAACTCAACAAGTATCATAAGGTTTAGTTTATAAAATGTATTAAAAAAAAAACTTTTCCATAAAAAAAATGATAGTTGATTATTAGAGACTTAACAGAAATACAATATAATTTGAGTTTCGGTGTCCATAATAACACATTTCCATATATATATTTGCCAATTTCTAAATCAACCCATTACTCTCTTGGTCCATAATTAGTTGTTACATACATTTAATTGTTTCATATCTTTCAATTCTATATCAACCAATTTGAATACTTATAATCCCAACTCCATAATAAATTTTTCTTAAAAATCAAAAATAATTATGAATGGTAAATCAATATAAAATGAGTAAGTTATTATTTTTTTAATATTGGAGAAATAACCTTTAACAAAATTGGAACAAATAGAATACATCCTCCGCAAACATCCCAATAAGTCACGAAATAGCATTGTTCTCTACTACTTCCTCTATTCCATTTTAGAAAATTTAATAAATCGTTGTTAAATTGATTTTAGAAAAATTAGTTTTAAGTAATAATTCTTAAATCTTTAAATGTCATATGAATATCAAACGCCGCGAGTCAGCATAAAATTTTTCACATAAATTATGATACACAATCCCGGGGTTTGTAATTTTATGGTTCGAATCTTCTATTATACGTTCATGTGCACTTTCTATTACATTAATAAAATATTAATTCAAATATTTTTTAACCTTTAATTATTATCTTTCAATATATTTTAACAACAAAACTTTAAAAAATAAACTAAATCCCAGAAAAACCTGATATTTCTAGGGACACATGTTAAATTTATGCTAGTTCATCTCAATATTCTCCCCCATACGTGGACTAAATATGTTAAATTTCTACCTGTTCCAAAAGCTTAAACCGATGAAAAGGGATTGAATTTAATCATTTCATCATTCTCTCCGGGGGTGTTCTTAGTTCGATTATCATTAAATTTTATAATTGAATGGTTATAATCGGTTAGAGAAATTTCTTAATCATTAGTGATAAATTATATTGTGTGACTGAATCATTTGTCATCGATTTATGGACGGATTTTTTCTTCTTCTATTTTTATTATTTTATAGAAAGTATATCTATAATTTTTATATAATATATATTATCAGATAATATTTTATATTTATTATAGAAGTTTAGATTTGTTAATAATTGATTAAAAATCCATTTTCTATTAAAATTATTTTATATATAATATATTTATATAATGTATGTTGTTATTTTTATATTAATTTATTTAATCAATTTGACTAGGTCATGACCAATTATTATTATTTTTTAATCAATAATCGAACCAACCGCCTATTAACCTTAATCACATGATGAGAGAATATTATCTTCATCCAAAATTAAATGTACATTTTAATTTCAAAAAAAAAAAAAAAAAACTTTAAAGAGTAATTTTTAAGTATAATATGCCGGCCCAGCGGAGGGGCTTTTCAATGTTTATTTAGAGGCTGGATCGAGTCCTAGAAAGGGACGAGTAAGTTTTAACAGCAATCCTTCGTATTCAAATAGTAATTACGAACATCCGAACAACTACTTCCGCCAGATTCAAATTATACTGTACAAAGTCAATTTCTTTTTTTTTTTTTTTTTTTAAAGGTAAGAAGGGGGAAGGTGGGTGGCCTACCCCAGGAGTAAATATTTCTGACATTATTACTAAGTAATTTTAATAGACTGAATAATTTCATTTATTTTAAAAAAAGGATAATAGTTATAAGAAAATTACAGTACCGTTGATAAAAATCTCTTATATTAAAAGATTTTTCTAATAAGTATGGTAATCATATATCTATTCTCATTTTCATTAATAAAATATTTAAAACTGGATTTTAGTTTCTTATTAAAAGAACTAATCAAATTATAAATAAATAATAATAAATCAGTAAATAAAAAAGAATAATTTTAAAATAAAATATGTATAATACATATGCCATGGTGTAAACTTACGAAGCTTATCCAAAACAAATTTGGACGCATGGGAAGAGGGTGAATGGAAGTGGTACGAGCGAATAGCAGCAGCAGCCAGAAAGCCAAACAGGAAGGTTGGTGGAGAGGTTCCAGCTTTTTCTAGTTTTTCAACTGTGATTCTGCCTGCACGAATATAGAGAAAGTAGCACTGTTGGCATCCAGGTAGATATTAGTCTATTTGAAGCTCTCGGAATGTCATTGATTATGGAGTTGTCTTCTCGAAAAGATGGAGATTTGTTTTTGCAACTTTGCCATTATTATAGTGGAAAATTCTGATACGGTCCCCACGTATGAATCTTGTCTTGTGATCCATAACCAAATGAAGGGATTTTTTTTTTTTTTTTTTTTTTTATGTGATGTGATTCAATGTGGTTTTAGATATGATAATATTTTTTACATTATTTTTTATGTTATACAATTAAATAAGATATATTTTTTTAATTTAGATAAAGTATTCCTATGATTAAATATATTTTTAAAAAATTTCATTAATAAAATATATATATACAAAACATGTGTATATATTTGTTTATTATTGATGGTGTAAATATGATGTAGAATAAATATTAAAAAATTCAAAATCTTATAAGATCTAATAAACTCCATTCATAATAGAATTTTTTTAATATATTAATAACCTCTATACTTTTAAAAATACTTTATTAACCTTTATACCTTTTAAAATACTACTTTGAATGTTTCATATCACTTTCTCTCTCAATAGGGGTCCAATCACTCTCTCATCTCCGAGAAATCATACTAATAGATGATTAGTAGTATGATTAACCCATTAAACATTTCTTTTTCCCATTTTTAAATTTTTTAATATAGATTAACTTATTCATTCATCAATAATTAAAGTTTTATACGATATGACTAAGGTTTAAAAGAATTGAATTAAGGCCCTTCATGCAATTCGTGAATGTTGGGCTTGTAGGAATATTCGGCTCTCTTCTTATCGCCCAAATTTAGACAGGAGGTTTTTCTTTTTTTTGTTGACAAGAGACATCTTGGTTCATCGATTGGTAGCAATTAGGCCAATGAATGGATAATTTGTTGGAATATTTTTCATAAATTAGTCATATGGATAGAGCTATATTATAGATAAAATTACAATTAATAACTAGACAAACTTAAAAATGAAACATAAAACTTAAATATATTAATAACATGCAATTCTTGATATTAACTTTAATAATATATACTTATATTCTAAATCATGATAAAATTCATTAAAGCAAAACCTCAATATTATTATATCCAATTAAAATTATATCAACTAAATTATAATTCCTATGAAGAACATATAAGTTGACACACAAACATAGACATATAATAATTATAACACACAAATTCAATTATAGAGAAATAGGTTAGAGAAAATCACTTATTATCGCTAAAATATAACATAACTTATGAAAGAGAAAGTTTGAATTTGATCGAATTTAGTACTCTATATAATCCCTCTAAGATAGATTTTGCCCATCTCGTGATGTTTAAGTCTACGTTCGCATCTGTCTCCCATTGTAACATGATCGCGCCTATTGAAGAAGCACACAAATATCAAACCTAGCAGACAAAATATTATTTGAGTATTATATAGAGAGAAGTAGATGATAATTTAAGGTAGAATGAAGAATAATACTTTTGGAAATGATGGATGTTTAAGAAATAGGAGTAGAGTTTTAAGAGCCTTTTTTTTTTTTTGTATGTCAGAATGGTTGATGGAAGTCCATATTTATAGAGTTAAAGGAAACTTTTCAATTAAAGTGTATAACTTTAATTATTAATAAAAAAATTATTATTAACATTTTTTTTATTATAAAAAGATGTATGTCTTAAATCAAAAGACATGTCTTATTTCATAAATAGTTTTCCATAAACAGCTATCTCAAAACATTAGGTGCTTGTAAGTAGTGAGTGGATCATTCATATTGAAGCTTGATATAAATCAATATTGGCTCAATATTGCACTAAAATTTCCAACATAATTCTCAATGAAATATACCTTGGATCATTGTGTGACAATTGTCTCCATGTGGTTTTGGAGAAATAATTACTTATTTGATGAAGATTTCATGTTACATCCGGTAGATTTTTGTACTCCTTCCTTTTCATAATATAAGTAATTTTATACCTTCAAATTTGTTTCCTAATATAGATTGCTTCACAAAATTTCATGAATATTTATTTTTTATTTTTTTATTTTGACCCAATTTTTTAAAAAAACCTTCAATTTCTTAAGTAATTTGACAGTTAGTTTTTTTGAAATTTTAACCGAATTAATGTATTATTTTTTTATAACGTTAAAACGCGAAATAACTTATAAAAAAACGTTAAAAACAACTTATAGTTTTAGATAGCTAAAGCGAAGTCTTTTACTGAATCGATTGCCACGGTGGGCAAAACGACACCGGAAGAATGATAACAGAGCACAGAGACACATCACCCAGAATCAGAGTATTTGCATTTGAACTGGCGACGAGACCAAGCAGAGGATAATGCCTCATGAGAAAGCTCATTTTAGCACAGCTGAAAAGGCTGCTCGATATGTCTGTTCTAAAGGAAGCATACTTGCTAGTTTTGGTTCAATGAGGAAAGGAAAAAAGAAAAAAAAAAAAAAAGATCATAAAAGCAAGAAAGAGATTAGACTGATTTGAGCCTTCTGTTTCCATGTCTACGTCCAATTCCCCAATTTCCTCACATGCAGTAGCTGCTGCTGCCGCAATTCTTTTTTTTCACCTGCAATTCTGATACAACAAGACAAAAAATAAAGCAAGAAGAAATTTTAGATTCTTTTCTCCTGTAATTTATAGGTCGTAAGATTCAATTGCTAAAGAGGGATTCGATTTAACTCGCAGAGTTAAAAGTATGTCAAATGATTCAATGAAGGAGATCGAAGAAGAGACTCAATTTAGAGAGCTAAGTTTATAAAAAGATTCAATGTCAAGGGAGAATTTAATTCGTAAAGTTAAAATATGTAAAAAAATTCAATCATCAAGAAAAGAGGTAAATTTATGACTTGTGAGCTAATTGCTAAATGTCCGATCTCTAAATCTCTAATTTGCACCTTTTTAAAAAAATATTTTCATTCATTTAAAATTGAATGATTCAGTTTGACTTGTTCATATTTTAAGAATATTAGTTGATTTATTCATTTTCAACTTAATGATATCAATTTCTTAACAAAACTTTAACAAATTAAGAAAATAGATATTCATTTTTAAACAACTCAAAATATAAAGAGAAACGTTCAATTGCAAATGGATGGAGTATACACTTATCCGGTGGGTTTTTGAAAGAATTAAATAAGATTGGGTGTTTTTTTAGCATGGATTTTTTTTCCTGAAGGAGTAAACATAAGAAGAGAAGGAAGAAAAGTGGTTTTCGCTTCTGACAATAACGATTTAGGACCCAATAGCTTTGTAGTACTTCGCAGGTGTACGACTTGGTTTCTAATAATATCTCGGCAGACCTTGGGGGGTATATTGGTAACTTAACATTTCTTTGGGCTCCTGAGATATAACTTTCTGGTTCTGGGGTGATGGATTTTGGTTACAAGTCACATTAGGAATGATCCGCCCAAGAACAAATTTCATTAGATTTCAACCCTCGAAGCATATATCCATAACACTTAAAATAGAAATATTTTTTTGGTTGATTTCTCTTTGAAAAAAAATAATAAAGTCAAACCCAACCCACTCCCACTCTTAAAGATACATAGCGAAATTTCTCCTCTCATCAGCTTTTAACAATCACGGTTGAGCAAGATGTTACTCTCCGTTTTCCCGACTTAAATGAGACTTAACCACTGCATATAAAGCTAACCAAGGTTGGCATGTGCACCTATTTGAATTAATTCACGGATCAATTCTTATATGTACGTGTTTGTACAATAAAAAAAATCTAATAGGGGACCCCTTTTTTTTCCCTTCTTCTAAGATGTAGAATTTTACTTAAAATTTGTATATCTACCACAAATATCTAAGCGTACCATTGGGAAAAAAAAAAGGATGTTCTGAAAGATAAGGATTATGCATCTTCATAGAAGTTGCTCAATATAATAATTAGATGTAATTTAATTGATAAAGCATTAAAGTCATGTTTTAAAAATCCCAATTGGTCTCTATATTAACAACGGGTTCTAAAAGGACTTCGATGCTGACATAAGAAGGCTGCCTGAGATATTTGATTATTTTCAACTTTTAATTTTATTTATTTTGATTCAACGTGTAATTTTAACTTTTTATATAACGGTGTTAATAGTTGTAAATAATTAATTTAATGAGGAGGTTAAAGGAATTTTATAACAAAAAATTTTCTTATGTTTAGAAATAGAATACTTAATTTTGAACATTTTAAAATAATAATAAAAAATTCGATATTTAATTTTAAAGGATGAATTATTTGTTTGAAAAAAAATGTATTCTTTCCCGCGAGGGAGGAACTGGGGATGGGACAATGGAGAATTATTTCTGAATCTCCCAGTCGCTTTCTAACATCGTGATTAGGTAACGTCTGGGACCAACACAAAAAATGGGCCTCACCTAATAGAGGAAAGACCTCATTCAATCACAAGGGACCGGGCTTTTCATGATGCTTCCCTTTCCCATTCCAAATCTTCATTCTCCATCCTACCAAGTTCAGCTATAGAAACACCAACTCACTCTCCCCGGGTGTGGTTCAACTAGTTGGAGACAAGACTTATTATCTTTAATTTGTGAATTTATCATTTTTTTTGTCTGACTCTAATCTTGATGAATCGGTTTAAATTTGACTTGAATATCACTTATAAATAAAACTAAAATAAAATTCAACGTCCCTTGGGACAATTTTTTTGAATGATTTGAAGATAAGTTTTCAATAATTTTTAGCACTATATATATGCAGAAAAGGTTCTTTCTTCAGTGTTCATCACCTTCCTCTTTATTTCTTCTTAATTTCACCCTAATTTAGGCCCAAAGGCAATCATAAAAAGTTTTGGGCCCACAACCCTCTACCCTCACTTATTATCCGTGGGGGAAGACATTGGACCTATAAAAAAGTTAAGTATCAAAAAAGCCCAATCTGCTTTTTACCCCCCGAGGAGCCCGTTCTTACCTTCCGTCCATGGGGCCCGATACCTTACTTTTTCACGTGGCTCAAATTAGTTTACCTCCGTTTGTTGTGGCGGTGATGCAGAAGCAGCGTTTTCACACAATCCTTCTGATCCAACGGTCATCATCCAACCAAAAACAATTCCAGTGATCCTCACCGTCGATAGACCTCCCCCTTCCACCAAAGATGATAATAATTTATTAATTTCTATTCTTTCTTAGTTGTCCTCGTACGCGCAAGAACGTGGACCCAGGTTGCCGCTCACAAAACAACAAAAAACCAGGGGAATGGCAAACTCGCCTCGATGCCACGGAAATATCCTGGCCGTCGATTTTTAGCATTGCGTCCCATTCTAAATTCCGGAGAGTGGAATACGAGCCATTTTCGGATAATTTGGTGGGTCCTACCTGGAAACTTTTTGTTAACGTGGATCTATATTATTGGCTGTTTCCATGACGAGGATGTGACTGGATTCTCTTCTTATTTTATTTGGATTTTGGACCCCTAAATATTCTGCGCCACTGAGGTTTTGATCTCTAATTACTGATTAGAGTTTAGAGTAGAGAGTACTTAATAACGAAATAAAGCTCAATAAATTTTCTGTTTCCAGTGAATTTCCATAAGTGCCCTTCATTGAAACGACAATAACAGAACCGTCACTCCACATCATCTCCTTTCCGAGGGGTTTGTTCAGACAACAGACCTTAGCAGAATACATATCCATTTGGGAATAAATATTGCCTTCAAAAAGAGGCAACGAGAATGAGTCTTTTAGTATGACAAAATCAAAGCATACATAGGTTTTACATTTGATGATAATACTAACATTTTGGTAATTAAAAATTTTTCCCAACGTTTTAATATTCTCACTTGTTAAATTAATTAAGAATACTTAGTATATTAAGTGTAATTGTTTTCTTAAATTTTATTTAAATAAAAATAAAATATTCAATTTCAATCAAATAGAGTAATATAATGTGAAGTTTATAAAAATAATTATCGAGAGGCTCTATGAAAATAATTTTAGTTTTTCAATTAGATTGGTCAATTTATGTTTATTGAAGTATTAGTACTTCTTAATATTGAGCCTATTAATCGTAACTCATTAGATTAAGTAATTTAATTATTAGTATCAATTCAAGTTTTAGTTAACTTTTTTTTGAATTGGTAGCCGAACTAATTTAGGCCCGATTAGTGCAATTCCGATTTGTCAAGTATTAGTCAAATGAATATTACTATCTCCGTTTCTATTTATAAATTATTTGAATTCATTTTTCTCCTCTTGATTATAAGGCACTATAATTTTAATATAGACATTTTGTAGAAAAAAAAAAAACCCTTTCACCTTAATATTGACAAAATTATCATAAATGGCTTATAAACAGTGAGGCTGAAGAGATAGTTCTTAGTTTTTGCATTGAATCATGGCTAGTTGCATGAAAAAAGTAAGAATCAACGCTCAAAGTTTGTTGGAGTACTTAATTATATTTACGTGGCTCATGATTTCATGTTCCATATCTCTATATAAATTCTTATTATATTATTATAAATTTAACACTTAAACATAGAAAATAAGGTTATTTAGGATTTTGTTATTTTTTAAAGTTTCAATATTAAAATATAATAACTAAACACTATCAATAAAATTTTTATTAATATTTTATTAGCGTAATAGGGAGCAGCATAAATAAGGATATCCGAACCTTATTTATATGTAATCTTGACCAGACAATCTTTAATAATTAGTTTCATTTAAAGCCATGATTTGCAATATATATATATACGGTTTTGCTAAGGTGCATTCTGGAGAGCGCCTTACTGCGCCCTCCAACCGTTACCGTAACGGAATTTTTGCTACAGTGCTCATGCAGCCAACCAAGCAGAGTAAAAATTCCGTTACGATAACGGTTGGAGCGCTCATTAAGGTGAGCTTCGGAGCGTACATTAGCAAATTCGTATATATAATTTTTAAAAATGACTTGTTTTGATATATTTATATAGTATTGCTAAGTGTTCCCATTAAATTTATAACGGTTAACAGTTAAGTTAACTATTAAAAAAAATAAAAAAATCTTATCTTTAAAAACTATTTCTTTGTAAATATAATTTATAAATTAAATCATAGAGATATTTAATTAAATTTTATTTTTTATTTTTAAAGAAAAAAGATATTTAATTTTTATATATTTAACTGAAACACTCTATAAGTGTTCCATAATGGTCTATAGCATTTTCAATATTTATAAACCCTATATATACTGTATTAAAAATTTAGTTTTAAGAAATATTGATTACTCTTGATATTTATAACCCCATTAAAAGTCAAGATTTCCCGTACACGTTTCGTGTTGACATCTGAGCACACTTTCTGTGATATAGCATAATTCTTATAATCCGATCCCATGTTAATTTTAAAATTTATTGGCTCACCTCACATTTGAATATTTTAATTGTAACTAAAATGCAACTAAACAAGCAATTAATTTTATAACCAACTAAAAGTAAAAATTATATTTATTGTAAATAATAAAAACTATAAATATTTGAAGGTAATTCAGTTATTAATATATTTATTGAAATTTTAGGATATACTGTTGTGTATATTGTCGCACTGTGTGATGATCACAAAAAAAGTCGTTTTGATTGTGGGGAAAAAAAAGTGGATTAAAACGACGTCGTCTTGTACGTATAACACAGTGTGATAGCTCACACAGTAGAAAAATTGATATAAATATATATATTTGTATATATGATTTTTTTGGGATGTGCACCGTCACACTGTGTGATGGAGTCAAAACGACATCGTTTCGATGTTGTGGAAAAAAAAAAAAAAAGATGTATCGACCTAACAGCCCTCT
>JAOXNR010000001.1:4876971-4900546 GCA_028571225.1 Parsonsia alboflavescens | reverse complement strand
ATGTCAAATCGCTTAGTTTAATATAGTTCACATTTTCTACGAAGGGTTTTGAAAAAAAACAAAAAGAGATTCGAATATTTGGATCAAGCATATGAAATGCAAACAAGTTTATTTTGTTTGGTTATCTAACAATAATTAGGTAACTTGAATAAGTGAAATAAATAAACATGAAATAATATAATTAATTTAGATCTTATCGTTGGAAGAGTTCATCGATAAAAAATTATTTGTATAAAAGTTTTCTGTTAATGGATATATAAACACTCAAAATTATCTGCTGACCACGCATTTAAAATAAATATATTAATTTCGTGAATTTTTAAATCTTAATTTTAATGATAAAAATTTTTTTGTTTAAGAATAAATATATTTTAAAAAATGTAATTTTGATAGATTAATATTTTCTCTCTATAAAATTGAATACCTACTTTGACTTTAACTAAAAGTAAAGTGCATTTTTAACCATAATTTCAGTTAAAAAATTTATTCTTTTAATTAATTATGATGTAATGAGTTAGTGAGATATCAATTTCTTAAATTAGGGTGTGAGTTTGATCTCCAATCTTATCAAATTGAGGAATGAAATTTGTGGAGATTTATATAAAAATATGTTTATTTTAATAAATTATGTCTAAAAATTGAGAAGATTATTTTATTTTCGATTGAGAATAATATAAGTAATTTATTTATTAGGAAAATTTTGATTAATTTTTATATTAAAATAATCATGTCAAAAAGAGATTACAATAGATGTAACGGCGGTGAGCTCTATCTATCTTTAAATCTGTAACAGAAATTTTTATTTTTTTTTATTTTTTTTTTATAAATTATTTTTGAGATTAAATAACGGCAACCTGCCAACAACAACTAAAACTAAAGACGTTTCCGCTCTAGCAATTTGAATGGTGGGGGCTGTCCGAGCCGACAGCATTGTCCGCGAATCCACGCTGTCATGAAGATCTGCACTCGTTGCAATAAAGAACATCTCTAGGGGCATTCACGGAATTCAGTTCATTTAACAAACGTTTTATTACGATTTACTATATACTCAGCATTTTGTTTGCTAGATTTTTGTTAAAACAATAAACACGGACCAAAACCCAAATCCTAAATCCCAAACGACGTGGGGAGGACCAACAAAAGAAAGAAAAAAGAGAGAAAAAAAAAAAAAACCACGGAAAACGCAGAACTCATTCTCACAAGATTTGCTCTGTCAAATTCAAACGCGTTTTTGCTGCAGAGAGCAAGGGTTCTAATCCTATTTCCATTTCCATCAGGCCACCGATTTTTTCCACTTTTTTGAAGAAAACTTGGATTGTTTTTTATTCAAATCATTTGAAGAAAGGATAAGCAAAGCAGATCTTATCTTGTATATTTATCTGTTTTTTTTTTTTTTTTTGAAAAGAAGATATAAAGATTGTGTTGGAGAACATTGTAGATTGAACTCCATTGTTTGTTTGCTTGAAATTTGGAGGTTCAATTTAGTTGAAAAATCTGGGGGAGTTCGATCTGGACTGGATTCAACTGTAGTAAATTGTCTAGCTACTGCGGGATTCAGAACTGATCGTGAGGTTGCTGAAGTTCTGATCTGATTGAAGCGGTTCAGAAATGGTATTGAGCATTCATTATATATGTAAATTATTCTTATTATTATTTGTTTTGCACTTTCTTTTATAAGTTTTTTAAATATCCGATCGTGATCATTAGTCACTGAATTAAATCTTGTTGCCTAGTGATTTTTGCTACTGAACCCTTTTTTTTCCATTCTTCAAAATTATTATTATGTGTTTTATAGCATATTTATGTGCTTTTGATTATCAATGTCGATTTCAATACTTCCATATCCTGGAATTTACTTGAACAAGGAATTTAGATCTTTCCTATCAATTAAAGTCAAACGGAGTATGACTGGTCAAGACTTTTCAAATGGAGTATGATAGTAGTATTTTGATTCTCTCCTTTAATTATGCGGTTCTGGATCTTCAGACGGTTGCATTATAATTTCTATTCCCACTGTAATTGGTAAACTGATAATACAACATACATTGGTAGCATTGTTGCTTTCAAGGCTGAATATCGAAGATATTGCTATTTCACTTAAGTCTAGTCTAAAAGTTTTATTTTTCTGGTTATTTGTTTTATTATCAAATGCCTGTTACATTTGTGCTTTTCATGTTATTTTTTTTACTTTAATACTTGAAATAAATATAATATCACTTCCATCAGACCAATTCAAGAGATGGCTAATTATTGTGAAAATTAGGTTTTGGATTTTCAAATTAATGAATGCTAAACCCCTTGTGATCTTCCATGACTAATCCAAAATGTGCCCAGCACCATAATGTTTTACAGCCTTTGACAATTCAAACTTGTTCATGGTCAGTGCTAAGCTTCATTTTTAGTGGTGGAATCCTGAATGAATTCTTACAATTAAGTTAATTCTATCCTGGACATTTCTTCTTCTGGTACCAGATTGTTTCAAGAATGACGGCATATGAATTATAAGTAGTTCAACTTAATGGTGAATGAGTAGAATAGTTTAAGAGAGAAGATTTCTCCAGCTCTTATGCTTCAAATTGGTACATATATATGATTTTGTACACCATTGTATATTTGCCTACCACTGGCTCTCTTGTTCCTGGAATTTAGATCAATAGGGGCCATCTTCTTATCTTCCTATTTTGAGTTGGATGTTTAAAAATTTCATTAACAAAAAGCAGATTCCTATTTTTGGTCAATTTCATAACAGAGACTTTGGACTGTCCATAATTAAAACTGTGGTTCTCTTGTAGGCTGCTTCAGTCAGCTTGGCAGCTGGTTCTCTTGTTTGGGCGGAAGATCCTGATGAGGCCTGGATAGATGGGGAAGTCATGGAGGTCAATGGTCAAAACATTAAAGTTCTTTGTACTTCTGGGAGGACAGTGAGTTTTCTCTCCTAAATGTATCTCGTGGAAATTTGCTTCAGCTAATATTCACTGTTTACTCAAATAATGGGGTTCTTTATCATTTTTGTTTACTGTTGGGTTAAAATGATCAATCGTTTATTTAAGTTGGTCATCAGAGTTCTTGTGAGGAAAATGGTCATTTTGCGTCTTGTGTTTGGACAAATTTTCAAATATTTTGAGGCACTGCCAACTTACAATGATTAACTTAGACTTCGCTTTGGGAACAGGTTGTTGTTAATTCTTCCAATGTCTATGCTAAAGATGCTGAGGCTCCGCCATGTGGAGTTGATGATATGACAAAGTTAGCATATTTGCACGAACCAGGAGTTTTACATAATTTAAAGAGTAGATATGATATTAATGAAATATATGTGAGTAGTAAATTATATTTTTGGATGTTTACATTTTGTTCCTTTTCAAAGGTTTTGGACAGCTACAAATAATATTGAAGCTAATTAACACAATTCTTCAGACTTACACAGGAAACATATTGATCGCAGTTAACCCTTTCAGAAAGTTACCTCATCTATATGATAGCCATATGATGGCGCAATATAAAGGTGCCACCTTTGGGGAGCTTAGCCCTCACCCTTTTGCTATTGCAGATGCTGCATACAGGTTTTTATCCACCAGCTTGTTCACTGATTGTCCTTAAATTGACGTATAATTTAATGAACAAGTTGTTGCATGCAGACTTATGATTAATGATGGAGTAAGCCAGTCAATTTTAGTAAGTGGTGAGAGTGGGGCAGGTAAAACAGAAAGCACAAAGCTCCTTATGCGTTATCTTGCTTACATGGGAGGTCGAGCTGCTGCAGAAGGAAGGTCTGTTGAGCAGCAAGTCCTGGAGGTAAAAGTCTAATACCAACTCTGATGGGTCTGAGAATTTTAATCCTTGTAATGACTAGACTCATACTGTAGTAATATCCCATTGACTGTTTCTCCCCTTCTTTTGGCAGTCTAATCCTGTCTTAGAAGCATTTGGTAATGCAAAAACAGTGAGAAACAACAACTCAAGGTGGGAAATGCTGTAGTTGTGTAGTTTTCTTTTCTTCAAATATTGTAATTAAGCTCTTCTTGCTATCTTAATTATTATGAATCTTTTCAATCAGAACTCATCATCCTATTGATAGTCTCTACATTCATTTGACATTCTTTCCACTTGCAGTCGTTTTGGTAAGTTTGTGGAGATTCAATTTGATCAGAAGGGAAGGATCTCAGGAGCTGCCATTAGAACTTACTTACTAGAGCGGTCCCGTGTTTGTCAAGTGTCTGATCCTGAACGAAATTATCATTGTTTCTATATGCTTTGTGCCGCACCACAGGAGGTAATTGAGCTTCACTGGCTTCTGGTCATCAAAATCATAGCATTATGCATGCAGGAGAGTCTTTTTTCCTTTATTTTCTCCTGCCTTCTCAAGATGTGATTTAGGTTGCTTGAACATCCATCTATGATCAGTTAAATTTAAGAAATGATGACTCACTCAAAGATTCATTTCCTTTAATAGCGGTTTATGATGAATTTTTCTTTTACTCAATGGTCTCAGGATCTTCAAAGGTATAAATTAGGAAATCCAAGAACATTTCACTACCTAAATCAATCAAACTGCTATGAGCTAGATAGCGTTGATGATTCCAAAGAATACATAGCTACAAGAAAGGCAATGGATATTGTTGGAATCAGTGCCGAGGAGCAGGTATTGTTTTGATACTTTATTCAGTTTGTTGGTGAACTGGAACAATCATTAAATATATTTGCCGACCAGGTTTGTTTTTGCTTGCTTAGGATGGAATATTTCGAGTTGTTGCTGCAATCCTTCATCTTGGTAACATTGAATTTGCAAAAGGGAAAGAAATAGATTCATCTGTGCCTAAAGATGAGAAGTCTTGGTTTCATTTGAGAACTGCAGCAGAACTATTTATGTAATGATCAATTTTATTAGCACTTGTATATCAGTCTAGCATATAATTCTTTTCTGATGTCTCTAACTTGACATTTTTCTGAAGGTGTGATCCAAAGGCTTTAGAGGATTCTCTTTGCAAGCGTGTCATAGTTACTCGAGATGAAACCATCACCAAATGGCTAGATCCAGAAGCAGCTGTTGTTAGTAGAGATGCTTTGGCGAAAATAGTCTACTCAAGATTGTTTGATTGGTGAGAGCTTCAGTCTCTTGGATATGGGGGTTGAAACTTTGTTTTCACTTAATTCCCAACTGAAGTTTAATATGGTAGATTATTTAGAATTCTAATAGGTATAAAGAATATGCAAGTATTATTGGGGAGTTTTATGTGATGTATACTGTCCCTTCCATGGAATTTTTGTCTTTTTCCTTGTTTTTCATATAACATAAGCAAGTCGTGTCTTGGATCACATAAAAAAAGTGAAAAGTTTGCTCCACATTTTAGCACAGAAAAACCGCTTAATTCCTTTTTGTCTAACTTTCTTCCTTGAATATGAGTTTTTTTTAACTATATTTGTTTCCTTTAATAATGATGTCTTGTTCACTTGCCAGTAATAAACTCATTGGGAGAAATTGCTGTAAATACTTACACCCCCGAGTTGTGAATGAGAACTCCTTACTGTCTCTAGGATTTTCTTAGGTGTTGGGAACTAAAAGCAAACAATGACATGACAAAATGATGATCCTGGCTGAAGGCTTTGTTCTTACTCCTTAATATGCTAGCATTTATAAGCAACCATACAAATTTCCTCCCTTGTTATTTTCTTGCTTATCCATGAATCTATTGTTAATCCTACTTCACCTCTGCGCTTTCAGGCTTGTGGATAAAATCAATAGTTCAATTGGTCAAGACCCTACCTCAAAATTTCTCATTGGAGTTCTGGACATCTATGGATTTGAAAGTTTCAAGACTAACAGGTGCTTAACTGGTACGCCTTTTGTTTTTATTATCACTAGAGCTGATCTCCTTCTGGCTGATGCATCTAAAAAGCACTCTGCTTGCCACCATTCCCCAGTTAGCAGTTGGCTTGAGGTTACTTCTCCAACCTGGAGGCTTAGAATTTTGAATTAATAGGTCTTATAGACATGTGATATTTGTTTCTCCCTGCTGCTTTTCCTGATGAACCAGCCAAGCTTTTCATGCACGGTTATGAAAGTCAAGTTCCTTGTTTCTGAAAATTTCAAGCTCATTTCCTCTCCATGATCTTCTCACGTGTTTATGCTTTCTATGTGCTTTTGAACAAAAACTTACTGTTGCTGTTGTCCATGTTTCTGGTTTCCAGAGGTAGTTTATTTGTTGATACTCATCTTCACTTACAAATTTCAGTATGATTGAAGACCTAATGTCAAATTCCATGTCTTGAGTTGATTTTTCTTAAAATCTCATCGTCATTTCTCTTGGATTTGATGGGCATACCATTTTTCAAGGATGCTAGCTCTGTAGGGATGACAAGCTAAAAGTTGCTGAAGAGATCTTGGGGCATTATACAGTATCTTATTACAAAGATCAGTTACCATAGGTGTCTTCACCATACATTCTTCTGAATTCTCAGCATTTTCCCTTTTTTTTTGCAGCTTCGAACAATTTTGCATAAATTTGACAAATGAGAAGCTCCAACAGCATTTCAATCAGGTTCACTAGGACTTCCCGTTCTCTGTTAAATATATTTATCTCTATTTGTCAGAAATTTTATAGTATGTATATTCACTTGTATTACAGCATGTGTTTAAAATGGAGCAAGAGGAGTATACAAAGGAAGAAATTAATTGGAGCTACATTGAGTTTATTGACAATAAAGATGTTCTGGAGCTCATTGAAAAGGTTTGTTGATACTGGTTGATTTAGAAAATCTGTTTGTTATTCCAAGAAGAATAAGGTGATTTTTGTTCATTTTTGCCAAGAACCCTATGATCTATTTCTCCTTCTTTCTCTCAGTGCATCCACCCTGGGCTTTTAGTTTTTCTTGGGTGGAATGACAGACGGGTGTACATGAGATGCACCGGGCTACTTGTTTCCTTTGTTTGATTTGCATGCATTCATGTGGTTGTGATTGCTTATGTTGTTAAACTAGCTTCTATATATCTGTTCTGCTATATCATCTTTTCCCTAAACTTTTTGTTTTTGGTTTGGTTCAGAAACCTGGTGGTATTATAGCTCTTCTCGATGAAGCTTGGTGAGTGCAGAAATTGATTTTGCCTTCAGAAGATATCTTTTTAAAAGACCTTTTCCTGTTTTGTTTAATAGACTTGTTGCCAGAAAAACGTGTTTTAATTTGTATCAGTGATTCATTGATTTTGTCTCAGCATGTTTCCAAGATCAACTCATGAGACATTTGCTCAGAAGCTGTACCAGACCTTCAAAAATAATAAGCGCTTTGCTAAGCCAAAATTGTCTCGTTCAGACTTCACTATTTGCCACTATGCTGGTGATGTAAGTTCAGTTTGTTTCTTCATCTTTATGGCTTAACTGAATGTTTTCTATGACATTTATTCATAAGAACATATTAGCACACAGTTGAGATTATCGGATTAAGTGTATAATAATTATTTTGTCCTCTTGCTTTCTTAGGTCACTTATCAAACTGATTTGTTTCTGGACAAAAACAAAGACTATGTTATTGCTGAGCATCAAGATCTTCTGAATGCTTCAGAGTGTTCTTTTGTAGCGGGTTTGTTTCCGTCATTAGGCGAGGATGCTTCAAAGCAATCAAAATTCTCTTCAATTGGTACAAGATTTAAGGTAGTGCTCTCTTCCTTCTCACTCAATCTGACTGTTTTTGTTTGGTCTGCTGAAGTGTAATACTTGGTGACGTACATTTTTCAGCAACAACTCCAATCATTGCTTGAAACTCTGAATACCACTGAGCCACACTATATTAGATGTGTAAAGCCTAATAATCTGCTTAAGCCTGCTATCTTTGAGAATCAGAATGTTCTTCAACAACTACGTTGTGGGGTGAGACTCCATCTGTTTCTTGTTTGCTATGGTCACATTTGAAGCTGCTGGCATGTAATACACTCTTATATTCATTGTGATCCAGGGAGTCATGGAAGCAATCAGGATTAGTTGTGCTGGATATCCTACTAGGAGACCTTTTTATGAATTTATTGATCGGTTTGGTATCCTTGCACCTGAAGTCTTGGATGGGAGGTTTGTTGATAAATACCTTTTGCGTAGAATCAGTGGTCTTATGCTGTCTATTATTCTTCAGGTAATGGTTTAACTTTTATAACACTTCTGATGCTGTGTAATTTGTTTCATGATAGTACGGATGAGGTTGTAGCATGCAGGAAGCTTCTGGAGAAGGTTGGTCTTGAAGGCTATCAGGTATAGATGCCCACTTGCATGGTTGTATTGTTTATTTATGTGTTAGATATTCAAAAACTTTAAAACTAGGGGCATTTTCAGTCTTGAATGTTGGGAATAATTGGTGTATTATCTTGATGTTCTCATTCTCTCTGAGGTCATCATAGTGTACTCTTGTCAACTATCTAAAAGAACATGTAGGGACTCCCAAGAAATTCTTGTTGAAGTGAAGTCTTAAATCTGGAGATTACATTTATTTCCTTAAGATCAAGTAGGATCAATTTTTAGGTTTACAATCAGAAAGGTACTTTTGACTCATCTATTTCATTCTTTATGCTTCCTGCTACCTGCTGAAATATTCTGTTATGATCTTATCCTTGGTTGCTTGTTGCTGGAGATCAGCTCTCTGGATTTAACTAATAATCAAGTAAAACTAATTGTGCCTGTGTTTATTGATCCCACATGGCATTTTCTGCGACTCCATCTTGTGACTTCTTGTGGGTAGTATGAAGTGTTACCGAGGTCCAATTGTTTTGCAGATCGGGAAAACAAAGGTCTTTCTAAGGGCTGGTCAGATGGCAGAGTTGGATGCACGCCGAACTGAGGTATTAGGAAGATCAGCTAGCATCATTCAGAGGAAAGTTCGGTCTTACATGGCTCGGAGAACCTTTATATTGTTACGCCGGTCAGCAATTCAGCTGCAATCTGTGTGCAGAGGTGCATATACTTTCGATGTTGATCTGCTGGTGTAAACTCTGATGCTTTGTGACACTAGTTTTTCCGCCTTGATGGATGCAGGAGAAATTGCTCGACAAGTGTTCAAAGGTTTGCGGCGAGAAGCTTCTTGTCTGAGGATCCAAAGAGATTTGCGCATGCATCTTGCTAGGAAAGCTTACAAGGAATTGTGCTCATCTGCTCTTTCAATTCAGAATGGAATGCGGGGAATGGCTGCACGTAATGAGCTTCGCTTCAGAAGGGAAACCAGAGCAGCAATTGTCATTCAGGTAAATTTGACCTTGTCAAATCTGGAAGTTACATTATGTTTTGGTATGCCTAAGAGGGGGAAGTAAAAAGATACTCAATAGGGGAAGTTCGCAGGAGGAGAGAGAACTATTGGCTTACTTTACCTTTTTATCCTTTTTTATTTAACCTCTCCAATTTTTAGAGGTGCTAGAAGTGAGCAATTTTGTCATTGATGACTTAGACTTCTCTCCTTTGGGAGGGGAAGAAATGTCGATATGGAAGGGAAAGGGGAAGTATCCTTTTTGATTTACAATTTTCTCCACTCTTCTTTCCAGCCAAATGTCTTAAATACACTATTTTTGCCTGCATTTCTTCTCATCCCTTTTACTTCCACATTTTAGCCCAACGAAACAGTGATAACTTAATTGAATGGTTTCGTATGCTGGCAGATTTAGTTCATGTACGAATTTTGTATGAATGTCTTTTGAAGGTACTATATACCATAGAAAGCCAACAGTTTACTAGATACTTGATGGTTTCCATTTTCTAATCATTGTGGTCCTATACATGCAGAGTCATTGTCGCAGATTCTTAGCTCATCTGGACTATGCAAGGATGAAAAAAGCTGCAATTACCACACAATGTGCTTGGAGGGGTAGAGTTGCTCGTAAAGAGCTTCGTAAGCTTAAGATGGTGAGTGACTTCTTGTTCTTTGTCTCCTACCTAATTAGTTCCCTATTTGAGATGTCAGTCACATCAATAAGAGTGTAAATTCCCATGTGTGTGGCACCATAAAAAAGAGAATGCACAACTTACCTTAATATTTCTGCGAGCTGGATTCCAAAACTTCCTGTGCTCCATTGTGCTTTATCTGAACTGAAGAACATAAAGGAACTGGAAAATATGATCCCTCCAACTTTAACTTCATGTTTCTAAGAAATGGAATCCAAGGATGGATGGATTGTTGCTTATTTTAGTGTTTTCTTCTTCTAGTCTTTTATTTTTCTATTTTTTTGGGTTCATAAGAAAGTATCTGTATATAGTTGATTAAAGTCAGTTTTTCTCTTTTACATTTTAAATTAGCATCTCTCTACCCAACATCTCTTTCTACAGGCTGCAAGGGAAACTGGTGCTCTACAAGCTGCCAAGAATAAATTAGAGAAGCAAGTTGAAGAATTGACTTGGAGATTGCAGCTTGAGAAACGGATGAGGGTAAATAGTCTAGTGTTCTTTCGTTGCAATCATTACTTGTTGGTTAGAATTTCACATTCAAATTGGGGACTTAAGCTGATGCTATTTAAAACTATGTGCTTATATCTTATAATCTATCCTAGATTACATGTTATTTCCAGTATCTAAATATTTAACCTGTGTTTTTGTCAAGATCAATCCTGAGCGTTTGAACCACAAAATCTCCTTACTTTTTATTCATAAAGAACAAGCACGTGCACACACACACACACACACACACACACACACACACGCACACACTTACCAGATTTATTCAAACTTAGGTTACCATATCCTCAACCACCTACAACTAATAAAGCAATTAACAAATTCTTAACCATCTAGAATTAGGACACCTTAACATAATAGAATTATGTTAAGTCTTTTAACATAATCCTTATTCATGTGTTAACACTTCCGCTCAAGCTGAAACGTCGAAGTTAATCATGCCCAATTTGTTACAAAATGTAACCAATCCTAACCCCATTCTTGCTTTTAGTAACTATATTTGCATACTGCTCCCCAGTTTTGAGAGACAATCAATCTTGATATGCTTTAGTTTTTTCATGAAGCAGATTGATTATCACACCATAATGTAGTTGAATCAGTAATCTTAAACCCAACTTATCCCAATAATTGTTGTAGCCATATGATTTCAGAAGTAAATTGAGCCATTGCTCTATGCTCACACTTTATCCGGCAGTGGACGTGCCATCAACCTTTGAACCTCCCCATTATGCATCTGGGAAACACTGAATGTCAATAAAAGTATAATTTTTATGTCAACCCAATATAACTATAATTCTTGTATGCCAACCCTAAGTCATTTAGCTCCTTTCAAATAACGAAGAATCTGCTCAACTTCCCTCCACTAATTAGCCAAATTAGAATGCCATGAATTGACTCACAATGCTCATAGGATACACATGATCAGGTCAAACTACTGTAATATGATTCAACTTTTCAACTAACTTCCTGTACCTTTCTGGATCTCTCAATGGTTCACCATCATCTTTTATGAGTTTTAATCAGGAAACATGGGTGTGCTGCATGGTTTAGCACCCAATTTCCTTGTTTCTTTCAACCTGTCAAGAACGTAGAACATATTTCATCTGAAACCATGTTAAAACCACAAGATCTTCTTAATTTTTATTAATAACGCCCCCCCCCCCCCCATAATATATATATATATATATATATATATATATATATATATAAAATACAAATTTATGGTACTATATCCTTAACCATCTACAAGTCTACAACTAGGAAAGCAATTGCCAAGTCCCTAACCATCTGAAATTTTGGATACCTTAACCTAATAGAATGAAGATAATCTTTTAATATAATCCTTATTCATTTTAATACTGAGCATCTTGTGCTAGAAGGGAAGAAACTTTGTGATAATAAATCTGTGAAACTTGCTGTCTTCTCTGATTATGATTGTAATGGCTGAAATAAAACTCTTCTTTTTGTGCCATATGAGTATTATAATTTGGCTCCTCAAATATTTCCTATTGTCTCCCATTTGTGCCATATGGGTAGACCTGAAATGCCTCTTTGTGCACAGCCTAGCACGGAGTGGCACTATGTTTAGGCAAAAGCACATTTCTATAGATAGACCAAGGGAGTTTAGAAACTTGTTTTTTCTGAAATCACTGCCTTACTATACAGTGGCAACTTTGCAGGTTGACATGGAGGAAGCAAAAAATCAAGAAAATACAAAGCTACAAAGTGCCTTACAAGAGATGCAACTTCAATTCAAAGAGGCAAAAGAAATGCTGAAGACAGAACGGGAGATGGCAAAAAAAGCAGCAGAACAGACCCCCATAATAGAGGAGGTCCCAGTTATTGACCATGAATTGATGAATAAACTTGTGTCTGAAAATGAAAATCTCAAGGTAAGCTACCTGGACCAGATGATTACTTTTTTCTTTAAGCAGCTGTATCGAATGTCTTATGTTATTTTGCTTTCTATTAATGATTGCAGGCCCTCGTTAGCTCTTTAGAACAGAAGATTGATGAAACAGAGAAAAAATATGAAGAAACAAATAAAATTAGTGAAGTGAGATTGAAGCAGGCTATGGAGGCTGAGACAAAAATTGTTCAGTTGAAGACTGCAATGCAAATGTTTGTTTCAAGTGTTAACTGTATCTTTTAGACAAATTGATAATTATGTTGAAATGGGTCCTTGCTATATCTTCTAAATATAAAGTTAATGCTATTATTACATTATCCTTCCTTTCAATTGTGTTGCAACTATTTTATATAGGCTTGAGGAGAAAATCTTCGACGTGGAGTCTGAAAACCAAGTCCTTCGGCAGCAAACCTTATTAGCTCCTGCAAAACGAACTTCAGAACATCTACCCCCTCTGTCTTCTAAGGTGGATGCTTACTGAAGTAATATCATATAAGCTCCTCTCTTTTTCCTCATTAAACCTGATTGGATTTTTTATGGTACTTTCTTACAGACACTGGAAAATGGGCACCACTTAAATGAAGAGAACAGGATCAATGTAAGATTTACCTTCCAGAAGATGTACCAATTTTTTTGAAGTCTTTATTCAGCTGTTTTTTGAGTGGGTATATCTCTTTTGGCAGGAACTAGTGAGTGTTTCACCTGCTAAAGGTTTGGATACTCCTGATAGCAAGTTGAGAAGGCCCCCTATTGATCGTCAACATGTATGCATCAAGAGAATTGGATCTTCTTATTGTCATTCTTTGCTTTTGATCTTAAATCTTGCTTTGGTGATTTTTAAACTTTGGAGCTTTGCTGCAGGAGGATGTTGATGCACTGATCGACTGTGCCATGAAAGACGTGGGCTTCAGTCAAGGCAAACCTGTTGCGGCTTTCACCATTTATAAGTGTCTTCTTCAGTGGAAATCTTTTGAAGCTGATAGAACTAGTGTATTTGATCGTCTCATTCAGATGTTTGGTTCAGCCATAGAGGTACCTGCTAGACTTCTTTCTGACTTGGTCTTTAACCGGCCCATAGGTACTCTATCCTCAACTGAAACAATTATGGATAGAGAATGAGGCTAGTAAAGCAATTATTGTCACCCTGTATCCTATCATTGAACAATATAAAAAAATCTTCAAAATCTTAGGGGCTATAACATTGTTAGGTCTCATGCAAGTTACTCAGATCCCTCTACTCTGTGCTTGGGACTGCTCTTGCATCCAAAATTTGTTCTTCTACGGACCTGCTGGAAATGCAATCAATTTGAACTCTTTTCTTAGTTGTAGAGTATAGTCCCTAAGCTTTAGGCATACCATGCATATCCTGCAAAGGTATTTAACTGTGCAGAAAGTTCCTCTGGTTCTCTGAAAATTTGGAGAAACAGTGTCTGCTGTTTTGTGCTACGCCCTTCACTCAACCGTTGCGATGTAATCTATTATCTGGTTGACTTTATTGATTATCTACTTATATTTGTTAGTTTGATTTTTTGCTTGTGCCTTTCCCTGGTCAGTTCTTTTTTCTTCATGAGATCTCATCAGTGAAGACAACTGTTACTCATTTGATAACCATATTTAGTTTGATTTACAAAGCAAAAACAAATGGTGATAAAAGGAAGGTTTCCTTATGTGGTGGGGGAGGCACTGTAGAGGCAATTCAAGTGAGGCCTTGAATGATATCATGTTGTGCATGTTCAGTCCAGCCGGGGAATGTATACTGTGTTTTAAAAAAAATTCTTCTAGTCTTGTGCTTGAGGTCCATATACTGTTTTTATGGCATTCAATTGCTTCCCATTTCTGTAATTTTCTATGTACTTGGATGATGATGCTTGGCAAGTTAATATTCAGGCTTGAAAATCTAGTGTTTATCCTGGGGACTATTGTGCTTTCTCCTTTTATGGGCTCTCTTGTTGTACCTTCTAGATCAGATTCTTCCTTAGTTTCTAATGTCAATACTTTTGTGTGTGTGCATATTATATAGATACGATTCATGGTTTCAATGCTGTTAGTATCACTAGGATAATTATTCAAGGACTATATCTCTGGTCCATGCAGAATGAAGAAAGCAACGATCGTATGGCATATTGGTTGTCAAATACTTCTACCTTGTTGTTCTTGCTCCAAAGAAGCTTAAAAGCCGCTGGTGCTGGTGGAGCAACTCCAGTTCAGAAACAGCAGACTCCATCTCGGTGGAGAATATCAATTGTATTGCAATTATTCTTAAAACTGCTCATTTGAATTATATTTAGTGGGTGAATCACGTACTTGACTGAGATTTTATTTCGATTCCAAATTATTTGATTATTGATTTGGTAATCATTTGTCAGGGATTCCGCTCGTCGTCTGTTAACCTTAATGCAGCTTCAGCTGCGCTTGAGGTGGTGCGCCAAGTTGAAGCCAAGTATCCTGCTCTGCTTTTCAAGCAGCAGCTAACAGCATATGTTGAGAAAATATATGGAATCATAAGGGACAACTTGAAGAAGGAGTTGAATTCTCTTCTTTCACTATGTATCCAGGTGCTTTGAACTGTTTTACACGCTGAAAACTTGAAAATATATGCTTTTTCCTTGAATTAGTAATATATTTCTTGATTGTGTAGCCTTTTACAATCTGTGGGTGGCTCCTAGATGATTTTACATTCTTTTCAAGGAATTTCTGTTTGTTGTCTTGGACTTTATTAGATAAAACTACACATGAGTTGGTGTTCTCATTTCATGTGTGGTTGTATGCCAATGCCTTCATTTGTTCATGTCAAATGAAAAGTAAGCCCTGTCACTAGGAACTGAAAGAAAGCCCAATTTACAATGTGTCTTTTTATCACGCAACATACACTTGTTATATAATCAGATTATGCTAATGTCCATTGTGGAACTTTGGGGTGTTCTAACGTATGATTATGGAAAAATGGTTGCTTAGTGATATTTACAATGGTGACATCCAGGCACCAAGAACCTCCAAAGGAAGTGTACTAAGATCTGGAAGGTCCTTTGGCAAAGACTCTCCAATAAGTCATTGGCAGGGAATCATCGACTGCCTGAACTCTCTTCTCAGTACTTTGAAAGAAAATTTTGTAAGGACATCATTCTTGTATAACATATTCTTTGATTTCCAAATTCAAAGAAATGCTTATCATTCTTTTGGTTTCAGGTGCCTCCAATTCTTGTCCAGAAGATATTTACTCAAACTTTCTCGTATATTAATGTTCAACTTTTTAACAGGTAAGTAGGCATCTGCCCTTTTCTTATACTTTCAGCATCACACTTATAAGTGGCTGCACGATCTAATTCTTGTTAATTGTAGTCTTCTCCTACGTCGCGAGTGTTGTACATTTAGCAATGGGGAATATGTCAAAGCTGGTTTGGCTGAACTGGAGCTATGGTGCTGCCAGGCAAAGGAGGAGGTAATGCTCAGAAACTTTCATTCTATTTCACATTATGATCTGTTGTTGAGAAAAAATTCATGACTATATTTCAGTTCTCTATGGTTAAGTGTCTAACTTGTTTCATGAGAATTTTCTTCATCAGTTGAAAATTTTCTTGGATTGCAGTATGCAGGCTCTTCGTGGGATGAACTCAAACACATAAGACAAGCTGTTGGTTTCTTGGTATGTCAACTTTGTTGAAGATATTATCCTTTACAAGGATAGAATTTTCAGTCATCTAGATAATAGGAACTAGATCATTATCTGCAGAGGAGAAATATACGAAAGAAACTAGCCTGCAGTCTATGTTCTTTCATCAAGCTGGCAGTTATGGTGGCAGTGCTTTATTGGCTAAATGGTTGTCGGATAAGTGTGATTCAGTGTTGTATTAGTCTTGTTGCATTTTAAGTTTTATCTCCTTTTGTTTTGATAACAGAACTCTGCCTCTTTATAAAACCTTATTAGAAATTACACCTTTCAAAAGGAAAAAAGAAAAGAGAAGACAAGGGAAATGAATCTATGAGTTGGAGCAGATTTATATTTAATCCAGGGAAATTTGGAAAATTCTTGGATAAATTAATCTTTCGAAATTTGAGGTTTGTCTGACTTTTAAATGGGCATCTATTAACTGTAGAAAGTTAATGCTTATCTACCAAGCGACTTTGTAGAGTTGTCCTCCCATACAGGCAATGGAATTAGGGAGACTAGTATTGAGCTGGGGTTATCCTTGTGACTTTTGTGAATGTCATTCTGGCTAATTGGGAACTGTTCTATAGCTCACTCTTTTAATATTAAACCACATCATCTCAAATATATGGATCTTTGAGCTGCAAGATTAAGGGATTCCAGCCGAGTAAGCCTACTTGCTGTCCTCTAATAATTTATTCTTTACATTCTGTTCTTTTCTGTTTGACAGGTTATCCATCAAAAGTACAGAATATCTTATGATGAGATTACAAATGATCTCTGTCCAGTAAGCCCTTCTCTCAGTCTCTCTTTTACTCTCTCTGCACAGATGCTTGGAATATGTTATAGTTTTCCTATTTGTTCTTTTTTGGTTTTTGTAGCTTTCTATTGTATGGGAGCTTATTGTTAATGATTGGCCTTAATCACTCATTGGTCTTTTCAGCAAATCACGTCTCCTATTTAACAAGCTCTAAAAATAGGTATTTGACAATCACTCTGCAAAATCTTGATTTCTCAGATTCTCAGTGTCCAGCAGCTATACAGAATATGTACTTTGTACTGGGATGACAACTATAATACCAGAAGTGTATCCCCTGATGTAAGTATGTTTAGTCAGCAATCCAAATCCAAATCCAAAAATCTCTCCTAAAGATCCATGAAACTCGTATCTTTCCTGTTCATGAAAATGCTTAGAAAATTATCTTCCACATTGATACAGGTGATTGCTAGCATGAGAGTTTTGATGACCGAGGACTCTAACAATGCTGAAAGCAGCTCCTTTCTGTTGGATGACAATTCCAGGTGCTTTGTCCATCCTTCCCTTAGCCCATGGGACGCTTTCTGAAAGAATAGTGTTTTTCTTTCCCTTTTTCTGCTCATAATTCAAGTCTAGTTAGACTTTCTACTCTTTAAAAGTTTATTTGTTTTCTGCCCCACTGCTATGTTTTGTGTAGATGTTGTTACAAAGATATGCATGCTTCCTCCCCATCTCCAGGGCAAAAGTTGTTGATGTTATTATTATTATTTTTTTAATTTTTATTATTATTATTATTTTTGGGATTGGGGGTGGGGGGGTGGGGGGGTTGAATTTAGCCAAAAAGTAAATCCAGGTAAAGGGTTTAACATACTCATCAAATAGATCAAACACTAAATATGTGTTTCTGGTTCAAGAATTACCTGTGTTGGATAAAAAGTTTATGTGACCCTTTAAAGTATTAAAACCATTAAATGTTGGTTTTGTCCTCCAACTTCTTGCGCTTTGTGTCCTTCAACTATCAAATTAACAACAGTTTTGTCTGTTAACTCATTTCCTGTCACATCCCTTTTTGTTTGTACAGTATCAGAAAATAGTTTTTTAGTGTCACATCTCAAAAAAGGAAAAAAAAGAAAAAAATTGCGTTCCTATTCATTTTTCCCCTTTTTTCCTTTTCTTGCTCCATCCCTTCTTCCTTCTCTCCCACATCATGTAGCCACCAACCATCAGGGGCAGCTGGTAGCTGTCTTACGAAGCTTGATGTGGAATTGTTGCTCAATTTTTCATCATAAAGTTCTAATCAAACTAATTTCTATCAAAATCTCTTCAGAAAATGGTTGACAAATGTCCTTACAATTCATGATCTGCAAGAAAATCCTGTTTTAAGAATTCCCCAGCCTGCTATAGTACAGTAACAAGGAAAATAAAGTAGTCTCAGGAGGATGAAAGCTCTGTATTATGCTCTTTTCCTCATACCATAAGACAAGGCCAAAATGAAATGAGAAGTTGGCAGGCTTGAGAATTGCGGGTTGTGGGTTTTAGTGCGAATTTGCAAAGGTGAAGGTGTCAAGAGGGGAAGCTGGTAGCTGGCTAACCTGAGAAGAAGATGTAGGGATAAAAGAAGAAGAAAGAGGAATTTTTGACTAAAATATCCTTATTTGAAGTCTTATCTCTCTCACGTTTGAGTTGTGTTTGCCTTTTAAGAACAACAAAAGGATAAGTTGATGCATGTTGATGGTTGAAAGGCAAAATTAAGACTTTTAAAGGTTGGAATACAAAAAAGTTTTTGAGGTTATAATCTTTTTTTTCCCCTAAGATGTTTCATGCCAATAGCTGTAGGATGTTAGTAGCTACCAATTGAAAGCAGCTAAGGTAACATTCAATGACAAATGTATCCTACATTATCTGTTGGATTCTGTGTCCAAAATATGCTCAGGTTATGCATGTTAGTTTGTGAGAGAAACCTAATGTTCATCTTGCTTTTCCAAAATATGCTGTCAGTGCTTTCATCATGCTTTTGTTGGCATTCTCTGCTCCCCTTTGTTATCTTTTGCCATCTGTGAGGACCACTCAAATATGTGTTCTAATAGTGATCCTTATCTTTGAATTGCAGCATCCCGTTCTCAGTCGATGATCTTTCCAATTCAATTGAAGTGAAAGATTTCTCCGATGTCAAACCTGCAGTGGAGCTCTTCGAGAATCCAGCCTTCCAATTTTTACACGAGTGAGGCCAAAGGAACTCGAGCATGGTTTTCCCATACTGTGTCATAGTCAATATTTCAAATGATAAAATTTTTATGTTGTAAATCCATTCTTTTCTTGATCAGTTTATTCTCCGTAGGTTTACCGTTTATGTATATTTTATTGTTCATCCTGTTCAGTTTGCATAGTAGCAGGAGGTCATTGTTTTTGTTCTGTACTGTTTTAAGTGGTAGTAATTCTGAAAGCATTCTTTTTAGTTTAGTGGCAAGCAAATCATATTTTAGGATAGGGTCTGGTGGTTTAAATTTTTGGTTTTCTCCCACCCAAGTTTACGTTGTAATGCAACAGACACTGCAACACATAATATATGAGAAATATTTTTTGATTTGTTTCGGTGAACTTGTGACATCTGTTTGGCAACGTTATTTATTGCTTTAACTACCTTCTCACCACTTGTTGTTTAAGATATCAGTAATGGGACTTTGTTTTGTTTCACGAGTATGAAAACAGTACAAATTTTGGCTGGCACCATTAAATGCCCGTATTTTTATTGGCAGCCCTTTTATAAATTATAACTTTTGCACAAAATGACTAGGTACACATTTTTACCATACCTCGGGAAATTCTTACATGGATTCAACTCTTTTTTGTATTGATTTATTTATTTATTTTGGCTGTATGTTTAAAAAATTGTTATTATATGCTAATCAGTCAATCATTGTTTATAAGTCATTTATTTTTATGATTTTAATTAAAATAAAAATTGTGATTATATTTAGAGATAAGAAAAATAAGTTCAAAATGATTTATAAATAATTCATATTAGAAATGAAACGTGATGGTGTGCAATAAAATTCACTTGCACATCACTATACAAGGTGCTGTTGTGTTCTTGTATATGGAGTTCATTACAAGAAGAGTTTCAGGTGTATTTATATTAACCTACAATCAATTCTATTTAAATATATATGAAAGTACTATAATGAATTACATTCTTCTCTATAATATTTCCCTCTAAATAAAATGGTAATAGATTACGCTGTAGATTCTTTTGTGCATATGTTTTACACGAAGGTTAGTTAGGTTTAAAATTTTCTATATTGCTCGTCATGCTTTATTAGCCTATGGAAGGAATGTTACATGTCACATCTACTGTTACACTAACCCTTCCCTCCTCCTAATAATAATAATAATAAGACGAAAGAGAGGCATTACGTCAGTAAACCTGTTTGTTTCTGAAGCACCTTGGTTGGTATGGTATGTCGGTAAACTTAAGGTCGGCCTCTGCTAAGGATTCGAATTGAATGAGCGTTGACAATAATTGGAAGACCAAATCAACGTTCATTTTTCTCATGCTTACGTAAGCCAAAAAAAAAAAAAAAGATTGTTTGGGCCAGTACGTAAGGTTTTCCCATGCTTCCCCCTTAACCTTGTCAAATTTTTTTTGGGTACTATTTTGGGACCATCATCAAATCAAAGTCCCCTTGAGTCCCTCCAGACCATACCATGCCATACCCAACCCAAGCGATGCAATGCCTGCACTTCCAGTCCTTCCCCAATAGGGACTGTAGTAGTACTAGAGTCAGGACCACTTCCATTGCCAAAAATTTATTTAGTCAAATTTGTCATAAATTCATCAAGAGGACTTTTCATCTTGTTCACAACACAGAAACAAATTAAAAAACTGGTCCACATTCAGGGGTTTTTCACCTGCCAGTGTTACCTCTACACTCTGTAATTGGTCCAATGGTTCTACAATAAGGTCCCCCCTCACCACCATTCCCCACTGTTATGCATTGGCTTCATTCTACTCGACCCATGTCTGATTGGTACCTTGATCTTCCTTCACCCACACATATCATAGAACTCTTCTTCTTCTTGCCGGGCCCATCAGACTTGCTGATAGGTATGGATTGATATCTTGAATACGTCCATGTTAAATTTTCACATTAATTAAAAAATTGAGTTAACGCGGAGGAATGTATGCATCATTTTGAAATAACCAGTTTCTTTCCTCATTTTTTTAAACTTGAATCCATGACCTTTGATTCATAGCTTATCCCAAATTTAGAAAATAAGATATATTTAGTTTTGAACATTTTGACTGGTGAACCATATTGGATTGGGAAATCCGTAAATATTTTTCCCATAGGATATTTTTGTTAGTTACCTTGTATAGAAAATCTGCTGCAGTAATCTTCCTAGTTTAGCAGATTTGATTAGCAATTTGTTCCTTGAATTCCTGAATATATATTTTCAATCTTGCAATGAAAAGGCAGAACATTGAAACCCAATCTTCTCAGAATTTTTTCAAACCAGGTGATAAATGACGGGGTTCGAACTTGAGACATTTAGACTGACAAGTTCATCATTCCATCCATTGGGTTGTATCAGAAGGACTGGGTTCATGTTTGCATGTAAAGGAGGGATAAATGAAGCTAAAAATCTGATCAGTAAGGACAGTTGTGGTACTGTAGAATTATGAATGTTGTATAGTGTGAGAACTGAACCAGGACCAGCTGTGGTCTAGCTAGCTATTCAGAGATAAGGGTATTTGGATTAGGACAAAAAACCCTCAAGAGAATAATTGGATAGAGCAATCAATGGGATTGAAACTCAAGATCAGGTTTCTATCTAATTATAGAAGGAATTTTGTCTTTTCTTGGTGGCAGGAAAATGAAGATGAAGGTGACATACACATATCACCTAAACTCCTTCAACTTCCTCAATTTCAATCCTAAAAAATCTAGGCATCAGCCTACTGAAATCATCGATTTAGTGACGGATTTTAGAAATGGAAAATTTTCGTTTCTATTAGAAATGAATTTTGACACGTGGAAACAAGCTGATAAATTATCTGTAGGAACGACTTTAGACAAATCCATTTCTAAATTTAAAAACGGATTTAGAAACACAAGGAACGAAATTCATTCTGTAACTATATTTCCATTTCTATAATTTTAAATTCCTATAATGAATTTTAGAAATACCATTTTCGAATGCTTTGGCAAACTGATATTTCCAACTTCCTTTTTGGTCTTTGTGCTGTTTTGCTGCTGACATTATAATTAGCTTCATCTACTGACATTTCTGGCTGAGAATTAGAGTTAAAACAGGATTTTGAACTTCATGGCATTTAAATTTCAGCAAGATAATAATATTAAGTGGTTAATTTGTGCATCTCTTTTCTGCCCACTTCACCTCTCAAGAACAGAAACTCTGGTAAGCCGGGCAACCGTGTATCTTTTGGTTACTTCTGGTAAATGGTATCAATTCAACATGTATTGAGGGATTGGGAAGGATGACTAGAGTACAAAATTCACACTCGTGCGTGGCCTTGGTTTTTGTTATAATTATGAGACTGTGGACCTCTTGCCATTAACACCATGGGGCAAGGATTCATCCCAACAACAATTTCTTTCGTGTCTTTTCCTAATATATTCACCAATCTTAATGACTTAAATTTAATGATTAGTGAAAATATTTCACCATAAAATGATTAGATAACTTGATTCAACAGTAAGAATATTGTTTTAAGTCACCATTATTAAAGTCCCTCTCGTTGAACAAACTAAAAGTGGTAGATTGTTTGATGAGTGATAAGTTTTAATTAATTATGTGAAATTAACTTCTAAATGAAAAGAAAAAAAGGGACAAAAAAAAAAATCCTAAACATTAATTCTTTTTTAGAAATAGCTAGAAAAATTTCAAGAAGACCATCCTGTCCTCGATGATATAAAAAAAAACAAAAGCGCAGAAGAAGAACTTTCCACCAGTAAAAAATAATAAATTTATTAATATTAATTATTGTTGTTGACAGAATGATCAACCTGGACTAATTAATGTCTGGTTGTGTGGGCTCTGGGAGCTAATGCACCTACGAATATGGGAGTAGAGAGGGGTTCGGGAAGGACCAGAAGAGGCCCATTATAGTTAGTAAAAAGACAAAAGAAGCCTCCTTTTTACTGCATTTGACCGAAATCCAAAATCTTTCAAGTCTGGAACATGCATGCAGATATACATACACTTAATATCATCATTTTATTCATTACGTCGTTTGCAACAACTCAATAGCCAATTGTTTTCCCACACTTTTAATACCTTTTCTTTCTAATATTGATTCGTTTGTGGCCTCGATTACTATAGTGTGACTGTGATTCCCAATATATATATATAGAAAATTTCACATATGAGAAAGTTTCTAATTAGCACCTTAACTGGCTCGTTTTAAGTGTATTTGATTAAAGAAAGAAAAGCAGGAAGAATCTACAAGAAGAAAGCAACAACAAGGGCAACATCTGGAAGAGTGCAACTGTCCAAACTGTTCATTTTTGGGTCAAAATTACGGTGATCTTACATATATATATATATATATATGTATATACAAAGAACATATAATTTAAATGATATATATTGCTGGTTGTTTAATAAATTATTAATAATTAAAGAGAAAACAGATGGAGATTTTATTATTTCAGTCAAAAGAATCAAAATGCAACCAAATTCTACTGCATGCACATGTCAGTTTGGTATGTCTCTCTCCAATTAAAGTAAATTAAATTTTGTATCAAACTAATTAATAACTTAAAATTAATTAGGTGATTTGACCAGTTTCTTTCTTGCTAATTAAAAGGGTCTCTCAAATGAAA
>JAOXNR010000001.1:4845961-4876871 GCA_028571225.1 Parsonsia alboflavescens | reverse complement strand
ATATACGGATTTGCTAAGGTACGCTTCATAGCGCATCTTAATGCGCGCTTCAACCATTACCGTAACGGAATTCTTACTCCACTTAGTTGGCTGCATGAGCATTGTAGCAAGAATTTCGTTACGATAACGGTTGGAACGTGCATCAAGGTGTGATTCGAAACGGGCCTTATATATATATATAATAATAATAATAATAAAAAAAACTTATTCTAAGTAACCGAAAGGTTGTAAATTTTTATTACCACACGTCGACGACGTGCCGCAACATAAAGCAAAGAAACTGCTTTTGTTGCTACGGCTTCTTTTTCTAATCATAAATTATGTTATTTTTAATTAATAATGCCAAAGTAGAAAATTTCCTACCATACACGTGTAAAATTCGAATCGATCAGTAGTAATTAGTAAGATTCATCAACCGATCAAAAGTTCAATTGAATTTTAGGTATTTAGGGTTTTTCAGGTTCTTTGCTTGTTTTACCTTTTAAAGTTGTTGCCAAAAGAAAAAGGAAAAAGAAGTGTTCAAGTACATTATTTATAAAAGTTCAAAAGTAAACATTAAAACAAAATGACATTAGTTAAATTTGAATAAGTTCCCGAATATATTCAAATTGGGATGAGGTAGTCTAATTTTTATCCAATTTATGAAAACATTTCATTTCTACCCATTTGGATTGCTCCAATTTCGTTTTATATCCAAATTGACTTTTTAATATTTTTAAATAATAAAAATTACCCCATAAATGAAAAATTACTCCATTACCCTTCGTGCCTCATTATCCAAATCAAGACAAAAGGCACAAAACATTCCTTTTATTATCATTTCGAGGCCTAACTCCTCACCTTCTCCTTCCTCATCGAAACTTCCCACCTTCCTCTTTACTTCTTTAGCAAAAAACTCCCCCTTCTTCTTCCACTTTCATCTTATTTCCCTTCTTCTTCTTCACTTCCTAACCGAAGCTTCCCTTCCTTCTTCGACATGTTCATCAACGGTGTCCATTCACGACGATCGTCTATAATATTACCTATTATTGTACCTGAAATTTTAGCTAAAATGTAGCTATTATTGTCTGAAAAAATTTTTCTCAAAAAATGATACGTGATGGGAAAACACGTGGCAATAATACGATGTGAACCCATGGGCTGGCAAGGAATGGGCTTTGTGGACCGGTACGGCTGTAGCGGTCACAATCGGAGCGCCTGGCTTGTGAAATTGAGGAGAGAGAGTGGGTGAGGTTGGTCCCCTGGCGCATCACTCCTCGTGAGCAGGCCTAGTCAGCACTTCTCTACAGCCAAGTAAGCATCTCCCTAAATTAATAGATTTTTATTCGGATTGAGGATTTTGATGTGGGCCCATCTGAATCGCCCAAGATGACGCATCATTTTCACTGGTTCCTCAACATTCCTCCTTTTAACTCTCACCCCTACGACCCACGCCCTTCAACGATCATCCTGTTTCGTAATTTTCCTCACATCTGACGACTATGACTTCTTTTCTCTTGGCATGAGGCCCGACCTCACCATATATCCTGGGCTCTTTTCTAGCTTGTACTTCCTTATTTTTAATTTATTTATTTTTCATGAAAATATTAATCTTGGTAACTAAATTCTTTAAATTTAATATTTTTAAAATTCGATAATTTTGACAATATTATAAATTAATTCAAATTTTATTTATGCAAAGTTTCATTAGTTTCGTCACATTTAAAATTTAAGGTCTTGAATTTGAATTAAGAAGAGAGTAGAAACACTATTAATTCTTGTGTGTACGATAAGAAAAGAAAAATAAAACCCTAACACTAAACACATTTTTGAATAAATTGATTTTAATGTGAACATGAGAAGTAAATTCGATGTTTTTTATTGGTTGAAAATTATTATTATTTTTATTACACTTATCCTTCCCCAACCCTTTCTATGCTCCTCCCCCTCAGAAATCGACACTGACATCCCAGGTACCATAATATTTAGACATATTTATATGCCTATAGGAATGTTATAGAAGGTAATAAAACTCAAATTATGATAGTTTATTTTTACGTAATTCACGTGATTATCACATTATCAATTTCATGTAAATATATGTCAGAGCTCACTATAATTTGAATTCAGTTGTCCACAATAACATTCCTCTTTGTGCCTAATTTTAATTTTGTATTTTTCACTTGAAGGAAGAAAGTAAAAATGTGAAGACAAATTAAAATACTACCATTGGTTTTGGTAGGGTCTTACACATTAATTATCCCTTTCTTATTTTATAGGTTGGGAATGGAATAGAATCAAAATAATTAAATGCCATAAGCCAAAAAGAAAAAGAAAAAAAAAGGGAAAGAGAAATCCATAAAATAAGCAAACCCAGTTTTTATTTAAAAATTCAAATACAGTAAGTATTTAAGTAGATGTTATTATATAATGATTAAGAAACAAATAAAAAAATAGTTTGAAGAGCTTGGCTTATGATTTGAGAATGAGCCCTCCAACCTCCTTTCACATGCACCTTCCATGATTCAAAGGCAAACCTTCTATTTAAGGCCCTTCCACTCCCTTACTCTTCCATCAAGCAATTTCCACTGTCTTCTTCTCTCTAATCCGAAGAACCAAATTCTCTCTATAAAAACTTCCCAACAAGAAAATTAACTTCTTCTGCATTTCATATTTTACAAGAAGAACCCATCAAAAGTTCACTTTCTTGATATATATATAGCACAAAACAATGTTGAGCTTCATGGACAACGATTTCTTTTCTCGTAGATGTGTTTGGGTGAATGGTCCTGTGATTGTTGGAGCAGGGCCATCTGGGCTTGCAGTTGGAGCTTGCCTGAAAGAGCAAGAGGTTCCCTTTGTGATTCTCGAAAGAGCTGATTGCATTGCCTCTTTGTGGCAAAAGAGGACTTATGATCGCCTAAAGCTTCATCTCCCTAAGAAATTCTGCCAACTGCCTAATTTCCCATTCCCTGATCATTATCCCGAGTATCCCTCCAGGAAACAGTTCATTGATTACCTAGAATCATATGCCAAGAACTTCGATATCAAGCCTCAATTCAGTGAAACTGTGGAGTATGCTAAGTACGATGAGGTCTGTCGTTTGTGGAGAGTTAAGACTGTTTCTACAAGTGGTTCTATCCTTTCCGAGGTTGAATACATCTGCCAATACCTCGTTGTTGCTACAGGAGAAAATGCAGAGCGGGTAGTCCCAGAAATTGATGGGCTGAAAGATTTTGGAGGCGAGGTCCTGCATGCTTCAGATTACAAATCTGGGGACAAGTTCCGGGGCAAGAAAGTTCTTGTTGTGGGTTGTGGTAACTCCGGCATGGAGCTCTCTCTTGATCTCTGCAATCACGAAGCCAAGCCATCCATGGTGGTTCGCAGCTCGGTGAGTTTTTTTTTCCGACTTCATCAATATTATTCCTCTTGAGAAATTTCATTAAAACTTTGCAGATTCCAATGGGCTTTGTTCTGTTTTTTTAAAACTTCAGGTTCATGTCTTGCCCAGAGAAATATTCGGGAAATCAACCTTCGAATTTGCCATGTTTATGCTAAAGTGGCTGCCCCTTTGGCTAGTTGACAAACTACTGCTGATTCTGGCATGGTTTATTCTTGGAAACATTGAGAAATATGGCCTAAAAAGGTCATCAATGGGTCCTCTGCAACTCAAGAACACTCAAGGAAAAACCCCTGTTCTTGACATTGGTGCACTAGAGAAGATTAGATCCGGAGATATCGACGTAGTGAATGGACAAATCAAGAAGTTCTCTTGCGGCACTGTTGAATTTGTTGATGGCCACAAACTCGAAATCGATTCAGTGGTTCTTGCCACCGGATACTGCAGCAATGTTCCTTTTTGGCTACAGGTGAGGGAATGTTCCAGTTCGTAATTTGTCTTCATTCTAAAAAAAAAATATACTAAATAAGTAATCTATCTAGAAGGTTCTTGAATGAGGGCTGACTTTGTTTTTGGCATATTTTTACAGGAATCTGAATTCTTCTCCAAGGCTGGTTTCCCAAAAGTACCATTCCCAAATGGTTGGAAAGGAAAGGATGGACTTTATGCTGTTGGGTTCACAAAGAGAGGGCTCGCCGGTGCATCTGCAGATGCTGCAAAGATTGCTCAGGACATTGGCAAAGTCTGGAAAGAGGAATTGAAGCAGAAAAAGCAAAAGGTTCCTACCCACAGAAGATGCATTTCTCAGTTCTGATTCCATCCAATCTCAAGTCGCCTCTCAACACAACTTTTTTTCTCACATTTTTAACAAGATTTTTTCATTCCTTTTCCTCAGTCAAAGTTCAAAAAAAAAAAAAGAAAAAGAAAAAAGACTGATGTATGATAACACAGCAGCTTAGAACTTTTAGCCCTCTCCTGAAAGCCCAAAAGTTTTAGTACACTGGGCATTTTGTATACTGAGGATGACGAGGCTTTTTGTCCCTTTTTCTTTCCACCATTTTTCCCACTCCCTTTTTTTGTACAATTTGTTTACTGACAAAATGGTAATGAAAACAAATATTATGTTTCTTTCTTTCTGTTCAAAGTTCTTCCAGTAATCAAACCCTTATAATGAATGAATCACCAAATGATCTGTTTTTCCTTTTGCAATAATGTAAAGGGGGAAAGAACAAGAATGTCTGCTTCAAGAAAATCCCTTTCAAGTAGTACTTACTAAACCATCAAGGCATTTATGAATGCAATTAAAAAACAAAAAAAAAAGGTTTTCCTTTGAGATGATTCACATTAGTGAGTGAAGGAAGGAAGGATAGACATTCATTTAACCTACATTCTTCCATTTCTTAGGAATGGTCCATCACTTGATCTCCATCAGGCAAGTTGCCAATGGAACAAATAGCAAAAGGACAGGGATTTTCCAAAGGGTCACAGCACATTTTTTCTATACCTTTCAATCTACAGGTATTTTGGTTAGTTGAAAATGATTTTGCGCAAATCATTATCCTTTGAGCTTGACCATCTCCCAAGGAATAAACTAGTAGAAACTTGTACAATTCTATTTGGCCAAAGCACATGGATAGTACACTTATTATAATTTGATTGCAATGGCAACAACAACTGAATAGTTATGAACCAAAAAAATTGAATAGAGAATGACACTAATTGAGTAGAGAAATGAACCAAAAAAAAAATTGTGTAAAAATGTTGAAAAAAGAAGTTTCCAGTTTGGCGTCGCCCGGACTCGAACCGGAGACCTTCAGTGTGTTAGACTGACGTGATAACCAACTACACCACGACACCATTTCTGAATGAAAAAAATAATAATAATAATTAATAGAGTTTTTTTGATTTCCTTTTTGAGATCAACTAATTCCATGAAAAAGAAAGCCTACCGGCCTTTTCAAAAGTTGCTGAAAGAGCATTGGAAACTCCTATGATCCACAAAAACTGCTGCAAAAATGAGACTAACCTAATATGTAGTTATCAATGAAATGATAGTTTATCAAAAGTGGTCCTTCATCACATAGTAGTAGTAGTATTTTCTTTTGGGTACATACATGCAATGAAATCAAGAAAACCTGCAGACGGGAATGAAAATAATCTGTTCAATGACACATTCTGTCACTATAATATGCTGTCATCGAAGGAAGGACTAACCGATCAAAAATTCATCCAAGAACTAACTAAGCCAAGAAGAACCGCAAAAATTTTTTGCTTGGTTTGATCCCAGACAAATATATTAATTACAGTACAACTGTAATAGGAAACAAGATCATTCCCCTAAGGAAAAAATTGTCCCCCACAAGAGACAAAATCAACTTGGTGCATTCAATTTGAAAGAGTTATTCAAGTCTCCAGTTCTTTCTTTCTATTTCCTGGGAGACATAAATGTTTTGTAGCATTAGAAAGGGTAGAACAAGAACAACCCACATGGTTTTCTCCATGCTACGGATTCAAATATATGAACAAACAAATTAATTAGCCAATTTGTGTGTTTTTCTTCCATACTCAGATGCATTGTCAGATTTTCCAACCTGAGAAATGACCCACGTTTTCTTATATTTTTGCTACTCAAATTGACTTCATCCTGACAAAGGGGGGTTACTTCTGGCAACGCATTCACTGCTGTGGCAGCTGCTTCTTAGACATCCCTGCTCAGGTAAACAGATAAACCACATGGTGGTAGGGTACGGTACCCCCCCCGTCCTAAACAATTCTTTGTTGCCGGCTGCAGAGGAGGGCTTTTTTGTTTCACACTGCTCCCTCCATTGTTAAAAGAGGAAGATGACCTTTCTCTTCCATGGCTTCCAATGAGCCAGACAATAGGGGTACCACTACGCATAAATTGGCTTCACTTATTGTAATTGAATGAGAACTTGGCTTCATGGGCATTAGCGGAGACTTGCCCAAATTGTTGGGGATGCATAATGATAGCGATTGTACATAAGTTTCTTGGCAAAATCAAATGATGCCCTTTTGGTTGGAACTCAATTAGACTCTTGCTGAATTCCTTAACTTTCGTTATCATCAAGAGGGGAAAAAAGAAAAAAAAAAATTCGTATGCAGAAGAATTTGTTTTACAACCGAGTATTCTACTTGGCACAAGACCTCACCCGAGTCTATGGGTGCAACCAAGACTTCTATTTACCGAAAAGGAAGTTTGTTTTCTTTTGACACAAACCAGCCAGTCCTTGATCCGTTTGAACCTTAAAACCATACCCACAGGACGTTATTTGGTCGGAGAGGAATGGCGTTGTGGGCTTATGAATCTGTGCCCAACATGAATTTTAGGCCGGGCTTATCATAATATTCCATTTATTATGTGGGGGCAATTTTTTTTTTTTTTTATCAAAATAAATATGCATTTTAAAATTTGATCACACTTTAAATTTATTTAAATTTTAGGTAAGAAAATATTTTTTTAGACCATACTACCCTTGAAATTGATGGAATACTACACAACCCGTAACAAAAAAGAAAAAAAAAAAAGATATGGATTTTTTACCATTCGATACAGGATGCCCATTTAATTGAAAAAATAAATACGAACAAACACTCCATAAATAAAAATAAATATACAGATTGTTGGTCAACTGTTATGGGTTTTGGAATTTGAATCGCTCCATCTGTAATCTGTTACTGTTCATCATAATGTTTCACAATAAATATTTATTTTTTAGTTAAAAACATATTACAAAAATATCACTAATCTAAACTCTTATTTCAAGAGAGAGTTAAACTGAAGATTTCTTATGAACTTTACAGATCACTTATCTCTTGTTTCTAATAACAGAGTTAAGTGTAAATTTTTTAAATTGAATTGATTATTAATAAAATTTTAAATTGAAAATATTTTTATTTTAAATAAATGATCATTCAATTTCGAAAATTCTAAAGAAAATAACAATGTCCAATTTGGCCGTATGTCTGTGGATCCACCTAGACCAACTTGTGACTAAAGGATCTTTCTCGTGTTTGAACATAAATTTGGGTCCTGAAACCAAGAATTCAACAGAGTATTCTGATGATCTATGAAAGCCCAAGAACAGCTTCTTCCCGTTCCTTTTCTTTCTTCTTTTCCTTTTTTCATCTCAACTGAAAAAGGTCGGAGCTGCTCTGAATCTTGTTGTATAATTTTTTGCATGATACTTTCTAATATATTAATAAAAATCTTATAAATGCATTTTAATTATTTTTATAATTATATTTTATTAACTAAATATTAGGAATAATTGATTTTTTAAAACAAATGTAAGTTTTTCATTAATGTAATTAAAGAATTACACAAAAATGGATTAAAAGATATGAAATTGTCGTAGGAGGTGACCAATACTTGTTCAAGGGTTGAAAGCAGTTTCGTGATCATGGATTCAAGTTTTATCCTCTAGAAATTCTACCTGAACCAAATTAACTCATATAATTGATTCAACTTTTTATTAAAAAATCTGTTTAAAATTTAAATTTGAAAATAATCAAATTATACTTTATTTTATTTGTGAATTATTGGTTTATCAAAGATTTAAACTATATCCTTTTGACTATTTTTGTCCTTAAAGTATTTTTTTGACCTATCAAGAACTTAAACTATTTACCGATTGATCCTTTTGATCGGAATCTTAAAAAAGTCATCGGAATTTTAAGTGAATTGTAAGTTGATCAAAATTGAAAGGGTATTTATGCCATTTCACTGTTCATTGGGAGTTTTAAAAAAAAAAAAAGTCAGCCGATATTGTTCATCTTCTCCTCTAGCAAAATCCAACCAGAAAGTTACTGGAGTTTCTTCACTGGAAGCCCAACACACTACATAATAATAACAAGCAAAATAATAGGATCAAGAAATGCAATTTCCTCCCCCTTTCACTACATTTAATTATTACAGCACTGAGACAAGGCGCTCTTGGAACAAGTATGGAATATTATAGAAAGCCCTTTTCTTTGCGACATTGAATTACATCATCATCGTACATTTAGTCCAGACCATGCCTGAACTCAAATCCGATATCCAAGAGCTTTTTTGATTTATCAACAGGTTATTTATTCCTCTCATTCATCTTCTTCAAGGAATTGTATAGATTAGAAGATGGCTTTTTTTTTGTTCCATTTAAGTGAAGATCGAGAAGATGAATAGTGCAATCTGTTTTTTTTAACCTCCATGAATAGTAAAATAATGGAAGTACCCTCCCAATTTTGGTCATCTAATCGTTGATTTAAAATTTCTGTGACTTTTTTTTAAGATTACAATCAAAAGAATTAAAATGACCGACCAGTAAAAAGTTTGAATCCTTGATAGGTCAAAAAAATACTTTAGGGACCAAAATGATTAAAAGGATATAGTTTGACTCATTTATAAGTCAATAATTATTTTATCTATTAAATACATATCATTGCCTTGATTTTTTTTTTTTAATATTTGATTTATAATATTTAAAAATTTATACTCGTGTCTATAAAAGTACCTTTTTCCCCTCTCTAAAATTAGACATCCGCTCTCATAAATTATTATATTTTTAATTTAAAATCTTACTAATAACTTCATAAATTATTATATTTTTAATTTGATAATTTCATATATCTTCTATGACTCCAAATCTTCTATCATATTTACTATATGATATTTTATATCACCAATAATAAAATAAACACATATACTTTTATAAATATATTTTATCAATAAAATGTTAAAAAGTATATTAACCTTTTAGGGCTATTTGATTTTTATCCGATAATATATATTACTTCCTCTGTCTAGAATTAAAGGTACCAATTTGATTTAATTTATTTTAAATTTAATAATATCATTTCATAACAAAATTTTAATTAATTTACAAAATAAGATATTTATTGCTAAACAATTCAAAATAAAAATAAAAATATTTAATTTCAAATGAAAGAAGTATTATATTTGGTGGAGTAGAAAATGTACTAGAATATTAAGAGCCCCATAGGATTAACAAGTTATTGCCCTGAGTTTAAGGGATTATTGAAGATTTAATTGTGGAAGAAGTATAAAAGTAACTTTTGGAAATTAATTAAAGAAAATCTTGTGATTAAAGAAAAACTTTTAGAAATGTCTAGTGAGAGATTGTAGAAGCCGCCGGAAGGGTAAAAAAAAAAATTAGAGAGGGGAAGCCAGTTTTCTCTCCCAAAATCAAAAGGCCGTTGGAGAAGAAAGCCGAAGCAGCAATGGCAGGTGCGACTCTTCTGTCTACCCGAACCTTCTCTTCTCTGTCTCTTTCTGCTTCTCTTCAACATCGCTCTCTCACGCATTCTTCCTTCCCAATCTCTTCCTGCAATTGCAATCATGGTAAATTCTGTCGGGGCATTTCAAGAATTAGTTTTCATGGCACCAGAAAAGCCGGGCCTATCAAGATTCGAGCTATGTCGGCTTCTTTTGGTTCCCGATTGGAGGAATCCGTGAAAAAGATCGTCACGGAAAACCCGGTCGTTGTTTACTCCAAGACTTGGTGCTCGTCAGTGCTGCTAATCCTTGCTAGAGCTATAGCATTTTTCATCTATTTCCCGGGATTATTAGTTCTTCTGTCATTAATTTTTATGTAATTTTTTTTTTAAAAAAAATTATTTTGAAGGTACTCTTCTGAAGTGAAATCCTTGTTCAAGAAGTTAGGCGTGGAGCCGCTTGTTATTGAACTGGACCAATTGGGTATGTTTGCTGCCCTTAGTTATGGATACTCTAATCCATTGTGTTTTTCACATACATTTCTCAGAAGATGCATATTGGTTTTCTTAGATATTACTTGCACGTTTCATTGAAAGTATTCCCATTCCTTTTGAATGATGGTATCTGCTTGTGAGAATATCAAAGCTAAGATCTTCATGTAGTTGGGGATATGCATTACTGTTGGTCATTAATGTAAAAGCAATGTGGGAAATGAAGAGAAAATTGTAAACTTTCATATTACTGCTTGTTATATATAGTTTTTGGGTGCAAATGGATCAATATTATTAATCAAAAGAATTTAACGTGAGAGTTGCAAAGTCCTTCACAAAAATTACATGGCCAGCTAGGCATTTACATGTCTGCTTGAATTGAGGGTACCCCAAGCAGACGGCAGTTTGATGGCTCTGCCTGGCACAAAACTAAGAACTAATGCCATCAGGCAGGCCGGACTTGAACTCCAAGTTGTGGTAATCCCATATATCCTTTAAAGCTCGTGTAAATTTATACTTCCAATGTTTCAAACCCCCTGGCAAGTGCCTAGTTTCCTTAAGTTAAGTTTCAGCCAGTGATCAGTAGAACTCAGGCTCCAGAGAGTGTCAAAATCATTGGGATGGAGAAGGGCCACCAGATACCTCTTGGCCTGTCACAGCCACTGATGGCATAAAGGGTGGTCTCAACTTCTCTGTGGCATAAATTGCAGATAGGAAATCTATCGATCTGTCTTTGCCAGAGGAATTCATGATTTCAGTCTCTAATGCATTATGAGCCGAAGTGTTGTTGAGGCAGACTGAGCTCCTTAACCTTCTGAATTTGCTTTAATTTGTGTTTCATTGCCTTGGTATTCCGGAATTGAAAAAGAAATTCTTTTATTATTTGTCAGGTCCTCAGGGACCCCAACTGCAGAAGGTGCTTGAGAGGCTTACTGGACAACATACAGTCCCTAATGTATTTATTGGTAAGTTCTTTAACACCTTGCATATTGAAATTTTAGGAGGCATTTACAAAATCACTGAATAGAAAGGGTGTTGAGATGCAAAAATTTTATGATTTCACATAACATGCAACTGAGATAGCCTTTAAAACTAAACTGCATCTATCGTAAAAGGTGTATTTAGGTCAATTTTCTAAAATGTGTGTGAATTATTATTGGAAAATGATAAAACAAAAAAGAAGAAAAAGGAACAGCAAAGTACTACTAGTTACAGTCTTCTCATCCAGCATCCAGTGAAATTTTGGTAAATAATTCTGTTTACTCTTTCTTCAGGGGGCAAACACATTGGCGGTTGTACAGGTACATTGTTGTTGAACCCATTCATTTTCTGATAAATAGTATGACTTTCTTGTATTTCTGCACCATGGCCTTTGCTTGGAAATCATCTGTTGGGAGAAATGTCTTAGTTTTATCTAAGAATGTAATATTAGCCCCTTTTTATCTAAAAGATGTCTTTCCTGCTAGTTATGCTATTAATTCGTAATAAAACTAAACACGTAACTAATTTGGGTGGAAACTTGATTACAGATGAATCGAGTTTGCTTCCACTCCTCCCATCAGATACTTTTCTAGCTTTTGGATTAATTGCTTAATTTCCTTTTAACGGAGCATTTCTTTGCAATTTGTTAAGATCAATTGGTATCAAATATGCATGGCAATTCGATTAATGAAGGTTAATTGAAAATATGGAATTGTTCTTAGTTCCTTATTTCTGTTTCATGGTGCAGACACTGTTAAACTAAACCGGAAAGGAGAACTTGAATCTCTGTTATCTGAAGCTAGGGCTGACAAGACAGAAAACTGACACTAGGATCCTCTTCTCACCCTTTCGAGTTTAAACAAGATATGCACATCTCTCCTTGAATTCTGTACTTCTTAATGTAAACATTTTCCACCGCTTAAGTATTCTTTTTGTGGAATTTTACTGAGTCCCTGCTCATTTGATTTTCCTTTCCATCTTTGTGTCACTTAGTGTAAACTTATTGTGGACTTTTCTCCAGTGTGTATTTCGGAAAAAATACAAATGGGAAAAGCAGGTAGTTGTGTTTATTTGAGGAATAATCTCATCTATTGGAGTCTGGAGATATTTAAAGCAAGTATTTGCTTTAACTAGCTTAAGTGCTAGTTTGTAGTAATGACCTGGAAATTAATTTCCCATTCGTTATCCTTTACTTCATTGGTGAAAATTTGATAGTTTGCACAATAGAATGTTTCTTGTTCTGAAACAATGTATCCCTTCTCTATCTGAGTCAGATGACATAAGCTGCCCCATTGCAATCCTCTTCGTTCCTGCTGAGCCTTTCCTGTCTAGCAACTGTTGAAGAAGAATAAAGAAATAGCTATCAAGATCAACTGCCTTTGCAAAATGCTAAAACAAAAGTAAACAGGGGCAAAATAAATGGAATACAGCATTGTATAACTTACAGACACTGAAGTTGATGACTGGCGCTCAAGATAGTTTAGTTAACGGACTTGAGCTGGTTTCACTTTACTAAACTGACATTTGTATTGATATTGATTTGAACTTGGTAGTGAAGCATCAGGAGATAATGCCATTTTCTATTTTGTGATGCAATTGTCTGGGATGAAATGGATCTTTCTCTTTGTAGCAAGGTAGCAGCTGATTTACCGGCCGGAGGATTATTTTGAGTGGCAGGGACCTCCTTAAAGTTGGCTTCAAGTTCTTGTTTGGAGTCCTTTTTTTTTCAAACAGATGAAGGCTGTATCTGTTTATGCTTTTGTGTCTTTGGATGTTTGTCTATTATCCTAAAGAATTAGCCTCAGACACGCTATATTTGTCTTGATCCATTTCAACCACATACCTATGATTTCCATGTATGTCTTAATCTACTGCAGCCAAGAAAGCTTGATGTTTGTCCAAGAAAATACCTTATGGTAGTTTGCATTTCCTGTTTGCTGTTTCTCTCATGCACATGTTAACCTCTCTACATGTATTCCATTACCATTGTTATTCCTTCTCTGGTTCAAGATTGAGCGTTTTTATTTCTATTTTTGAAATATCTAGAATTAGATGTTCAGGAGGGTGGATACATTTTAAATCTAAAACTTCATGAATCTTCTATTTCTTTAGTTTAAGGATTTATACATTGTAACATGTGAAAAATAACTTCACCAATTCCTTAACAAAATGTTTATCGTCTAAAATTCTAAATCTAAGGCTCTTATCATAGATTAGATGTGTTAATAAATTAGTCTAGACACGATCTAAAAAAAAGGTTTTCCTCAAACAAGAATATTGTATAGTTTTCAATTAGTATTTTCTACATGTGGAATAATATGTTTTAATTATTAAAAATTAAAAAATGTATTTGACCTTCTTATATTTACCATTTCATTCTTCATATCAACATAATTATTGATGGGATCTTTGATTGGTGTGTATAAGTCCTTAAATTGAGGGTTAATAAAATTTTATATAAAAATTTACTTCTTGTTAGAAATGGGATATTTAATTTTAAATATCTTAAAATTATTTTTTTTAAAACCCATGGCAGGGATAAAGTGATTGCTTTGCTAGTTTTGAAAATGAGTAAATCGTGGCCCTATATTGATCAGGCAAACAACCCGAACCCTTTTTCAGCGTAACTAACAACGGCCATCTTCCATGAAGGCGCCCTGGTTCGTCCAGAGCCACTGAACAAATCAGCCATGGCTGTAGCGGCTCAGCTCTTCTGCGTTGGGATTGGGACTCCCAATATTGATGCCGAAACCAAATGCCTCGGATTTTGGCGCCAAATTGCCAACCATCACAAATTCTCTCCTTCTTTCACTAATTTGAAGCGTCGGAGATTCCATCGACTGAGAACCTCTATAACTACTTGCTCTGCTTTCAATAAGCCGCCTCCGTCCTCCGAGATCAGGTTTTATATTTTTATCATTTTAAATTTTCTGATGGAACCTGATTAGTGTAGGAGTTGCTGCATTTCTTTGGAATTTTGTCATCTTTCGAATGAAGGTTTTGCATTTTCAATTCTTTTTTCAGTATTTTTGGAAAATTACATTGAAGGCTTAAATCGCTTGGTGTCCCTTCTGTGAAACACACCTTTGTAATTCGTTCAGTGAGTTATATTGCTAAGAAAATTTTCAAGTTCGTTTCTTTAGGTTGGATTCCTCGTTTGTTCCCCTCTGGAAGATATGAGTCCGAGATAGAACTTAAACACTATCCAGATTCCAACATTTCAGTTGCGTTTCCCTTCTCTTGTTCAGTGACTAAGGATGCTGTTGCATTGTGGATACATTTTCTTTTGTTCATATGAGGTTATTAAATAGATTTTAGTATTGTCTTTTGTTATCAAGTTTGAATTTTTGGTATCTATTTCAAGTTGGGCACCGTAACTAGAGTATTATGATTCAAAACATTGCTATATAAGTTAAACTTAATGACTTAACATGGTCTAAGAACCAGAAGCTGATGTCCAAATTATGTTATTCAGAACCATAAGCCGAGGTAAAGGATGCCCTTTTGGGACAGTACATTTCACGTGCTTTAAGTCAAATTTTTCAGATTGGAATGGTATCTGAGGTATTTTGGTTCTGAGGGGAATGGTATCTGAGGTATTTTGGTGTTACGTAGGAGTTTAGTATCTTCTCATTTGGTTTTGCTATGGGTGGAAGTTTAGTATTTCACTTGGTGACATAGGAATTAAGATTTTCTAAAGTTTTTGGGTCAGACTTCAGAGTATTTACTGCCGGTTCTTTACCTTCCTTAGGATGATAAGTACCAGGAATCCTTTTGAAAATCATTATAATTTAACATGTCAAACTTGACACCATGGTTTCATTCAAGACATGATTTGTGTGCTTTAATTCCTCAAGCGCATCCTAATCTGTATAATTAGTTTGTTATTGCTCTTCTCTTTTAGGAAAGCTCATCAATCTGCTGAATTTTCTTACGTTTGAGAATTTGGTTCTTATATAGTTTCAGATTTTAACCTGACTTAGTCTATTTAAATACTTCCCCATTCCGGTACGTTTTTCCAACTAAAGCACCCTTGTAATCATTTTTTTTTTTTTGTTATTCAGTTCTTCGGCCAAAATACGAAGTGAAGTACTGTCTCCATTTCGGTCTGTTAGGATGTTCTTTTATCTTGCTTTCATGGCAAGCGGTGGCCTTGGAGGACTGATAGCCGCTACTCAATTAACAGGTGCCCTGGCTAATCCATCAAGAGCAGCTGAAGTACCTGAAATTCTTAAGGGTCTTGGCATAGACATTGCAGCAGTATCAATTTTTGCCTTCCTTTATTACAGAGAAAATACTGCTAAAAATGCACAGGAAGCGAGACTCTCACGAGAGGAAAGCCTCTCAAACCTAAAACTCCGTGTGAACGAGAATAGAATTCTTCCCATTAGTGCTTTTAGAGGAATCTCTCGTCTTGTTATCCTTGCCGGTCCCGCATCTTTCATTACAGAGTCATTTAATCGTAGTGATCCCTTTACTGAAAGCCTTCTGGAAAGGGGTGTGCTGGTGGTGCCCTTCCCTACAGACGGGAATTCTCCTAGCTTTGAATTTGATGAGAGTGAGGAAAGGAAGGATCTTACAACCAAACGAAAAAGGCTCTGGCAGCTCAGTCCAGTTTATGTGAATGAGTGGTCCCAGTAAGTGCACAAAAAACATGAAAAGTGAACTTTGAATTCTCTCCCTTCTTCCCATAGCCCGTCCCTTCAGGGGTCTACCAATTATAATTGAATTTGACCTAGACAAGGACAGAAACAACATAAGAAGCTTTTTTTTTTTTTACTGACATTAGGTGGTTGGAAGAACAAAAGAAACTTGCTGGTATCACAAATGAATCTCCTGTGTAAGTTTTCTTTAACTTTCCTTCAGGACTGGATCTCTGCTCATTTTGATCACGAATTTGATTCCTCTAAACAATTTTGAACCAATTCTTTTCCATCAGTATGGAGCAAAGATTAAGCATATCCATGCATGACAGGAAGTATGTTATCATATGATTATGTTGCGAACTTATTATAGTCTAAAAATTGATACTGATTTTGATATGAAGATATCTATCCCTGCGTATGGATGGCCGTGTCCGGGGTAGTGGTGTTGGTTACCCTCCTTGGAATGCTTTTGTTGCACAATTGCCACCGTTGAAGGGAATTTGGACAGGGCTTCTTGATGGCATGGATGGAAGAGTTCTTTGAAAAAGGTGATATACTTTGTTGTTAATATTGTTCAGTCTTCATTAGCTCCTTTTTACATGTGTTTGAAATCCTAGTTGTACCTGGATTTACCTAGTTTTTTATGGTATCTTCTGGTCCTCTTTGATATTCACAGAGGATAGGCAGTGATGCATTTTTTTATTGTAGAATGCTTAAATCTTTAATTTCATTGAAAGTTAACTTTCTTCAGATGTTTCTGAAGTGGGAATGGTAGGATGTGAATAACGCTGGAGACTCTAATCAAATAGTTTGATCTTTGATGTACAATTTTCTTAATATCTTTTCCTTCATGTAATTCTCTTAGATCGTCTGAGGGTGAAACCTTTTGAGATTATTTGAGAGAATCATCTAAGTCTTCAGGAATTTTTATTTCTTGTTTGGGGTGGGGGGGGGGACTAAATTGTTCTCCAAAGCCATCAATTCTCCATATTACTTGATTTAAAGAATGCCCATTCAAGTTTTTTGACAAGTTCACTTGTCTGGAAACTATCAAACTGAAAGCAAGGATGTATGGTTGACCTAGTCCAATTAAGGCATGAAAGTGGAATTTGCAAGAATATTCCCACTATTCTTTCTGCTGTTTGAGTGTTTAACATCTTATAGCTTCTAGTTGTCTCTCTCTGTATTCTTTCTTACCCCAAAGCACAATGTTTTTCCGCTGGAAAAGATGAAAAATTTTGTGATCAAAAAGAGGGCTTGTGATGTTGAAGGGCTTCTTTTGTGCATATTGGGGGTGATGATGGGTTTTGGCAGGTTACACAAAGCCCCAAGGAGTGAAACAGGTTCAACAACAGAAGTCTTGTTTAATCTTAGAGCTTGTTTGGCCAGAAAGAAATGCTGATCGACATGAAAGAAAGCAGTTTTGTTTTTATAAAATAAAAAAAAAATTTAAAAAAAATGTATTTTTCTTCGCCATGGAGTCGAAAGAAAGTGAATGAATCAAAACTTAATGAAACCTCTCATTGAATAATCCTAAATTATGCCCCAAGCAAACACACAAATAGCCCTGACCAGAATTTTGGTGCCCTGCCCATGGCTTTTTCCCCTTGGTAACAAACCTCAGGCATTATGAAGTTGGTCAAAATTATATCATGCAAGGACCATTGCTGAGTTACATTGTTCTGTTGAACATGTAAGCCAAAAAGTTTTGGTATATCATTTTGTCAAAAATGTAAACCAAATCTTGTTATATAGTCGAAGTGATATTTTATACAGCAGTGCAACATTTTGTGTATGATGAAGCCATTAAACGTGAAGAGAGAAGAGTTAACCATTTCTACAAAACTTTTCATGGATACATGAAATTCGTAATCAGGTTTCATTTCAATTTCTTAACGTAATAGAGAAAACTGTGAGCAATTTCTTTTCATTCATGACCAGAGAGTTCAGACCCCTATGGCCAGAACTGCTTTTTTTAGCCACCGGTTAAGTTTAGCCGTGATCTCAATGATTTCGAAGTATTGGGTTTTAGTAAAACATGGCAAAATGTATAAGTGGAAATGTAGACAGCACTAAGTGCAAGCAAGTATGAAGCACATCTTTACATACAAGCTATATTATCAGAGACTGAATAATAAAACGATACAAAGATAAACATAAAATTCTCTCATTTAAATTTCTTCGATCTCATCCAATGCATAGTTGTTTGTAGATACATTTGCATAATTCACTTTGTTAAAACGCACCACCACAGGATAGCGAGTGTTGGGGTCCTGCAAATTAGAACATGATCTCAGAAATAGCCATAGTGAGAGGAAAATAATGTTTCTAGGTGGGTATGTTCAGATTTTTGTCATAAATTATACACATAACTTTCTGAGTTCTTTCATGCAGAACATTTATTATTTATTGTCTAAAACCATGCATGGAAAGATTAATCCATAGGCTGAGAAATTGTTACCTGATCAACAGCAACAACTGATCCAACACCCTTGTACCAATATGACTCTGGTCTAAGGATTCTAACCTGTTGAGATAAGAAAATTTGAAATCAGAGATTTGAACTTTTTACTTAATTGTTGGATGATATAAAGGGGGTTAAGCAGAAAAGCTTTGCACAGTACAGTAGTTTTGGCATCTGACCTTAGCTCCCCTCTTGGGGCCAATAGGAGGTGGCTTGGCTTCAACTTTGGGTGCAGGAGTTTCACCTACTGCAGGAGCAGTGGTGGCGGCTGCCGCTGCCGGAGCTGCCTCATCGGATGCCCGTACAACCAGCCTGGTATTGGCGGTGTTCCTGGATGGAAAGAAGAGCAGGCTGCTGCTGCTGCTGCTGCTGCTTCTGGTGCTGGTGACATTAGGAGCTGGAACAAAACTAGATGCAGCAGAAGCCATGCTGCAGCTTGCCATGATTCTTTTTTATCTCTCTCTCTCTCTCTTCTTGGTTTCTCTGTAATTCTAGCGAGTGTTTGGTAATTGGATCAAAGCAAGCAGAGAAAGAACTGAGAAAGAACTGTGAGGTTTTGAGTTAATTAGATATCTTTTTCCTGGAGGATGATCAATCAAAGAATGCATGGTTATTGTTCCAACCACTTGTGTATTGCCACCTGTTCACCATATCTCTTGTTTTGGATAATGTCTCTCACTGACGTGTGTTCTCTGTTTTTTTTCTTCTTTTCTTTTTTTCCTGTTTCCAAAAATAAAGCAATCATTCATTGTTTTTTCTTTCTTTCTATATCCTACTCAAATTTTAAAGCAATGAAATGCAAATTCGGGAATATAAGAACTTGTTTATCACGTATTTAACTTTTCAAAACTTTTAACTAAATTCTTTATTTTAAGAACAGAAGAAAAAGGATTAAAAATTGCAAATATATTTACAATAGAAGAAACAAAATACATGTCTTTTTTTCAAACTATGATTTGCTTGTTACCAAATGGAAAAATTTAGAAAATCAGTCAATCCTTAAAATTTAAAAAAAATAATAAAAATAAATAAACGAGACCAGACTAAAAACATAAAGAGGTATTTTTCAACCTTTTAAATATAATTTCTTAATATTTAAGAGGAATGTCTATAAATGTCAAAACAGCCACGAGAGCGCCATGCAACTCACGTGATCATTTGGCGCCAAAGTTCTTTCATAGGGTTATCACACACTCCGCATCAGGAAGTGACCTTCAAAATTCCATTAAATTAGAAATCAGTTTAATTTGTTGCTCAAATTTCCAGAAGATTCAAATCCTGTTCTAAACATCGGCCAAAGATCGAAGCTGTCCAGTGACCGGAGCCACTGCCACCGAAAATGGCGCAGCCTTGGACAAATTTGGTACCATGATCACTCGATTTTCCTTTATTTCGTTTAATTTTGGTACGAATTTGTTTGATCTTTTATTGTAATTAGATTTTTTCCCTGGAATTAGCAGTATCAGATATGAGCGAGCCGAAGAGAGCCAAATTCTCGCATCCGCAAGTGTCTGGGGTTCCAATATGTTAGTGTAGTGACTCAAATCTTTTTTTTTTTTAATTTAATGGAATATGTTATAAATTCATGATCTTTGTCTAAATAATTGAAATTATGCGGCGGAAGCTCCAAAAACATCCGAATATGCATTCTTTAAAAAATTAAAGAAAGACGTAGGCGGTACTAAATCTCGTTCAATACATAAAGAGAACATTCAATCGAAGATTTCCAGAGTAAATGGCCAAGATAGAGGTCACTTCTCTTTTATTTTGATGTACGATGTTGCTTTAAATTCCTTTACAGAAGGATAAAAAGGTTGAACTCTTTTTGGTTAATATATTTTCCAGAGACTTCCACCGATTGCAGCTTCCTCGGACCATCATCTAGTTCTGGAAAGGAAGGGCAAAGCAACAAATTTGCCTTCCTTTCACCTATTCCTATTGAATCAAACAATTTTGGGACACAGAAAAGTAAAGGTCTGGTGTGATATAATGGTGACTTATGGACTTACTTTAACTATGTTTTCAATCAGTTTGTGGCAGTAACTTATCTGCATGACTACTTGCAGGTACATCTAGTGGGATCAACAAAGGATCCTTATTGCTCCGTGGGAATGTTCTGGGTTTTGATCAAAAGATGCTCCCATCTCCCTTTGCTGGTGCAGGAGAGAACTTAGGTTTTCAAGTCCCTTGACAACTTTGCTTGTGATTCCTATTCAAGCCTTCTTATGCATATCTCGCACTCAGACTAAAGTTCAGCTTGACCATTTTCGAATTAATCTTCGGCAATTTTCTTTGATTTCACTCTTTTAGTTAATAGGCACCCTTTTACACTGAAAACGCAACCTCATTTCCATCTTTTTCTTAGTGGGTTTCCATTGATATTTCTGTAGTTATTGGTTACAAGAAGTTGTCCACTTGCATATGTATCCATTAGACTACTTGCTTTGCAACCGCAATTTATTTTATACACTGAAGAAAACAATCTACTGAAGTTACCTGGAAACGTTAGCTTTGTCATTATAGTTCTTTTTATTCCGAGGTGACTTCAGGTAAAAATAATTCTGGATAGGATCCTCCTATTATTTCAGGGAACCGATATGCTGAGAAAGATGTATTTTCTGTAAAGAGGCAGAGATTACGTCAATTAGCTGCTGACTTACTTCCTGAAACTGGAGGGTGTAATTCTAAAGGGTCAGATAATTGTTAATTGCATCTTTTTTATTCAGTGTTATGATAAGTTTAATCCGGGATTCACCATGGAATTTCACAGGTTTGATTTGATTTCTGCGCTCATAAGTCGCCTTTTACCCAGGGGCAATGGAACCAAGGTAAGATAATTTCCCTTCTGTTTTTGAACCTCTTTATTTTTCTTAGGAAAGTATTTATAGTGATGCTACTTCTCAAGCTCCAGATGAGGGATAATTTGTGCCGGGTATCACGTTCCTGCTTTTCGAAACTGGATATTCCGGAGAAGACTTATGCACAAAATGCATCCGTGACAAAAGATGGATCATTCCTTGATGATGTTTCCCCCAGATCTCAGTTAAGTAGACCAAGGGAAAGATTTCTTTCTATACCCTGGGACACTCAGGTATTCTTCCACCTTCTGTTTATGAATGTTAATTTTTCACTTGTCTTTCACTTTGTACTAAAAAGTTTATATGGGTATGTTGCTAGTACTCAAATTACGGAGGAAGGATGATTGATGCAGAGTGTCCATCTGCTGCTTTTCTTAAACTGGATACTCCAGAGAAGACTTTTCCTCAGAGTGTATACAAGATTCAAGATGACCCATTCTGGGATGTTGATTTTCCGAACTATCAATCATGTAGACCAAGGGAGAGAGTTTTTTCAAAATGGGATACGACTGCTTCAAATTTATCTTGTAACAAGTATTATGAGGAAACTGATGTTCAGGATGAAGAGGCAAATTATAAATGTTATGTTGATGGTGGAAGTATCCAATATACATATACGGAAGCTGAGAATGATTCATCTTCATTGTTTGAAAACTGTAGACATCTTGTTACTGATCGTATGGAACAACTTTATGGTTTCAACGCTTTACAACTAGATGGATTCCATGCTCTAAATGAAGCTGCAAGAGGAGAAGCACGTACCCTTTTGCTCCGCTGGGATGTCAAAGATGACCAGGGAAAGAACTCATATTCCACTTCAGAAAATTCATTGGATTCTGCTTTCCAGCCGGACATGGATGATAACATTGAGAAGATTACCACATGTTCAACATTTATACATCCAAATCACTCTCTAGACTTCCTCTTTTGGCCATTTATCAATTCAACTTGCACTTACATGCACAATATGGAAGAAAGTTACCAAGATGATTCTGCTGCTGCAGAAGCAGACCTATTTCAATTAAATTTATCATTACACCCGAAGCATCTTACTTTGGAAGAAGACTGGGATACATTCAACCATTTCAAGCCTCAGCAACATCCTAAGTGCACGAGCAAGGTTCCACTCAAGAAGGGTGATTTTGAAGTCCTCTTATCCCAAGCACTGAACGTCGATCTGGGATTGAAATACTTACCCAGGAGGGACTTCCTGGAATATTATTCCTCTAACAATCATATTTTTCAGTTTCCTTCCAAGGAAGATTTATGCTCCTCTGCTGTTGAACAAGATGAGATAACTCCCTTACATTTCTCTCCAAGGGAAAGTACTCTTGCTTCTTATGATGGTGCCCTTGGCATCCTTGGCCAGTCTTCTGCTAGTTTTAATTTGTCTCTTGGGAAAAGGGTGAACCGTCCTCCGCTCCTTGATTATTCAGACACGGATAAAACTGAAGAGGTGACATATTTTGATAGTGATATTCAGTGGAGATCTAGCTGAATATGCATGTACATTTTATGGGTCGTTGACTTTTTGAACAAAATCACTTACCTTTGTGTATGTCATTATTTTGTCCATTGGTAGTGGCATTGTCCAATATCTCTACTCGCTTCATTTGTAGACCTAGGGTCTTTTGGCTAGTAAATTGACATAATTGTATGATGCTCATATATCCTTTTCCATCTGTAAGGTACTCTTGTGAAGTTGAGCTTTGGGTGCTTCCTTTTTGTTGTTAACTCCTGGAAAGAAAATATTCAGTTCGGCAACTTGAATCGGTATGCCAGCATCTTTTTGTGGATGTCTATTGCAGGGAAATTATAGCTAACAAGTAAAATGTTGTGACTGCTTTCCTTAAATTTCTGCAGTGAAATAAGTGATCAGTGTATATATATTCATATCAGACTCATTTTGAAGAAACTCTGTCAAGATTTTTGGCCCGCTGAAGAATGGATAACCTGATGTTCTAACTCACCTAAATGAAAATGTAAATGCAGATAGTGCTGAATTTCTTTATTATAGGATGCTGTAACATCAGGTATTAATTTGCACATCATAGAACTTTAGACACAGCATGTGCAAATACATATGATATTGTTGCATCTTCAGTATAGTAGTAGTTCTTTCTATGCACCACCAATTTGGGAAGAAAAGAGCTCAAACATCCTCTGGAACATTCTGGCCTCGCAAATTTCCTAGATTTCCTGTATGTTGGTTGGTCATCAAATCACTGCTTTATTTATGGCAAGTTTTACCATCTTTTGTTGGCATTTCTAATCATTCTGCATGTTCCTTGCTTTATTTACACTCATCAATATGATAAGGGACACACATCATTATTAGAAGTGCTTTCATGTGTACAGGATGGTTTCACTGATCAGGATATAGAGATCAAATGTTACTTGCTGCCAACTTACTGAAAGGAAACAGTGAACAAATGGTTGCTACATATCCACATTCATAGTCTGGTACTTGTTTTATCCATATATATATCTGGATTGATGTATTCTAATCCATTAGACCCTTCTACTTGATTATAAAATCACAACGGAAAACTACTCTTTCTAGAAATTTTAGAAAATTCTAATATGAACATAATCATACTCATAGAAATAAATCTTGAAAGTACATGTACTTTTTCTTTTTTCTTATTTTATATTGAGTATTATATTTATTTACGTGACTTAATATGAACGATAGGTTTCAGGTTTCATGCATGGGAATATGAATCCAATTCTATGATAGATTTTATCAATAATTTTTAAATAAAGTGCTTTAGAGAAGTTATATTTGTGTAGGGAAATTAGTCGATTTCATCCTTGAAGTTTGATCCTAAAATCAGTTTCATCTTCTACCTCTATTGTTCTGAAACATTTTATGATCCGTCATTATGGGATCTTTGTCCATCTTAATCAAGGGTAAAATAGACTTTTAACAAGGGATTAGCCAATTTCACCCCTAAAGTTTGATATTAAAATCAATTTCATCCTTAAAGTTTTTTTTTCCTACCTTTATTATCCCAAAATATTTTACAATCTACCATTATGAATCTTTGTCCATTCTAACCGTTATTTTGTGATTTTCAAACAACAAATCATTAGTAAGGGGTAGAAAATAAATTTAACTCATTTTCCCCAAACTAGAACTCACTTTTAGTCACTTAATCTATTTAGACATTTCATCAAATATTGAGAATACATACTTCATACTAGAATTCAATTGAGAGTATCGAGATTCCGTCATTTACTAATAACCTCCACAAGAGTAGCTTCCATATTTGCAATGGTAAAAACTACTTGTATCTTTTATAATAATTTCTTTGCCCACCTACAAATGATCATCTTAAGCATATCATGGCAACGGCAATAAATATGAAGATTTTTTATACTTGAATCGTACTCTTATCTATTGTATAAATCAATCTAAAGGAGATGGCTAACAATTCACTATATCCAATGATCCTATGACCTTCTTGTTCTTCTATTTCCTTCATCCACCTATGTAACTCTAGATATATAAATGTATGTATATACATATTTGAACCGTGAATGAGATTTATTCCGTACCCTAGAAACATAAATCTTGTTTTTTTAACTCAATCCAATTATAAGTTCTTTTTAGTTTCATATCCATATCTTGAATTGTTTCTCTCAATTTATTCACCCCTATCCCATTTTTCATAATGTGCATACCAATTTAAGAGTAAAACATAACTTTCTGTATTAAGATGTTCAAAATCACATAGTTGTTCAATGATTCTCTTACTCTCATACACATCTCGATGTATCATGTACCCATCTAATAGTGCTCTTAGCACTCCCCCATACTGTGAAATTTTTCTTTCCGCAATGAATGTCTATGCCTCGTTAAAGAGTCCAAAAAAATGTAGAAGAGCAACCATAAGTGCAAAATGTGTTATTTGGAAACCTTCTAGAGTTAAGGATATATCTACCCTTGTCAATCATATAGGGAGAATAACAAGGATGACTAATTTAGTTGGGTATTGGGATATTGGAGATGCATTCGACGTTAAGAAAATGTTTGATGAAATGGTCAAATGATTAAACGTTGAAAGGTGATTTTGATTTTGGGAGGAAATAAGTTAAAGGCCTTTTTTGCCTCCGATTAAAGGTACGCTGTTTTGAAAATCGCAAAGTAATGGTTAGATTGGATGGAGACCCATAATGGCAAATGGTAAAATATTTTGGAACAAAAAAGGTAGAAAAGAAACTTTAAGGATGAAATTGATTTTAGGGTCTAACTTTAGGGATAAAATTGGCTAATTTCCTCATGTTAAAAGTCTATTTTATCCCTGGCTACTAGACAATTAAAGGCAAAAATGAATGGAGATCCATAATGGCAGATCATAAAATATTTTTTCATAATAAAGGCAAAAAAAAATCTTGAAGGATAAAACTGATTTTGGATCAAACTTTAAAGATGAAATTGATTAATTTCCCTATTTATTTTTGTATGTCTCGATAGAGGTGTCAATTAGTATTGAGCCCTTAGGGTCACCTGGCCCTACTTCACAATTTTATTGGATTGGGTTTAAAAAACTTGATCCCAATAACATCAAGAGCTTTTTAACCCGATCCTTAGGGCCTTAGATATTAAAATATATAAATATTTATATATTTATATAATTCTTACAAACAAGTCACAAATTGGACTTAGAGACAATTAGAACTTCTAGAATAAGAGAAAAAGTTCTCATAGCTGAAGAAGTTGATTCTCATTCTCCCTCTCCCTCTCCCTCTCCCGCCATAGAGGTGGCTTCCTCCGTTGACATAATAGGTGTGTGGGAAGTGACCCATAAAAGACCTAATAGGTAAGGCACCCTATGATAAAACCCTTCTGTCTTTTTAGCAGCTGCAACCCTCCGAATCCTTACTAGTGTTATAGCTCACTCGCCCTTAGTTGAGTAGAGGAATTGGTTGTCAAGCACAACACAAGCCTCACGGGTCACAACACAAATCGCGATCGTACAGACACTCACAATCACTCACTGTCACCATCACAGGCTCACAGTACCACTGCAACTACACCATTTCTTTTCTTCTTCACATCCCAACACTACCAGCAACCTTCCGAGATATGCTTATGAATTGAAGTTCCCCAGTGGAGTCATAGATAGCATAAACACCAGAATCCAAAGGAAATAATTCGGCAATTGAATTATCTTCCGGAGGTACGCCTACGAGATCAACATCGGAGAGCTTTTTGATAGGAGAAACAATGACGGAGGGACAGTGGCCCTTGGTCTTGGATTCGGTTCTTATGGTAGGAATAGAAAAGAAGATTTGGGGATTGGATAAAAGGAAACAATTGGGATTATTTTGGGAAGGCAAATTAGAGAGTACGAGGAGGGAAGAATTGGAATGCCTTGAAGATGATAAGTTGAATATAGCCATTAATGAAACCCCAGCAATTCTATGCTGGACCAATTTTGTAAATATGAAAAATTTATATAAATTATTTATTGAAAATTGAATTATTTTGTTAAAAAATAAATAAATCAAAGAGGGTTGGCCCTGTTTGAACCTTGTAGGATTCGGGTTGTTGGGATAGGATTTTAATGACCCTTCAGAAAATGGAACCAATTTATCCCGATCCTTCAAATGTTCCACCCCTTTGAGATTGAGATTCAACCCGAATTGACAATTCCACATCTGGATGATGTTTTGACTGGGTTCTTTTCTCATATTTGCCGTTTCTCAAAATGGCTACTTTCAATTTCATTACCAAATTAACTCATTTCCTCAATCAGAAGTTGAAGTTTCATCCCATTTTTGTTTTCATATTCTTGGCTGGATGAAAATCAATGAGAGGCAGAGAATAAGTACATATACCACTCATACCGTGACCGTGAGGCGCATGGTGGAGAGAATTTTTATTTATTTTTTTTTTTCGGGGGAGGGGGCGCAGGGTGGAGAGAAGAAGACGAAGAACATCTGGCATGGCCCACTCGTGATCCAGAGAGAGAGAGATGGTCCCCATCTGAGACGTCGGTCAACCCTACGATGCCTTAGTCGTCTGTCGGGTAAGGGCCGCTTCCTTTCCTTCATTCATTCATTAGTTCCATTTGATCGCACGAATCTCCTTCCGCGGTCTCTTTATATTTATAATAATAATAACTTAATACCGCTCCGTGATCATCTGGTCCTCAAATTCTACTATAATAAATAATATATATATTTATATATATATATAATGGATAGGATATTAAAATTAGTCAGGTTGGTGTATCAAATGATAGGCTTTAATATATCTATATATAAATATAAAAATGTCTACGTGCTATATAGTATATAAATTTATATGTTGTTGATGGAAAAAGTAACGGTAATCATTTATGACATTAATTTTTTTAATTTGTATACCTCATAATGCCTCGACTTTCGCTTTACAAATTGAAAAAAATCTTGTTGCAGAAGATTATCATTACTTTTTCCGTCTGTAGCATATGAATTTATATACTACGTAGCACGAAAGTATTCCTATATATAAATTTATATATATATATTTCTATTATGCAATGTTCGAACAAATTTTTAGAATTTGAAGCGTGCGTAATAGATTTCTCTCCAGTTCAGTTTATTAAGATTATTTTCCATGGATTAAAATAACAGAAAAAAACACTAATTTACTTAATCAAGGTATAAAAAAAAATTCTTTAGTTAAACTACCTAAGAATTGAAGATAAGAAATTAATATTTAATTTTTTAAATTAATTAAAATTTTATTAAAAATTCATACAAATTAACCTTTTTCTAAAAAAAAAAAAATATTGTGTACAAATCGGAATAAGATATTCATAGTTTTATTTTTGCTTCTCATCCACTTATGAAGGAACCCCCGGAACCAAACAAAAAGTCTAAAACCGGAAAAGGCTGCTCCATCTCAAAGCTAAACAATCCATTGAAAAGCTTCGAGGGGAACTATTCTCTTCTTCAAATGTGGGAAAATTCCATATGAGATTAGCACAAGACACACGTCCTTAAAGGTGCAGTTTCTCCCTTCATATGGGGATTAGTGAAAGAAATCTGCCTAATATTACATCTTTTACCTGAACTTTCATTTATTTCCTCTATTTCCCTTTTCAAAAATATAATCTTTTTTAATTTTTGAATGCTCATATTAGATTTCTTTTAAATAAAAGTATTTTTAATTTAAATATCACTCTACTTTAAGAGAGTTACATTCTGTGTGGCTCCACCACCTTATAATTAATTATAAGAATAGCTAGCCCGAGTATAAACCAATTGGTAAATAACAAAAGTTAACTTTGCTGGCAAACACCATGACACTAATAAGTTGGAAATGAGATTTTATTCACAGTTTTAAATTTGAATATCTTTATTTATATTTTGAATCTTTCAAAATTAAATATTGTATTTCCTAAATTAGTTGAATTATTTTTACTAAAAAAGTAACATTATTAAGTTTAAAATTAACTAAATCAAAATTAGACTTTCAATGGAAATTCTCCATTATTTTCATGTAAGATTAGTAAAGACATTTAATTTCTTTTAGAATTTATCTCTTTCTTATATATGTAAGTAACAAATATAAAAAGGCTATTTGGTTCTTTTTTTTCCTTTTTTTTTTTTTTTGAGAACTATTCTGTAAAATAATTTTATAGAATTGTTTCATGAAACCAAGAACAAAAGAAAATTTTGTTTGTTAAAGGTTGTTTCGATAATAATTTTGTGATTTATAAATTTTTTAAATTATCCTTAATTTCTTTTTAAAAATTTGTTTTGATATATACTTCCCAAAATTTTTTATAAAAACATTTGACAAAGAAATTTAAAAAAAAGTTGAAAATTTTATTAGTTTATGAATTTGATTAAATTTATTAATAATATAATTAACTTTTAATAAAAATAAATAACCTAAAATCGTGCTCAAAATTTTACATGAGAAAAATTATAAATTATGTAATACCCAAAAAAATTAATTATAAAAATTGAAGAAAAAATAATAATAATTAATATAAAAAACTTGAAAAAATTATCATTAAACAACAAAAATATATTAAAATTTTTCATAAAATATTAAACACCTTTAAAAAATTATAATAATGTATTTTTAACCGATAACGATGGTGAATTTTAATGATTTTAGCATTGAATTATATAAAAAAATTAATTTATTTGAAAAATAAAATAAAAAACACCTTTTTCAAAGGTTGTTCCGAAATTAATTTATATAATTGTTCCGTAACACTATTTTTCAAAACAAATTTTTTTATTCTCCAAATTTTTCAGGAAAAAAAAATCGTTTATGAAAAACAGAAACCAATCAAAAACTTAAATTTTTTAACAACATACACGTAGTCATCTTAAATACCTTAAAATCTTTCCTTATTTGCATCATAATCATTAATGAAGTCAGGCTTGATCATTAATTTAACACCAAACACAAACACACATCTTGAAGCAAGAAAAGAAAGAAAAAAAAAAAAAAAAAAAAAAAAAGTCTTTTGAAAGGCACAGCAAACCATAAGAAAATGACCCTTAACGAATGAGTAGAAGCATGGATCTTCCTTCTTCTGCATGTGTCTTGATCTTCTCGGAATGCATTCATTATCAACGCATTAATTGAACAACTTAATTTATTTTTCTAACTAACTACTACCACTACATTCTAACCAAAATTTTGGCTCTGCTATTCTCTTTGTTTATAAAAAAGGGGAAAAAAATATATACAAAAAAACATCCCTTTCACTTTGCATGAGCTTTTCTAAGTAGGTAATGTTTCCATCATCAATATTGAAGATTTCTTGCAGCCATTGACAAAGAATTAGGAGGTAACTTGAAACATGTTCAACCTTCATTGGAATAAACTTGTGCGTTAAATCTTGAATAAGATCTGCGTTTACTCTTTAAACGTTGGCATAGAAGATTTCTTTTCTTTTATTTTCTTAAAGTTCACAAAAGTCATTCAATTACAGAAATATATTCTTTTTCCTTTTTTTTTTCTTCCAAAATTGAATTATATAAATATCACTCCATGTTTCCTCTATAATCAATATGCATACAGCATGGTAAAAACTTTTTTGGTGAAAGAAATGGTAAAACAAGTCCCTCCAGTAGTTAATGTTATGATTTTGGGTGGATATTACTAGCATAGTATTTGTATTATATATATGGGTAATGCTATACAATATATAATTAAGTTTCTAATCATCAATATTCAATTTTATTATGAAAAATAAAATTTTTAATTTTTTTTTAAAATATATTTTATACATTATACCCTAAAAGGATAAATTAAATACATAAGAATACTGGATTAAATTTATTATTTTTTTAAATTAAAAAAAGTTAACCGTTAACTTTGACGGTTAAAGAGTTAATCATGCATTCCGTAGCATATATATATATATATATATGAAAATGTTAGAATGTGTAACATTGCACACGCTAATAAGTACAACTGTTAATCAACTAACGGTCAACTATTTTATTTTTTTAAAACAATTAATTCTAATATATCATTTTAGGTTTAGTTTATAAAAAATATTTGAAAAAATAATTTTTTATAGAAGAATTTATTTTTTTTCTTAACAAATAAAATAGATGGTCACTCATATGCCTTTTCTTTTAGATAGGAATTATTTATAAATCATACACCAAATTCCAAAAGTTAGCGGGAGTTTACATATAAATATATATATATATATAATTATATATATAATTATATATATTTTTTTTATACACATTTAAAAACAGAAAATAAAAAGAAGAAAGATGATACAACTTGAACAACAAATTTAAAAAATGAAAAATGAACTAAATTAATTGTAAAATTCGAACCATACATATCTCAAATTAGTTTTCTTTTTCTTTTTCT
>JAOXNR010000001.1:4832383-4845534 GCA_028571225.1 Parsonsia alboflavescens | reverse complement strand
GGTATGTTTGTATTTGAAAAGAGAAAGAATTGAAAAAGATTAGAAAATTTGTCATGTTGATTCGGCCTTTACGTTTAATTAACGCATATTTGAATGTTAATGACACGTAATACTATCAAATTCAAAGTCAAAGAAAGGCAATTTCATCTTCCAAAGCGAATTACGGACTTTACATAAATAAGAAAATTATTGTCCAATGTGATCATTTAACGTTTCTTTTTCCTTTTTTTTAACTCACTTCTCCCCTAACCTTCCCTATACTCCTCCCTTCGAGGATCAAGTAGCGTCGCTTATCATACTAAACTTGTCATACCTAATAAAAAATAATTAAAGAAAAACATAGAAAATGAAGATGCAAGATACATTTTACTTGCTATCCCATCAAGAAAACCATTATGGATAGATTGATGAACGTGCAGATCATAGATTTCAAATTCAATTTCCATCAATACTCTATACGTTTACCTTTTGACCATATTATAAAAGATAAAAATTAATATATTATTTTCATTAATCATCTTCTAAATCCAAATTTAAAATGTTATATTACTCAAAGAAAGAGGTGAAAAAATATTGATCTATGTAAAAAATTATTACGTAGCATAATTTGATCTTCTCTTTCCTTAATCAAAGTGTAAAGAGAATAAAAATCCTCTAAAAAGTATCCCCTCATTTAAGACAACCTCAAAAAGGATGGGGTGAAAAGGGGTTGGACCCTCAAAAAGGAGGAAAAAAAGAAGATTTTTTAAAGAAATTTATTTAACAAATAAATCACATAAGGATATGGTCGTTGGTGCTAACAAAATCCCGGTTCATGTCACGTCCTCAGCATTACATTTCAACGGCTGTGATTTACTTTGGTCCCCAGTTTCAACGGTAGGGATTATTTGAATACTGTAAAACAAAAAGAAAAGAAAAAAGAATATGTAGGTGTCATTATCGTAATAAACAGTAAAATCATGGGCTGCTCGAGGCCACCGAGATACAAAAAAAAGGTAAATTATTTTCCAACCGTTGATGCCGCGTGGTCGAGTGTCCACAGACAAGGACGAAACTTCAGGTAAAGTGAGTAATGCAAACAAAAACCTCATTACAAAGCTAATCATGGGAAAACTACTTATAACTATTTTATTTTAGTACTAATTAGATGTATTAGTATATTATTATACATTATGGATAAGCCACCGTATTTGCATTGGAACCCTTGTAGTTGTTGAATTTTTTTTTTTTTTACTTCTTATGCTTAGTTATTATCGGATTTTCTTTATTTGATACTCCCTCTGTCAATATTTATAAATGAGTAGAGTGACTTATAAATACTATCTATATTATTTTTAAAAAAAAAATTAAAAAAGAGGATGATGTATTTTTCTTAAAATAACTGTCGATATTAACATGTACATGCTTATCTTTAAGTATCATCAAGATAGAAAAATTTTTTTCTTTTTTTCGGGTTACATAATAACTTGGGCTATGAAAATTAGAAGTTCAATTACTTTCTATATTTGATATTGAATGCTTTATTTTAATTTAAATAAAGTAAGTAAATTTTTTTTTTAATATTATATAATTTTTATATAACAATATCAATTTGTATTAAAAAAATTAACTTATTTTAAGAATAAATTATCCTAATTCAACATACAAAATTTTATATGGGGTATTATATTTTAAATAAATGTATTTTTTGTTGAATTATAAAATTATTGTCTAAATGGGGGCAAAAAACAAAAAGAATAAATCATAAGGACCAGAAAGAAAAGAGTGGCGGCCTTAATTTTGCGGTTTAATAATACCCATAAAATTCCGTATTACTATCGGATTATTATTTACATCACCTATCTCCCAATCTGCATTCCCTGCGTATTTTCTCTCTCTACGTAATCAAAACTCATAAATGAATCATATCAAACAAAAGCGGTTGAAGTCCGATAAAGTCGGTGCGGCCAAAAATGAAAACGAAGGATAATACACTCTGAGGAGCCAAGTAGGAGTGCGAAATCTCAGGCGTTTTTCCGGCGACATTTGACCGGAACAAAGGGACACACTCCGATGAACCTCTCTACTATCACCTCAGTATTTTCTTCATTCACTTCAAGTTCTCAATTCGTTGTTTCAGTCTCTTGCTAAGAGAACAGCAGATACAAGCACTTCTCTCTCCTTTGTGTGTGTGAAAATCTGAAATCTGTGCTCTTTTGACGTTGTCAGAAGCTTTTGCATTTGCATTGATGCTGCTATTATTGTGAGCCTTTTAGTATAGTGGCAATGGAGTAGCTTTTAGTGGTTTTGCCTTTTTGTAATCACTTCCGATCTCACCTTTCGAAGGTATGAATGAAACGAATCTGATTCGCTTTTTTTCCTCCCCCTTTTCTTACTTACTCTTAATTTACCTTTTCATTTCTGCACTAATTTCAGCTTTTATGAATGGAATTTTTGTTTTTATTTTTGCCCTTTTTCCGGTCTAAAGTTAGTTCTGACCATTAATTTTCGTGATTTTATTTGAGCTAGAGCTTATTTTAGTATGATTATCGAGGCTAAGTATTTGATCTTTTTCCCACCTATTTATAGCTGATTTTGATCATAAACAAATGTGCTCTTTTGGGTGCATATTTAGCTCCAAAGATCGAATCTGATAGTTTAAGGGAGTTACTGGAAAATTTTAAGAGGCATATAAGGATTTCAAGTTAGATTTGTGGAATTGTGGTCTTTTTCACAGCTTTGACTTGTAAATGCCATGGGATCTTTATGTGCTTTTCATATAGATGTAGTATCATTTTGTTTTCGAGATATGGACTCGGAGTGTTGACTGCGTGATGTGAAGTTTCGTGTGAATATGCTGCGAGTGTTTTTAGCTGTGTACAGTGTGCAGTGGTGTTGTCTTTGTTATTCTCTGTCATTTCACATAAATCTAGGCTCTCTTTTAATTGTTTTGCTTTAAGAAGTCTGTGGGCAGATTACTCTCTTCTGTAAACAGTCGTTTTCCTCTCCCTTCCTCCTCCTTTCAATCTCTGCTTTGAAATTTTTCAAAACGGCAGGCCTGGAACACTCTCCTTTCTTTCCTTTCTGCTCTCTTTTGAATTTGTTTCTAGATGCTGTGTGAATATGAATTCCTTCAGCGTTTAAACTTCAGCATCTAAATTAATTTGCAAAATAAAATTAGACTAGTCAATATCAGTGTTCTTTTTTATTCTTCGTCCTCTACTTCAAGGTTTCTTTTTCTAGTTCTTTTGAGATTTCTTCAAGATAAGATGTGACTACAGGCTTTCCTCTCTCTGTGGATTTTAGACCGGCTCTTTTCTTTACGCAATTTGTCAATTTCCAGTAAGGGTTTTCATTCTCTTTTTGTGTGAGAGGTTACTCTGTGGAAAGTTAAGGTTGTTACTTTGTTACTTGTATTGACCGAATGCTAACATTGTGGCAGGTAGCAAAATGAATGTTATTCACAATACCAAAAATGGAAACCTTGAGAAACCTTTTCCTGGATGCTTGGGAAGAATGGTGAATCTGTTTGACTTGGGTGCGGGGATGGCAGGAAACAGGCTGCTAACAGATAAACCACATCGTGATGGTGATTTTCATTTTCTAGCTTGCTTCTGCTTCTGTTTCGTATCTCCCAATGTTTGATGTAATTGGAGAAATCCGATATCTTGTTTTTGTGTTGCGCCGCCCTATTTTCAATTATTACAAAAAATTTGGGGACACTGCAAGACAGCATGGTGTTTGATTACTGTTGTATTTGTTGATTAGATCGTGAAAATGTCTTCCTGATCCTCAGTTTCTTTTCTAAACAATCATCTTGAATTATTTCAACTACATTTTTTGGTGGTGGGTAGTTGAGCTATACTGTGTTTGAGGTGCAAGTTGAGAGTGATTAACAAAATATGAATTCTAAATTCACTGTCATCTTGTACTTAGTGGAAGTATATCCAACTTGTAGGTTCTCCCCTCTCCAGAAGGAGGCAATCAGATGTATCAAGAATGGGTCAGTTTGAAGATCAGATTGAGGATAAAATGGTATGCGTATGTATCTAAATTGTGTTCCTTCAGAATTTATCTGCTTTTGATTCTTAATATGTATTCCATTGAACTGGATCAACATGCAGACTGTGTCTGAGCTGAGCAGAAATTCATTAAACAGAAAATCTAATGGGACGCCCATGAAGATGCTCATTGCCCAGGAAATGTCCAAAGAAATAGGCTCTCGGCACAATCCCCCTAGTGTGGTTGCCAAGTTGATGGGGCTTGATACCCTTCCGCAGCAGCAACCTGATTTGGGCACAAAAAGAAGCCATTCTAGAGGTTATTCACGGAGTAATTCAGATACACCTGAAAGTTATCGGCAGCAAGGAAACACACCCTGGAATGTACAGATGCAGCAGGAGTTTCATCATTATTTACAGCATAATAATTACAAAGATGTTTATCAGATTATGCAACAATCAGAGAAACCAAATTGCACAAGAGGTAAGTCTCCATACAAGGTAAGATATGATGAAACAGCGAATGAGATAAAGATGGCTCTTGTGCGCCAGAAGTTCATTGAAGCAAAACGGCTCTTTACAGATGAAAAACTTCGTCAGTCTGAGCAGTTTGATGAAACTGTCGAAGTCTTGAGTTCCAATAAAGATTTATTGGTCAAGTTTTTGCAAGAACCAAATTCATTGTTTTCTCATCATTTATACAATTTGCAGTCTCTCTCCCCACCTGAGACTAAGCGAATCACTGTTCTTAGACCTTGTAAGGTGATGGATAATGGAGCATTTGGTTTGGATAAGAAGAGTGACAAACAGATGAAGAAAGCTACCGTGGGCAGTCCAATGATGGGAACAGAGACAGGGCATCTGGGCTCATCACCTGCTGTAGGTTGGAAGTTTGATGACAATTCTACACAGCCAACAAGAATAGTGGTTCTAAAACCAAGCACTGGGAAGCCCCACAATATTAAGGCTGTGGCCTCTCCACTTTCCTCATCACCTGGGGTATTGCATGGAGGGGAATTGACTGAAGAGATAGAAGATGATGAGGTTCAAAAATCAAGAGAAGTTGCTAACGAGATCACACGGCAGATGCACGAGAATTTAAGTGTACACCGAGGAGACGAGACCTTGCTTTCTTCTGTTTTATCTAACGGCTATATTGGTGATGAAAGTTCATTTCATAAATCAGAAAATGATTATGTTGCTGGAAATCTCAGTGATTCAGAAGTTATGTCACCAGCTTCAAGGCATTCTTGGGATTATGTTAACAGGTTTGACAGCCCTTACTCCTCTTCATTCAGTCGTGCTTCATATTCTCCAGAATCAGTTAACAGAGAAGCAAAGAAACGTATCTCAGAACGAGTTGCCATGTCCAATGGAAGCTGTCAAGAACAAAGACATATAAGACGAAGCTCCAGTACTTTGGGCGAGATGCTTTCTCTTTCCGACACAAAAAATGCGCTGAGATCTGTGGAAGAGGGTAGTAAGGAGGACTGTAAGGATTCTGTTTCTTACCTAATTGGTGGATTGAAAGTTGGAGACATGGATAAATCACCGAGGAACCTAGTCAGATCAAAATCTGTTCCTGTATCTTCTACAGTCTTTGCTGATAGGCTTAATGTGGATGTCCATGATCAAATGATAAGCAAAACGGAGGTTTTGAAGGAGGCAACAAAGTCAGCAAATACAAAGTCTTCTTTGAGAGGGAAAGTTTCGAGTTTGTTTTTCTCCAGGAATAAGAAATATAAAAAAGAAAAATCAGTTACATCTCAACCCAAAGATATATCACAACAAGATGCTTTGCCATCAGGTTCTCCTGGAGGAACTAACAATGATCAAACCAAATGCCTTAATGATGTCAGTCTTGAAGGATGCACATCACCTAGTTTGCATGGATTTTCTGGCAAAGCATCTCCCCTCAATCTCTCTGGCAAGCCAAGTGTCTTTTCTCCTGGGGTAATTCATTTCTTCCAGCTAACTTTTATCTCCTTGTATGTAGATGTTAGTTATCATCAATTTCAAGCTTTCTTTTCTGTTATCTCTCTTCCTTTTATGTCAAATTGTTCCACTCTTGCTCTCCCAAAGCCTGAATCCCTCAGAAAAATATTATAGCCACTATGCTGGATTCCTTTCCTCTGTCTGTTCTCTCATTTTCAATACATCAAATTCTGTTCAACCTGTGTCGTTTTGTTTAGAAATAATTACTTGTCGAAGACATAAGACCAATTACATTCCTCGATTAATTTTCTCTTGGGAGATGCTCCTAATGTATAGTATCATATTCAACACAATTTGTTCACTAGGAGGTTTTATACATTGTTGAAGTTGCAAATGGCCAATTTTCTTCTTCTTTGTGTGCATGTCTGTGGAGTGGAGTGGGAACTTAATGAGGTCATTTTTAATTTGGGTGAAAAATAACTGTGTTTTGAAATTCAAATTGTCCAGGTATTGTCTGGTAACCCAAGTGAGAACCAGGACCAGCCAAGTCCAATATCAGTTCTTGAAACACCTTTTGTGGAGGATAAACTTGCAGTAATTGAGTTCGCCAATACCAAGCCAGAACGCCATGGTACATTCAGTGTGTTAAAATACTCTTTTCTTGCTTTATTTATTCGTCTTTTTTATACTTATTATGCGTGTATTTTTGACAAAAATGCAGGAGAATTTGCTGTGAACTCCAAATCCAACCTCATTGACAAGTCACCACCTATAGGATCAATTGCTCGCACTCTATCATGGGATGATTCTTGTGTGGACACGGCAACTTCATACCCACTGAAACCATCTTCCTCCCCAAGACATGCCGAGGAAGAAGAGCAAGAGTGGTTTTTCTTTGTTCACACATTGATATTAGTCGCAGGCTTAGATGGTGAAGTGCCATCAGACACTTTTTTGACGAGATGGCACTCATTGGAAAGCCCATTGGATCCATCATTGAGAGACAATTATGTTGATTTGTGTGACAAGGAGACACTGCACGAGGCTAAGAGAAGGCACAAAAGATCAACAAGAAAGCTTGTGTTTGATTGTGTCAATGAAGCATTGGTGGACATTACAGGTTATGGGTCAAATACATGCCAAAGAGCAATACCATGTTGTGGAACCCACAAAAATCTCCTTGAGGGTACATCAATCAAAGTGGTGGACCAAGTATGGGCTCGGATGAAGGAATGGTTTTCTGGGGAGGAGAGATGTGTTTTGCGTGATTTTGGGGAGAACAGCCTGGTAGTGGAGAGGGTGGTGAGGAAGGAAGTGGTTGGAAAGGGTTGGGCAGAACATTTGAGATTAGAAATGGATAATTTAGGTAAGGAAATTGAACGGAAGTTGCTGGAAGAGCTAGTGCAGGAGGCTGTGGTTGAATTGACTGGCAGAGTTTGTTGAGACTGTTCTCTCTTGTCCAATTTCCCTTTTAAAAAGGAAAAAGTCAGCAATTATTTATGTCTTTGTCGTGGACTTTTTCAACATTGAGAGTAGTACCCGCACGGCTAATTGTTTAGTGCCTGTGAAAATTGTATCTAATGTTACGTCTGGATGGACGACACCTTTTGTACAACATATTAGCTTCATTTTTTAATGAGAACAGAACACCAAGTCTTTTTGTACACGTGTGGAGAATAAGTATAGATAGAGAGAGATCTACCTACAGCTAAGCCTCTTTGTATTACTTGCAGAAACATAAATATTTAATTTAGAGATCTACCTACTATTATTGTCTTCATTGTGGTACTATGATCCTCGAATCTGCTGTGTGTGCTAGGCTGGTTCCAGAATGGAGAGGTTATTTGGGTCATCTTGTCATTTAATGATTTTGATGACTTGCTTCTCCTGTCATCAAAGCCCAACCCGTTTGAAATCTCTGTATTTGGTAAACGTTTATGATTTTATTCAGAAGTTGGATTTGTGTATCCATTCCTGTTTGCTTTCTTAGGTATTTCTTTTCTAATTCTCTTCTCTTCTTTTTGCAGCAACAAGGAATGATTCCATGTTTTATGGATCATCAGATTAACATGGACTAGTATTGATTGTTGGATTACTGATTTTTGGCTGGAGGTGTACCAAAAAGGAGTCCTTTGTGGGAGGGAGGTAAGCACCTGGAGGCAGGAAAAGGGAAGTAATTTTTCTCATCTTGGTTGAGAATAGCTAAATGACAATGAGACAACCATAAAGAGGTCACATGGCAACTCATATCTCACCTCTCTTCTTTCGAACAAACAATAGAGACACCTCACGTTCCCAACCTTTTTGTTGCTTTGGCCCCTGATTCCCTACCTGGTCACAATGCTGATTACTTCACATAAATACAAGGGTTATTTTGTCTTTTAAATAGTCGGAATGGTGTTGGTTAGTCATGGTTTATTGGTTCCAAAAGACAGAACTACATGTAGAAGGGTTTTTTTTTTCAACGCAAGCTACTTAAATTAAATGCACCTATAAAATAGATAGATTGAGATTAATGTGGAAAATTAAAAACAGAAGAAAACTCTATGCATCGCCGGCTACAATTCCACACATCTTTCACTCCAAAAGTGCGACCTCTAAATGCGACATAATTTGTGTGCTCCATATTATTTTTCAATAAACCACGCTACGGTAATTCGTTCCTATATACATAACGTGTCAAAAAAAAAAATTATGTACAGATGGTGAGCCTCCATATCCGAATTCTGTCAACGGTAAGACTATGCACAATATGAACTAATTAGCCTATTCCGCCTAAAATTAAATATCTTGACTTCGACAAATTTTGATAAAAAATGTTTGACTTAATTTGTTTTTTCAAATACATAGCATCAATTCCTTTGTAAAATTTTACTAATTTAAAAAATATGACATTTAATTCTGAATGGAGGGAGTAACAAAATTGAAAGAGAATATATTATTTCTATCTTATCGGTATTATTAAGCAAAAGTTACAATGTTAAATTCCGAAACAACCAACTTCTAAGACTAAGATCATAGGTGAAAAAACTAAAAACAACTTCAAAATAAGCAATTGAAAAGAAGGAATATTGATGCAAAACTCCACAAGCAATTAGAAAACCAACATGTTAAATTTATAACAGCATCTGTTCAACACACGAATAGCCAAAATTATTTGCCTTCTATATTACAAGCCATTGACTTCTTAAGAAAACAATTGCACGCATGACGACAAGAAACACCAGATAGGGGAAGCTTTTGTAAAAATATATACATTGCACTTGCTAGGAAACACAAGGAATAAAGAATTAGAAGACTACTCTGCATGCTATGGAATGTACAATGAGTAAATTGCAAGAAGGTTTCAAAGAGACTGCCTTTTTCATCTTCAATGCTTCGGGTTCAGGTAAACTCATACATTTTGGCTCTCCTTGCCACTGCTACCATCCAATCCATACTGTCGGGGGATATTCAGGAATACATTGCACAGAAAGACAATAAGCACTTAGTAAGTGGAAAAACAGAGGAAAATGAGGCAAAAGAACATAACAGTTTCATAGCAGTACTTCATCCCACACATTCCACAATGAAGTGTAAAATTAGTATAGGGTATTTTCTCTTTTTGGCACTTCTAACAGCATTGTCAAGTACTATATTTCAGATAAATTGAAGAGACTATTAGATTTCTTGGGCACTCTGTTCTTTTTGCTGATAACTTGATAAGCAATTTGGTTTCTTGTGATTGACTATTCTGAGTAAGTTTTCAAATCAGACAGCACTTGTAAGTGTAATCCAGATTAGATAACTATTAAGTTGTGCTGAGTCAACCTCAGGTACTCCTTTTCTTATCAAGGTGACTCGAATTTGAGTTCATACAAAATAGTTTGCAGATAAGCTCAAGTTCCAGCTCAACTGCTCAAGCATGCAGAAGTCTTGAAGAGATAAAATGCAACCCCAATTAGAAGGTTCAAGAACTTTTACAGCACTAGAATACTTACCTTTTCTCTCATGCGAGCAGCCCAAATGTCTGCATGGGCCAATCTACTATCACTTCTGATTGATCCAGATGCTTGACTTAAATGGGGGTGCAATAGTGGCTGCCAAGGGTTTCCACTACTGTCATGAACAGTTTCATCATCAGGATCCACTTTCTGGTTAACCAAGGCTTTGAGGATTATTGAAAGTAATAATGTTAACACCTGAAAACAGCAACAAGAACAATACCTTAGGGCGATGTTCATAACACAAGAAAAAAAAGAACTAGAGACACAAAATGAGATTCCAGGGGGTTTCCTTAATGCACTTCGTCAAATGCGACTTTGCTCACTTCTCTCACAAGTCTTTTCTGACACCAAGGGGACACCCCTGACCAAGAATGGAGCAACAAGATTTACTTTGTTGACTGAAGACATCTTTATTTAGTATCTCGAACATAGAAGTTTATAGATTTAACTTTTGAAATCAGATGGGAATGTGGTATTATCATGAAGCCTAAATTGCTGCTGAAAGCCCACAAAGAACATAGAAACTGAGACAATGTAAATAGAAAAGGTCCTGCAGAAAGTAGATCCTAACAAAACAAACCATAAAATAGGTAAGATACTTAACTGATTCTGGCAATTGAACATCTGAAACTTTGCAAAAATTGGCTATGGCTCAGAGTGGTGCAGTAATATTGATTACCCCTCGTCAGGAGGCAGAAGAAAGCAAGAAATTGATTATGAAAAAGATTGCATCAAAGTCAAAGAGCAAAATTGGTTTAGCATAATTGTAGGGGAACTCAATATGCATGGGAGGAATTTAGTTGAGCTCCCGTCTACAAATTCCGGAGTCTTGAGGTACCAAATAAATTTCCATTTGAAGAAAACCAACAAAGTTGACTGCATGCAACTTAACCGTAGTTCTGAAAAGATGCCAAGTATTTAAGAAGCAGCAATAAAGAGAATTTTCATAGTATCTTCTGCTATCCAATAAAATAGTTCACTTAACAGTTCTTGGAGATCTACTACAACTTCAATGAGCATTTCTCTGGACATATGGACGAAAAAGTAAAAATGTAAAAGTCATGTGGAAAGAAGCATGCCTGAATTATGATCACAGCAATGCCGACCCATTTACAAACATCCATGTGTTCTTCAATAAAGGCACGTAGCTGAGCAAGTTCTCCAGTTGAGTCAGCGGGAAGATCCTGGAGCACTAGTGGAATAGGTAAAATAAACAAAGAACAAATGACTGTGAACCAGGAATCATTTACCTCTTCCCACTGATGATCCAGTGCTATAAATGCCACCAGACTGACTTCAAAGAGAATAAATAATGTGGATAATAGGGTATGCTTTTATTTTATGTGTTAAGTTTACCAAACGAACACAAACATTCAGATCAAAAATCAGAAAAGAAGATAAACAATTATATGCAGTGGCAATTTATTTTCTAACATATACTTGCCTTGACATGCAAATTAAGAAAAACCCAGAAGGCATTATCCTTTTCAGGAAATTTTCTAACTGCATCTCTTTGGGAAGTGGTACTTTTAACTTTCCATCTAACACCAAGTATATAGCAATTGTCAAACAGAAAAATATGAAATTTCTGCTCTAGATGAATTTTGGAACTGATTTCATTATCCTGAACATACAAAGAATCATTAGACAGTCAGTGAGTATTTGTATGCTGAGTTGCAGAGAGAGAGAGGAGAAAAAGGATACAAAGCAAAGGCAACAGCCATTGATAGCTTCAGCAGCAATATGACCTATGCAGGTAACTAAACACAAAGCGATGCCGACATCCATAAATGCATATATGAACCTGCAACAGGTAGAAAATTAACGACACCACATTTAACATAATTGCAAATTCCTGAACATCAAACTCCATTAACCTATCTCAAATTTATTAACAACCCATATGACTGATTCTCCAACAAAAACTATAGAAAAATAGTGGGGGGCAATATATAGAAATTCAGACAAAAACCCAAGAGAAGGGTACCATGGTTTGGGAAGATGGTGGGAATTCACTTGAATGCCATCGAACGAAATCTGATCACCTTCTGTGAATTCTCTAGCGAAAACAGGTCTGGAATCGGAGACATCACCAGCAAAAACAAGTCCCTGATCAACTTTGAAGCGGGTAATATCATCGAGCAAAGTTAAGGAATCTGGATTGGAGGAGTGGAATAGCAAATGCGCTGAAGGAGGAAGAGAAGGAGGAAGGGAAGGAGGACTTGAAGGGACATGGGAATGTTGATGCCAATGGTTAAGCATGAAGAATGAGTATATAATCATGGAGATACCCATGAAAGTCTGCAGATAATTCAAGAATTTCAGAATAAATGCAAGAAAAATTTGAAAATATGTTCGTTGCTTTCCCATTGATGATACTACCAAAAATTGATCTGTTTCCTATTGCATTATTCAAGTCAAGGGCAGATTGCGTAAAAGTATGAACGATTTTTCAAAATTGGGGAAAGACAATCCCATTCCTCGACTAGGGTTCTTTATTTCGATTGCTGAGCAATATCTGAAATTATTTTTATTAGAAAAATAATAAAATTGAGAAATCTCGGTTTGTTTGGAAATCAATGAATCCGGGTAAAAGAACGATGTGGGAGCCCAACCGTGGCGAGAGGAATTTATAAGGTCTTGGGCCTTTCTAATGATAGATTAAATTAAAGCCCACGGGACCGGTACTTGGACAGCCTTCTCTATTCTTTGCTACTTTTAGGAATCAAATTATTGGTCTAACTAATCCTCAAAGTATGACAGTTTAGTCATTTTGATCCTTAAAATTTTTTTTTTATCTATTTAGTCCTTAAATTATTTACTATTTGATCATTTTGATCCTTTTAATGGATCAATGGCAGATTGACCAAATAGTGAAGGATATTTTCATTATTTCACTATTTATGAACAATGAAATTTAGGGATGAGCAACCGGTCGGTTAACTGAACCGAATCGACTCGATCCGACGTGAAACTGTTTGAGCTGGGTTGGGTTTTTCGGTTAATGGTTCGGTTTGAAACCGAATCGAATTATACTTGGATTGGATTCGATTGGATTATAGGAATGAGAAAAAACTATCGGTTAACAGATGGTTTTTTTACTATTACAGGCTTCAAATATTGTAATGTGTAGTCTTAGCTCGGTGGTAGAATGCTTCAAATATCATTTTGAATTTTTTTTTATTTTTATTTTTCTTCTGATTATTTTTATTTTTATTTTTCTTCTAAAATTATTCTTTTCGTTCAACTA
>JAOXNR010000001.1:4805207-4828899 GCA_028571225.1 Parsonsia alboflavescens | reverse complement strand
GACACAACAAACAATTTCGAGATACAATTTCAAATTCATGCACGATTGTCCGAGACAGTTGCAACAAAATACAAAATTGAAGTAAACAACATTTAGCCTATTTGATACAAAATAAAGGTTTAAGTTTGAAGAAAACTTACCGGTAATGGCAACGACGATGACGATGAAGTGATCTACCGGGGAATGGCACTGTCGTGGGAGTGTGGATTCTATTGAAGTGTGTTGCCAAAATGGAATGAGAGGCAGCTTCGGTTGGGAGTGAAGAAAATGAGAGTGGAAGAAGGGAAAGAAAGGAAAGAAAATGGGTGAGAGTAGAAGAAATATGAAGAGTGGAGAAGAAGGTGGGGAGTCGGTCTCGAAATGGGAAGAAACAGAACCGTTGGTGCCCTTGTCTCGATTTGGGTATAAGGGTAAGGACGTAATTTTCCATTTCTATTATAATTTTTATTACCCAAAAATGTTTAAATTGACTTTTGGGTATAAGTTGAAACTTTGGCAACCCAATTGGGTAGAATTGAAATATTTTTAGAAATGAAATAAAATTAAAATTGGGTCAACTCATTTTTGTATATTTGAAAATTAATTCGCTAAATATATATATAATTTAGATTATATATCCATCAATACCATTATACAGTAGCAAGAAATATGACGAGTGGTTTTCCTTTGAAACACATGAACCACTGCAAGTCCGCAAAGACAGATAATCCATCTCGACGCTCTCTCTCTCTCACGCGGCTTTCTGCATCTCTGTTTGTGTCATTTTCAGACAGACAATGAAAAAACAAAAAGTTGCAATTGGATCGACTTCCAATCTTCTTTTACACATTTTGTGATGTTTTTAATTAGGTTAATAAAAATGTTATAAGAATTTTTTTAATTAATTTTTTTAAAAAAATTAAATTTTAAGAGTATTTGACTTTTTTAAAAATATATATATATTAATTTTTTATTAAGATAACAAAGAGTGCGTAGATGAGTATATAAGATTTGGACTCAATTTGATGACCTTATATTGATACTTTATATGAAAAAACACAGGAAATGAACATGGTGATGCAGACCAATAGTAACCCTATATATAGACATACAACTTTCTTCGTTCCTTCATCACCTTATCACATTACTCCTCCAGCAATGGCCCCATTTTCTTAATTCACTCTCTGAAGCCAGTGGAGACCGGACATTTATTAGGGCTGCAACAAAAGAACATGGTTAGAAAAGTTGCACAAAACTTGTATAAAAAAAGCCCTCCACACTCCCCTCGATTCTCAAGCATAATAGAGATCATATCGATCGAGAGTTTTTCTCTTCTTCCCTTTTACTTTTTTCTTTTAGGAAAAAATTCCCACGGTGATCGTTCTCCAATATGTCTGCTACATTATTATTTTCTGCAGTCAAATCCATGGCAGTAGCACTGGTCATTGCTCTAGTAGTGCTCATTGTCCCACAGGTTGAAGGTGCTCGTGCTTTTTTCGTCTTCGGTGACTCGCTCGTCGATAATGGCAACAACAATTTCTTAGTCACCTCCGCGAGAGCTGACTCACCTCCTTACGGCATTGACTACCCGACTCATCGTCCCACCGGCCGGTTTTCGAACGGTTATAACATCCCTGATCTCATGAGTAAGTCTTCGGAATTTATATGTGTGTGTGTGTGCAAGGCAAATTAAGAACGCTATCATTCTCGAGAATGGTGAACTCATGTTTTTAGTGTGAGTTTTTTTTTTTTGTGTGTGTGTGTGTGTCATTTTCCTGGAGTAATTGACATAAGAAGAATGTGTGCATAAATTAATAGGTCAAGCTCTTGGGACAGAATCGACATTGGCTTACTTAGACCCCTCACTTAACGGAGAAAAGCTTCTGGTTGGGGCGAACTTCGCTTCAGCAGGAATTGGAATCCTTAACGATACAGGGATTCAGTTTGTAAGTAAAATGGAGAAGACGTTCTTAATTTATTCTCTCCGAGTAAATTAAAACTATAATATATACCTTAATTATTTAGTAGAATATAATTTTCCTTTACTTTGTAGGCAAATATTATCAGGATCAGCCAGCAATTGACGTTTTTCAGTCAGTACCAACAGAGATTGAGTTCGCTGGTTGGAGAAGCACAGGCACAAAGGCTGGTTAACAATGCCCTGGTTCTCATAACACTCGGCGGGAACGATTTCGTCAACAACTATTTTCTGGCTCCGATAACAGCCAGAAGACTTCAGTTCACAATTGAGAATTTCTCCCGTTATCTCATCGTTGAATACCGCAAGATTCTCCGGGTAACAATTTTTTTTCCCCCTAATTAATCATTATTATGTCTTCCTAATGAGTAATTAGTACTGATGATGGAATGCGCCATTGAATATAGCTAGTAACTGTTAAAAAATAATTAGGTTTAAATTGTCAAACATTTTTATTCTGTCTTCAAAGCAGAGGTTTTAACTTTTAAACATCAATACTTATGTGTCCCTAATTATTTTTGGAAAAAATATGAGATCCCGGAATTTAATTCCTAAATTTAGCATAATTAATAATTATATCCAGCCATTTATTTTTGTCTTTCTTTCCGACACTACCTAACCACATACTGAGGTTTTAAATCACCTATCTTTGTTTGTCACATCAATAAGGAAAATAAATATTATCGGTTCACATCTTAAGAAAAAAATTAATATCAATTAAATTAGAAAGATCATAAATTGCTGTTGTTCTATCTAAAATATAGCTAGTAATTAAAATTATTTGAATGTAATTATATAAATAATTATAAAACAATTAATACTTTAATACAACTAGAGTATTACTTTTTTCATCCAAAAAGGTCAATTTTTTTAAATTAATTAAAATTTTTTCAATTGATCAATATCAATACATTAAAATGAACTGGACTAAGTTAATTATTTTCCTTAAACTTTATATAAGTTAATACCGAATATTCAATTTTGAAATTATATAATTTTTCTTGTAACATTTAACCACATCGAAACTTTAAGGGTTGAACATGTTGTGTATGGTACTTAATAATGCCCACAAGAAAATTGTCAAAAAAGCAACGTATCTCATTTATGGATTTTGGTGATAAGATGTTCATTCATTGATTATTACAACCTTTCTAAACCCATCGTTCTTTTTACCTTCGTCCTTTTGCTTTCATGGTCATCCTTATCTATTATAATAAAGAACTCATTGGTTTACATTCAAGTGTTTGTTGACTTTTCCGTTTCTATATATAGTAAGATTTTATTAGCCCCACAGTAACATTTGGGTGGTTGACCCTATTTATGATTTTATTTTTATGTATATGGCCAGAGGCTTTATGATTTAGGAGCCCGGAGAGTACTGGTGACCGGAACCGGACCATTAGGTTGCGTTCCATCTCAGCTAGCCGCAAGGAGCAGAAATGGAGAATGCGCCGAGGAACCTCAACGTGCTGCCGCTATCTTCAACCCTCTTCTCATCCAAATGATTGCGAATCTCAATCAGGAAGTAGGATCAGACGTATTTGTAGCGGTCAATGCCATGCAAATGCAGAACGATTTCATCAGCAATCCTCGAGCCTTCGGTCTGTTTTTGCCCCAAATCCCCTTCCTTCCTTCTCCTTTATTGTTTAAGTTAATTAGTCTTATAAAGAAATGAATGCATCCATAAATGATTTCATATCTTCTGATATACATCTGTGCGTTAATTTTTTTCTATTAATAAATAGATTAGAAGATTTTGAGTCCCGATGAATTCTATATGAAATACATATAATGATAACTTTGGTTGTGACAGGTTTTGTGACATCAAAAGTGGCATGTTGTGGACAAGGACCATACAACGGGTTTGGGCTTTGCACCGTTGCATCAAATTTGTGTCCGAACAGAGATGTATATGCATTCTGGGATCCTTTCCATCCCACGGAACGAGCAAATAAGATCATTGTCCAGACCATCTTCACTGGCTCTGAGAAGTACATGACTCCAATGAATCTAAGTACAATCATGGCATTGGATTCTAAAGTTTGATTAACATAGAACATTTAGTATAAGAACTTTCTTAAATATGTTCTTGATGATCTATGTGCGTGTCAGTCTATTATCTTACCTTATTATTATTCAGTGGCTAGTGCTCCTAATTTGTTCCGATAGGTTGTATCTTCCTTTGATATTGTTGATTACATTAGTGATTCAATTTTCATTTCCTTCTTTTGGTGAATCTGTTTTTAGAAGTCCTAAACCTTAACAATAATTGTTGATGAGATTGAATATCCCCTCAAGTTTGCCTTTGTAGTAGTTATTGAAGAGTGTTAATGATTCAGAAATATCTGAACTCCCTTTTATACGTAGTGACATATTAATTCACTTGAGTGTATAGAAGCCTATGCAATTAATTATGTACTTTTTTCCTTCGAACAACTGAAGTTATAATTTAGTTTTCTAAATGGGCTGCCTTAGGGGCATAGCTCAGTGGTAAAATTAATGAAAGTTGATATAATTTTAGCCCTACCTCTATAAGTAGGGTACGAGTTCGAATTCCATCAAGTATAGGAATTTGATTGTTGCATGCAATGATTAAAAGATAGACATTCTTTAAGTCCTACTAACGCACATCACCTAGAGATAGGAGAGGTAGACTTTCTTCAAGTCTCGCTAAGACACATCACTAAATTTACATTCTTCACATTTAATCAGATATTCTTTAAGTCCCATTGAGGCACATCACCTAGAAATAGGAAAGATAGACTTTCTCCAAATCCCACTAAGGCACATCACTAGATTTACAATCTTCACATCACCTAGAGGATAGGAGAGACAGACTTTCTTCAAATCCCAGTGAGCCACATCACTAGATTGATTAGATGTATATGCTTCCCATCACCTAAAGATAAAAGGTATCTGCTCCTTATTTGATGGTTCGTCATTTTTTTAGTTTTCTAAACGGGCCACTGTACAAAAATCTTTCAAAGCCCAGACTGTTGATGGACTAGGCTTGTGCCCGTGCCCGTGCCCGGAGATTCACGTTTGGCTCAAAACCCCGCTTGACCATTCGGGCCTGGCCTTTGGCTGGAATAAAGTTGCAAAACCTTTTGGTCCTTTGTTGCAGCTTTTTGTTAAGTCTCCTTGTTTCTTCTTTTGGAGAAATATATATAATTTTATCAAAAAAAAAAACCCGACAAACTTTTGCACATGTATATTGAAAACATAAAATTATTTAGATTTTTAATAAAATAATTTTATTAATTACCTTTTTTATTCGAATCATTTATATTTTATTAATTTAAACTATTTTAATAACAAATATAATTTATGTATTTATGTTCAATTAAGTTGGCTTATTGTCTTCATAGATTAATAATATACGTATATTTGTAACTTCATCTATATTTGAATATCTTATTTTGAACGATATTTTTTTTATAAATTGAGTAAGTTTATTTTTTACATCATAATGTTTATTTCTTTGTAAATTTTAATTAATTAATTAAACAAAACATTCAATTTAAAATTACTCACAAAAATGAAAAAAAAAAAGTGGTATAATTTTATTTTCAAACATATATGTACACTAAAAATGTTATAGAGATTCTTTAACTGTTAAAGTTAATGATTAACTTTATTTAAAAAATAAATAAATTTGATCCAATACCATTAAGGATTAGTTGTTCCTTTTAAAGTATAATATATAAAATATAATTTTTAAAAAATATATATTTTATTGATTTTTTAAAAATAAAATTAGATATTAAACGTTAATTTTAATTGTTAAAATTTTAATTATGCATCATAATATATATATATATATATATTTATATATAGATGAATGATAGTGTGTACTTGACCGTGTACACTAATGAGTACAGTAATTAGTCAACTAACGATAAACTAAACCCTAAGAGGATAAACTAAATTTTAAAAGAATAAACTAAATCCTAAAAGGATAAAACTAAACCCTAAAAGGATAAACTAAATCCTAGGGGTATTTGATTAAATTTTAATAAATTGTTAAAAAAAAAAAAAAAAAGATAAAAACCGTTAAATTTAACCGTTAGTTGACTAACTATTGCACTTAGTAGTATGTACGATCACATTAAGGTCATGATGACCAATTGGTAGTAACATAATTGATTCTTGGCATAAGATCAAACTCCTCTCCAAAATTTCAACCAACCTGGTGTAACTCATTCTTTCTTTCTTTATGACTTTTCCCGTACTACCCAATGATGCTCGAGCAAGTTAACTCAAATTCTTATTGTTATCCCTTCAAATTGCCAACCTTTAAAGTAATCCCTCAACATTAAATATCCTGCAAAAACAAAAACCCTCAATTAATTTTCCTCCCAAAAGGAAGGGGACCCACCTGTACCCTATGAACAAAAGCCAAAGTGAACGGCTTTAGTTTTGTATTCCTCTTTTTAATTTATGCGTACTACTTAAATATGAGCAGCTCCACTATTTTGTTTGATATTAAAAAAGACTGAGTCGCATCATCTCTTGATCAATGGGTTACGCCGTGAGTGCATGGAGGTCATGTCAGGATCTCATATTATATATAATTATGTATAACATTTTATTAAATTATTAGAAATTTAATATATATCTTAAAAAAATGATTCCTTTATGAATTAATTTATCTTTTTAAATTTCAATATATAAAATATATTAAAATTTAAAGATTATGAATAAAATTTTTATTAATACAATACGAGAATAAAATATATGTATGAATCCGATATAGATAGTTTTTCTCCAATTGGATGGGTGCATTTGGACAGAGGTCCAATTTTTTTGTTTTAGCTTTTTAGTTTTTAAAATGTCAGATTTAAGTTTTTTAATCCTTCAAAATCTATTTGGACAAGTTTTTAATTGAAATGTTCAAAATATTCTTAATACACATTAAAATCACAAACTTACCCTTTGCTCTTCCAAAAAAAAAAAAAAAAAATTCAAATCACCGCACCCAACCCCAACTTTCTCACAGAGATGTGCTGCCACCCATCAACCTGCAAGTTTAGATTCGGCCTTTGCCTATCTTAAAGATCAAAGGAGAAAAGAAAAAGGGAAGGATTTAAGAAACAGGAAGGGAGAATGAAAGAAACGGAGGAGAAGACGAAATCCGATGAAATTTTTTGGTGATGGAGAGTCGGGGCTGGTAGAGGAGAAGAAGATTTCAAACTTTACAGTTCAAAAAACCTGGATTCCAAGCACACCCGTGAGAAGAGTGTGATCTGTTTCTCCAACATTGAATTTTTCTCGAGTTAGATCTATTTATCCTTTCCAAAAAAATCTGTCACTTAGTCGAATTGAAATATAAAAGAAGAGTTCACAGAAAGTGGGGAAAAAAAAAAAAAAAGAAGAAGAAGACGATAGCTGCAAGAAGAGAAAACACCGGGACTGGGAGGATGATGGAAAGGGGAAAAAACGACGAGATGTAAATGTTGTGGGTTTCGATGGCATGATGGGATAAAAAAAATTCCCAACCTCAAAACAGCTTCCAGCTATTTTCTAGTTTTTGCAAAATTTTCACTCATTTTTCAAGAAAATGGACAGGAAACGCCTTTGGCCAAATGCATTTTCACGTAATTTTTAACTATTAAAAACTGAAAATTGGCTGGCCAAATGCACCCATTGGTTTTTGGTAGATTGGCTCTGTCAAGTGTCGCCATGCTACGCACTTCTCTGGTCCTATCAAATTATCAATCATAACGCCGATCATCTTATGTTTTGGGAATTCACGACCACAACTAAACTACTAATAGTATATATAACAAACATTTATATGATGGCACATGAGGATGATGAGGACCATTTGATCCCTTGAATTAGGTATGACTTTGTTGTCGATATGATGATAATTTATTAAATTTCTAAGGCAGCCATCATTTTGGTAAACTTGCACTTCTACAACATTATGAGATCTTATTCAATATGCACATTATTTTCCTTATGACATTGTTTGTGTTCAATTCATTGCATTTTATTTATTTTTCTTTCAGTGATTATGTCTTTCAAATCGAGATATATATTTTTTAATTCAATAGTTTAGAGCGTTTGGTAAACGAATAGTTAATATTAATATAAAATAAAACTCATATGCTAACTCTTATAAACGGTGCTATGTTGAAAAAATCTTCATTTAAATAAAAATTCATTAAATATATGCAAGATTAGGAATAACCATATATCTAATAAAATATTATCAAATAGAAACTAAAACAATAAATGAGATTGCACATATTTAGGCTTTGTTGGCGATACTTCCTCAAGAAATCATCATTTTGAAAGGTAATGTAATTTTCAATTATCCAATAATTCAATATTTAATAACATTTATTTGATCCCATTTTGGTAGTCTAGTTCAAATTGCTCTTACACATGGTGTTGTAGACATGCACACCAACCCTGTTTTAATATTGACATCTTACTTTTCACCTATATTAAAATTTTGATTATCTCTTTAAAATTTTAAAATTTCATTTTTTATCATAAACGTTATAAATAATGAATATTTTAAAAAGTTAATCGTTTCATTGTTTTTATGGTTAATTAGCATGTTTAATATAGAATACTAATAAATTATCAATATTTAACTTTAAATAAAAATTAAGTATTCATTTTTTATAAACTTATTTTAGAAATTTTAACAAATACTCTCATTACTTAAGTCCCTTCTCTGTTCATATCACCACATGTTACTCTATCAAATTCCGCCTAGACACAATCCCATAAAATATATGTGTATCTCGATTCGGATCTACTATTATTTTTAGTACTCACATTTACTATTCTCTCCTTTTTGTTCATCGTCCACAATACAGTTGCCACATTATAGAATTTTTGCTAGATAATGATATTTTTTTCCAACTGCCTTTAACAACGACAGATAATATTTCACTCAACGGCTACATCCGCTCGCCCGTCAATCTAGCAAAACCTCTTTTCCACCCAAATTCACACACAGACACACACTAACTCTTCACTCTCTCCTCTCTCACCGCCCTCCCTGTTTCACTTCCTTCACACTCTTTCTTTGCCAAATTCTCTCAATTCCGTCCAGATCTGATTCCGGCGACGGCAGATCGGAGTGCTAGACGAAATCACTGTCTGATACATTAGGCCAAGTCTAGCCATGGAGGAGGCGCTGGAGTTGGTCCGGGCCAAGGACACCAAGGAGAGAATGGCGGGTGTAGAGAGGCTTCATCAACTTCTAGAAGCTTCTAGGAAGAGTCTATCGACTTCGGAGGTTACTTCGCTTGTTGATGTTTGTTTGGATCTCCTGAAGGATAATAATTTTAGGGTTTCGCAAGGTGCTTTACAGGCTCTCGCCTCTGCTGCGGTGCTTTCTGGCGACCATTTGAAGCTCCATTTCAATGCGTTAGTTCCTGCGGTTGTTGAAAGACTTGGTGATGCTAAACAGCCTGTTAGGGACGCTGCTAGGCGGCTTTTGCTTACTCTAATGGAGGTAGGGCTCGTGAGAGGATAGACTTTGCTCTACAGAGATTCATTTTTTTTCCTACTTTGAAAGCCGTTGCAATTATTTGAAGTTAGATTTTGTATTTCGTCCTGTTTACCCAGCTTGGATTAGGTTAACTGAAACAGCGTTTGGATTGATGTAACTTCTCGTCGACTTCAGAGGATTATGTTATTTTTCCAACGAGTGTGTTTTTTGATAGGTTCAGAATCTCACAAATTAATCTTATCTGAGCCAACATTGAGTGGTATATAGTTGCATTATCTATTAGTTCATTTTCTATTTCGGGGGCGCGCTTTGTTCTGATGTTAGTGGTGAAATTAACCCGAATCTGAAGTTTCTGCTTGACCTTATTTATAAGCAATGCTTTGACGCTTTAGGATTCGAAAAAAGAGGAGCTTGAGTCTAAGAATACATTTTCTCCTGCATCCAGTTTATGGTTGAGATACTCTATACCTTCAGGTCTCAGTGCATGATTTATCATGGTTTTTAAAGTAGACAAAACGAGTTCACAATCTCATTTTGGTTTCAGGCTAAATTTTATTGGATTAGTTGGGTTTTCTTCATTGTAGGAGCTGTCCCTGTTGATATAGCGGTCTTGATTTCCGATATTATTGAAGAGATTCTTTTTTTTCTCTCTCTTTCTTTTTTTTTTTCTTTTGTGTTCATTTGCAAAAGCTCTGTGTTGTACTTAACCTTGGCACACAACAGAATACTATGATTGATTGACTTCATTCTGAGCTAAAAGTTTCTTTACATTTGCTGATTCCAAGGAGCTCAGTCTCTTGCACACTTAAGGAACCACATTGAACCTTTGTCTTAGTTTGTTGTATTCCAGTGCATTGATCACTATAGATTCAAGATAATTTGAATATTTTCAAGATCAGAAGCTTTTGGTTTTGAGTTGATACTAGTTCTAATGATTCTTTCTCTACTGTAGAGGTTTTCCTAGAGTCTAAGGCAGATTCATCTTATGTTTCCTCAGAACAAGTTTCTCTGGTTTTCTGCAAATTTTCATCTTTTTATTCCTCCTTTTTTCTTTTGCTTGTCTTTTGTGGTGAATTTGAAATCAAGATCCGTATATTTAGTACTTTTATTTTTGCTGCAGGTTTCTTCACCAACTATCATTGTTGAAAGAGCAGGTTCGTATGCTTGGTTGCACAAAAGCTGGAGAGTTCGGGAGGAATTTGCCCGGACTGTTACATCAGCCATGTCTCTTTTTGCATCAACAGAGCTTCCTCTTCATCGAGCTATTCTTCCTCCTGTATGATAGTATAACATATATATATATATATATATATATATTATTATTATTATATCTTTTACCAGCTTGCTGTGGATATGATTTAAAATAAGTATAGAGTGAATTAATCATTGCCCATGTAGGTATTAATCTGATTCTGTTCTGCATTTTCAGATTTTACAGATGCTGAATGACCCGAATCCCGCTGTGAGGGAAGCTGCTATTATATGTATTGAGGTTAGAACATCCAATAAACTGATTCAATTTGTATATGGTGTTTATTGGTGAAAATTATTGGTTTATTTGTATGACTAATACAATCCAACTTTCTCCGGTAACCAAGTTCTATTAGCAGCCAAACAAATAGATGAGTTTTTTTATCATCATTTGGTTTACGAGCATTGTTATATTCGGAAAAGTTAATGAGTTTGTCATTGTGTAACACCTGATATATGTTGAAATATGGTTCAATATTGACCTTTTGTCCATTCATCTTGCTTCTGCAGAATTTTTGGGGCATATATTGGAAAAGTAATTAGTTGATTTGAAAAATTCACTGTGTAATTTCATTTCCAACGATAATGCTAATACAATCGAGTTTCCCCACCTGTGAGTATGCCCAAGTGGTTTTAAAATAAACCTGTTTCAACATGGTGGCTAAGAAAAACGTTAGGAGATGAGGTTTAACTGTAGTAATTAGATGGTTTTGGCAGCTGTAGTTAGTGCTGCCTTGCAATCTCCATAGTTCTGCATGTTAGCAATAGATAGCCTTGGGAAACGGACAGTCAGACAGACAATTCTAGGAAAGTTTTGCTGTATCTTTCTAATTGTTCAAATGAGTTTGAAGCGAGAGTGTTGGCATTATAGCAACATGGTTTTCACTGTCAAAAGGGTGAAAAATGAGAAGTTACCATGACAGGATGTAGCAGTTTAATTGTGCAGTGCAAATATCTTTCAATAGGTATTGGATGCATCAGCATTTGCGGGTTATCACTAAATGTTACTTTTCTCCGTTGGTTAACCTCAAGACTTTTCCATCTATGTATATTCTTAATATCAGCCTAAATCTTTGTACTGCATGATCTTTTTGCAACATGGTTTATATTATGCTATCTTTGTCCAAATATTATTCTCTTTCAACTTTGTGCAGAGATTCATTAATGTATTTGGCTCTATATAAGTTACCACCTTTTCTAATTTAAGTGGTTAGTAGAAATATGGACACCCCTAAATAGGAGTATCATGTTTGTCATGTATTCTCTCTTTTGAATGAATGAAATGACTTGGCTTTTTCAAAACCAAGGTGTTCATATATATATATATATGTGTGTGTGTGTGTGTGTATTATATATATATATATTTATATATATAGCATACGGAAATGTTATGTTGGGTGATAGAGCTCACCTTATAAAGTGTTTCTGTTAAGTCTTTAATGGTCAACTGTTAGGTCAATTTTTATGTCAACTATATATTTTTTTTAAAATAAAATAAATTTGATATCTTAGGATTTAGTTTATAAAATATATTTATAAAAAATATATTCTTTTATAAAAGAATTATTTTTTTCTTTAAAAAAAAATGATGATTGACCATTAGAGATATAACATGATAATTCCATAAGGTGAGCTCCAGCAGACCTTTAGTTGGAATAGCCTTGTGAACTAGATTTACTGTGTGCAAGTGACTATCAATTGACATTTTCATTACTTGTATGAATATCTCTTTCTATGTTGCTTGATCTTTTTCATTGTGGTTCGTGTTAAATTATTTGTATAATGTGTTCCAGATAGAGTGTACTAGAGGTGATTGCTTTTCTTTTTGTTTTATAAATATATTTCCATGATCATGGTTTATGGACTTTGAGTCGTCATAGGGACTGGTTATATGAAATACCCCTTATGCTGGATATAGAATTATGTTAAAAGAATTGTTGGGTTTTGAATAGTAAGAATGTAGCTAAGGAAAGCTGTTGCCCATTTGATTGATGTGGGGTGGCTTTTTGAGTTTGATTGAAATATCTTAGATCATGTTTTTAAAATTTTAAATCCTGCTTTTAATAAATTCATTTTATTTTGCCTTATTGCAATTGAATAATTGATAGGAACCTCACAGTTCCCATTTTTGTAGTAGCCAAACAACACAATTCGAAATTTCTGAATTGCTTGGGTTTGTTGCTGTTGACAGTTTGGGCAATATTGAAGTTTCCTTTAATGTTCCTCAAAACATATAGGAGTATTCTTGAACCATAATTTGTGTCATCCAACTAGAATGTTCGTGTGTGCCATGTTTTATTCCCTTTGTACAATATTTATAATTGCTACTCTCTCTGGTTCGTAATATAGCTTGTTTTAGGCTTTTGTACAAGTACTCCCTTTGTCTCAAATTAATTGTCATTTAAGGTTATTTCACTAATATTAAGGAAATAATAACTTCACTTATTTAGGATGGTTTTACCCCTTATAATTACTTTTGATTTTCAAGGAAAATTTATTATCTAGTTGGGATTAGAAGTATGAGGATTGATTGGTATAGAATTGGAAGATGTGAAACACTTAATTGACATTGAAAAAAGTCACAAATAAAATAGATTAATTAGGGTAGAAAGTAAATTCGAGTCTATTTTTTTCATTGAAATGTGTAAGCGACAATCAATTTGGAACCAGAACTCCCCCCTTAAATGACTACTAATTTGGGACCGATGGAATATTAAGGATAAAAAAGCAATGCATTGACTTGTCAAGATATCCAAAAAATCCTTAGTCAAACTACCTAGGAAATTGGAGTAAGAAATACTAAGGTGTAAGACTGGAAAATAGCAATAATTGCTCATCAAATTTGGTTTTAACTTACATTATGAAACAAATTTGAAATTCTAAAGCGACCTATATTGTGAATCAGAGGGAGTATTAAAAGTTCCTATTAAAAAAATTCCTATGGAGTATTTAACATTCCTTTTTTGATCAAGTGAGGCTATTGCTTTATCGATGAAAGACAATATCTCTTGGAATTAAAGCAATATATCCGAACTCTCCTGCAATTAAGTCATCATTTTTCTTCTCCTTGGTGGATGCTTATGGTGTTGTTTTATCTAGCAATGAAACAATCTTGATTTCTCGGTATGAAGCACCCCATTCTTCTTTCAGGAGATGTATAATCAGGTTGGGCCTCAATTCCGTGATGAACTTCAGCGTCACCCACTTCCACTAACAATGGTAATTATTTACTTTGTGATATTATTTTTCTTAGTTTTCCCACAGATTCACGTTGAGCCTATTAGATATTTACATTCTTTTGCTTAGTTTAGATGAACCATGAAATTTGAAACTTAGTTTACCTCACTGGTTATTCTTCAAATGATCTTTTATATATATGTTATCTTCAGGTAAAAGATATCAATGCCAGATTAGAGAAAATTGAGCCAAAAGTTAGATCTTCTGATGGAGTTGTCAATAATTACCATGCTAATGAGGTTAAGCCTGCAAGCCTTAACACGAAAAGAAGCAGTCCCAAGGCCAAAATTTCATCACGCGAGGTATCTCTCTTCGGAGGTTAGTGCATACCGAGTTTTATGGATTCATTATTATTATTATTATTATTCACTAGGATGTGCAAGGGTGTCCTGCAACATATTTTTTTTACTTGTTTATTGTTGATTTTTTTTCCTAGCTATAGTTCTCTTGTCAATGAGATAAGTCATGAATTCCCCACCCCCACACCAAAGGAGAAAAAAAAAAAAAAATCTTATCTGGCTGTGGTGTTTGAGGATGCAATCAGCTAAGTCTAAGGCTCCATTGCGAGAAAGATCCTTTCCTTGAATATGATATGCAAATTAGGCATATTGACATCACAGGAAAATTACAGTGTGATGAGGTGTCCATGAAGCCATCTATAGCACACAAGTTTATATGATGATTAGAAGAGATCAAGACAGTTTTTGCCAACAGGGACCATGACCACAACATGCATTGTGGCATTCAATCATTACTTGTGATTTCTATTGTTTCTGTTTGCACTTGAGCTGGTTCCCTGTGATGCAGGAGTCCATTTTTATTTGATTAGCTTTTTGAGTATCAATTTATATGTCTTACATAGAGATATTTACTTTTCTGTGTCTACTGTTAGTTAAATGCTGGTTATCTTGTTGCATTTTGATATTAAGTGAATATGAAGATGATATCTCTCTTGTTGGTGGTGTTTTTTTTTCTCTGTGTGAATTTCTATATTCCTGTAGGAGATGGTGATATCACAGAGAAACCTGTAGAGCCTATCAAGGTTAACTCTGAAAAAGAGTTAATTAGGGAATTTGAGAAGATTGCTTCTACCCTTACTCCAGAGAAAGATTGGTCTATCCGTATTGCAGCCATGCAAAGAGTAGAGGGTCTTGTTTTTGGAGGTTTGTACATGACAACCTGCAATCTTTCCTTTTCTGCCTCCTTTTCGGCTTGAAAATAGAAGTGAAAGCCTGCAATCTTTTATGTCAATATCCAATCTCTTATTATGTTGATTTTGTTATGCAATATGCTGCTGTGGTCTATCTTATGTGTAAAGTAAGATCACTGTTAAAGTGGAAAGACATGTTGATTAATGCAAGCAGCAATGATACCTTGATCCAGTAGGCTTTGGATTGGAGGCCTTTTTTGTCTTTTCCCCCCAGGATTTTTTTCTTTGGACTACAATTTTGGTTGCTTGAGTTCGTATTGGTTTTGTCTTTAAAGTGCATAATTTATAACTTGGAGTCAATCTTGACTTAAACTGTTTAAAGGAGAAGACCAGCCAACTGATGTCTTTATCTGTGCTCAAATCCTTTTTGTCCATTATATAGTTACTGTGCTGTATATTCTATTCGTAAAAATGTGTGTTTGCCTGAACTGAGGGCTATTTAAATGTATGAATTACAATCCTTTTTATTAGCTTGAGTTTTTAGATGATGCAATAATTCCACAGTTTTCAATAACAATTCTGTCGAAACATTATGTTTCTGAATGGCGTTTCTGATGTTCTAGCTGTCTCCACTCATTCACTATCGTCAAACTTTTTGTTCATGTGTAATTGGGCTCTCATGCAGTCACGAACTATGGGATACATTTTGTGATTGAAGTTGTCTCTATGTTTTATTTATTTTCCTTTCTCCCACAAAATTAGGATTACATATTGTCTTATGACCATACACCTATTCATGATAAAAATATATGAATTTTGGACATTCTGATTATTGTGTGCCCAAATCTTAAATATTTTTTCATCAGGTGCGACTGATTACCCATGTTTTCGTGGGCTTCTCAAGCAACTTGTTGGTCCTCTGAGCACACAGTTATCTGATCGCAGATCTAGCATAGTGAAGCAGGTAGTTACAAATCATTAATTATTGGTTGGTTATTGTTTCTTTCATCTTGTTACAGCGTCTGCAATTCTGCATCAATAATTAGTTGAATACTGAAGGGTGGATGGGACCGGTGAAAATTAAAGTATAAAATTTAATACCTTTGCTTGTTCCATAGCAAAGTTGAACGGGAAGGAAAAGTACAGGGATATTTCACCTCCCATATTGTCTTAGTTCAAATCTTTTACATGTCTGTTATTTCATACGCGGTTCACTTCTCAAATTTTGGCTAGAAGAGTCAGAAACTTGGTTGTATCCTCTTTCCTTTGATTTCTGCATGCTGAGTTATTATTGGTCATAAGTGGATAAACTCTTGTCAGAAGGATCCATTCTGCAAATCGACCCGCATTTCTTCTTTCTTTTTCCTTTGTGTCCTTAAACCAACTAAATACCTTTCTGGAATTAAGTATTATCTGAATGCATTTCCTAATACTTTTTGGCTAACTCACTTCATAAAATAAAAGATATAGGATGTGATGCCTGTAATATAGAAACTTTAATTTGCCATTTATATGTTTCTATAGTTTTGTGTAACTGAAGTTACTGTGTTTTGCATGGTATTTTCTTCTCGTCTGTTAAATAGACATGCCATCTGTTGAGCTTTTTGTCAAAAGAGCTGTTGGGAGATTTTGAAGCATGTGCTGAGATGTTCATTCCGGTAAGAACCATTCTGTGCTGCTAGTTCTTTTAGTACTGTTTTACATGTTTTTAATCTGGTTCTCACTGTAATTTCAACTTCAGGTGCTTTTCAAGCTTGTGGTGATAACTGTACTTGTAATTGCAGAATCAGCGGACAACTGCATTAAAACAGTAATGATCTACGACTCATTATATTGGCTTGTTCATTTCCGGGTTCAACACTTACATAAGATATATGTGGTTTGGGGTTTTTGAGAAAGCTCAATTTTACTTACTTACCTCCATCACACCCTTTTTTCATTGATGTGTAGATGTTGCGGAATTGCAAGGTTTCTCGTGCTCTCCCTCGAATAGCTGATTCTGCAAAGAATGACCGTGGTGCTGTACTTCGTGCAAGGTGATTTTTTCTTGTTTTTCCTCCGAGGTCAAGTTGTGTTTTATTATCTCAGCCTTGTGGAAATTTATTGTCTGTATCAGATGTGTTGAATATGCACTTTTGATATTGGAATACTGGGCTGATGCTCCTGAAATTCAACGGTCGGCTGATCTTTATGAAGACCTTATAAAATGTTGTGTAGGAGATGCAATGGGTGAGGCATGTATCTCTTCTAAACCTCTGTTAATGATGGCCTGTGATCAATATATACTTGTCTCTTCTTTGTATGGTATATGTACACCTTGACTCATTTGATTGTTTGACATATTTATTATATCTATCCTCTTTAGTTTAGCTGCACTATTTTCATATTTGTTGTGCCCAATTTGACAGGTAAGGTCAACAGCAAGGACATGTTACAGAATGTTTGCAAAAACTTGGCCTGAGCGTTCAAGGAGGCTGTTTTTGTCATTTGATCCTGTTATACAAAGGGTAACTTCTTGTCACATGTATACCATTGCTTTCTTAAAATCATGAAACTGAATAAAGTTCTGGAACTTCAAAACTTCATTATTGTGATTGCAGACTGACATGACTGTTTTATGCAGATAATAAATGATGAGGATGGAGGCATACACAGAAGGCATGCTTCTCCTTCTGTTCGTGAAAGAAGTTCACATATGTCCTTTGCTCCTCATTCCTCAGCTCCTAACCTTCCGGGTTATGGAACCTCTGCCATAGTTGCAATGGACAGAAGTGCAAGTTTACCTTCAGGGACATCCCTCTCGTCTGGTCTTCTTCTATCACAAACTAAGTCTGCAGGTAAAGGTGCTGAACGTAGCCTTGAAAGTGTACTTCATGCAAGCAAGGAGAAAGTAACTGCCATTGAAAGTATGCTAAGAGGTTTGGATACATCTGAAAAAAGTCGATCATCTAGTTTGGACCTAGGTATGCATATCTTGATTTCTATCTTCTTATCACAGGAAAATATCAATAAAATGTCTAGAGTTAACTTCATAGTGCCTGTGATGGAAATCCTCATCTAAAATCCCATTTGATATCCCTGGGTTTATGTAAATTGAAGCCTAACTGTAGTTTCTGTTTTGGCTTTTCTGAATGGCTGAATTTCTCTCCTGTTACCCCTAGTGCAGGAGTGGACCCACCATCATCTCGTGATCCACCATTTCCCCTTGCTGTTCCTGCTTCAAATAGTCTTACAAATTCTTTACTACTAGATTCATCATCTGGTTTATCTAAAAGCAATAATCACCATGGTGGCTTGGGTTTGTCTGATATCATCTCTCAGATTCAGGCCTCAAAAGATTCTGGCAAATCGTCATATAGGAGTGGTGCTGGAAGTGAGCCCATATCGGTTGTTTCTTCCTATTCTGCCAAAAGAGTTGAAAAGCTGCAAGATAGAGGTTTCACCGAAGAGAACTCTGATTTTAGAGACACTAGGCGCTATATGAACTCGCATGTCGACAGACATTATGGAGATGCACCATACAGAGATGGTAATTTCAGGGACTCCAGTAATAATAATGTTCCAAATTTTCAAAGACCACTATTAAGAAAGAATGTAGCTGGAAGAATGTCAGCAGGTAGGAGAAGGAGCTTTGATGATAACCAACTTTCTCTTGGTGATATGTCTGGCTATGTGGAGGGTCCTGCTTCTCTTAATGATGCATTGACTGAGGGGCTGAGTTCCAGTTCTGATTGGAATGCCCGGGTTGCTGCTTTTAATTATGTTCGAACGCTTCTGCAGCAAGGACCACGTGGCATTCAAGAAATTATACAAAGTTTTGAGAAAGTGATGAAGTTATTTTTCCAGCATTTGGATGATCCTCATCATAAAGTTGCACAGGCAGCTCTTTCAACATTGGCAGAACTTATTCCCTCTTGCAAAAAGCCATTTGAAAGTTACATCGAGAGAATTTTGCCTCATGTTTTCTCTAGGTTAATTGATCCAAAAGAATTAGTCAGACAACCTTGCTCAAGTACATTGGAAATTGTTGGCAAGACATACGGCATAGATTCCCTTTTGCCAGCTTTGCTTCGTTCCCTGGATGAGCAGCGTTCTCCAAAAGCAAAATTAGCAGTTATTGAGTTTGCGATTGGGTCATTTAACAAACATGCATCTAATTCTGAAGGTTATGGTAATAGTGGTATCCTAAAGTTGTGGCTTGGAAAATTGACGCCATTGGTCCATGATAAAAATACAAAATTGAAGGAAACAGCCATTACATGTTTCATATCAGTGTATACCCACTTCGATTCAGTAGCAGTTATAAATTTTATTCTTAGTTTATCAGTTGAAGAACAAAATTCCTTGAGAAGAGCCCTCAAACAGTATACTCCCCGTATAGAAGTAGACTTGATGAACTTTTTGCAGAGCAAGAAGGACAGGCGTTCCAAGTCTTCTTATGATCCATCTGATGTTGTTGGAACATCTTCTGAAGATGGTTACATTGCTCCCTCAAAGAAAGGTCATTTATTTGGAAGGTACTCTTCAGGCTCAATTGACAGTGACGGGGGTAGAAAGTGGAGTTCTTCTCAAGATTTATCTCATGTCACAGGCTGCACTGCTCAAACAATACCTGATGAAATTCAGAGGCATTATTTTAGTAATCTGGAGGCTGTTTCCAACAGTGATGTTGTGTCTTCTAAAGCCAAGGATGTGAAATATACAGCTAATGTTACCTCTGAGAATATGGGATCATGGGCTAGCCGGGACCAGTTTGGGAGCACTGAGGGTGGTACTATTTTGGATACTGGTTTGACACCGCGGTTAGACCTGAATGGACTAATTGGCTCCAACAATCAACAGATCAGTGCAGCAGCAATGATTGATAATGAGCCTTCCATTCCTTCAATGGAGTTGACACTTGACTCTCCAAAAGTTGAAAATCTGGTGATTAACTCTGCTCCAGAAACAGGACCAAGCATTCCTCACATTCTTCATTTGGTGAGTTCTTTGAGATCTTCATGTGCTTCTTCAACGATGTTAGCTCTTTTTACTTTTTTTTTTTCTTTCTTTTCCGGACTCAGATTCCTGCCCATTGGGATGCTTTTATCTTCTGGGAAAGTTAATGAAAAATGGATTTTAACACGCTGGTCCTTTTTTATTTTATTTTTTTTCCTTCTCTCTATAGATTTGCAATGAGAATGATGGAAATCATACTGCAAGCAAGCATGATGCCCTTCAACAGTTAGTTGAAGCTTCTACTTCTAATAATGACTCTGTCTGGAGCAAGGTATTATTCTTGTTTCTCATCCCTCTCTCTCTCTCCCTCTCTCCCTCTCTCCCTCTCCCTCTCACACCCACACACAGACACATGAATCCAATTGAAGATAATAAAGTTTTAATTGATCTATATACTTGCGTATTGCTTTCTTTTTGTGAACAAACAGTTGAATCCATGTTTCATAATAGCTAGACTTCGTGAGGACTTGAAGAATGGTGACATAAACCCATGCCATGTTAGAGGTAGCTGAACTAGGATTTGAATCAGAGAAGTCAAATTATGAAAATTGAATACAGAAAACAAGACCGTTAGATGTTCAGCAGCAGAGGCCATGGTGGAATGTCTTAGTCAGAAGTAGCTTTGTCCTTTGATTTTACAAATTCTTGCTGATAAGATTTGCTGAGTAGTGTTTGTGTTGACCAAACTAATAATCAACCATGTATCTGGACTTGGCATTGATCTTGATTACCTGCCATATTTCAGTGTCTTTTAAAATTGAAAAAAAGTACAATTTAAAATAGGCAATGGGTGAGCCAGTGAGGGTTAGATTGCTGTTTGTGTTGTAAAGAATGTGCTCTGGTTCTTTTTCAAGCTATGTCATCCGTCATCCGTCATCCCTTAGACAAGAATGATAAAAAAATTTACTTCTGTTGGAGAATTGAGTATTACATTTGGTTTGCTGCAGTACTTCAATCAGATTTTGACAGTAGTACTGGAAGTTTTGGATGATTCCGAATCCTCAACCCGGGAACTGGCTCTATCTCTGATAGTTGAAATGCTTAAGAATCAGGTCTTTTTCTATTATTTTTCTTTTAGCATTATGATATATCAATCACTCGCCCTAATCAATGTTGCTGGTGTCCTTTTAGACCATTGGTCCCTAACAACCTATTCTCACATCCCTGAATTCTATTTTTGCAGAAACATGCAATGGAGGATTCTATTGAGATAGTGATTGAAAAGCTGCTTCATGTAACAAAAGATGTTCCAAAAGTAATATTTCTTTGATTCAATATTTTTCTGTAAAAATTTTTCTTCTGTGTGTTTTTGTACTCTTGTATCTTATGGTACCATATTCTGTCCTCAGATTGCAAATGAAGCAGAGCATTGTTTAACTATAGTGTTGTCGCATCATGATCCATTTAGATGTTTAAGTGTAAGTGATAATGGAACTTCACTCGTTTGTAATCTGGTTATGTTTGGTCATGGTTTTCCATTCTCATGTATCTTTCTAACTTTGCTTCCATTGCAGGTTATTGTTCCCTTATTGGTTACTGAAGATGAGAAAACTCTTGTTACTTGTATAAACTGCTTGACAAAGGTACCAGATATCTATTTACAGACCACTGTTTTTGGTTTTCCTTAGTCTTCTCTATCCTTGTTTCAATTTTTGTTGTCCATATAACATTTTTTGTCACGGTGTCCTATACAGTTTACACATACATATGTTGATAGTTCATAATGTATTATTTGAATGTAACTGTAACTTGTGTCTTAATAAGAGAGGTGAAACTTTGTATTGATGAACTCAAGGTGGCCATGAATGAACTCACTTCACATGACACCATGACCCTTCCTCATGTTTTCTAGCCTTTCTCCTGTGTTGCAAAACAGATGATCCATTTTTCTTGGTAACATGCATCATACTGGAGTTGAATCTCTTTCCGTTTGCAGCTTGTTGGAAGGTTGTCACGAGAAGAGTTGATGACTCAGTTACCATCATTTTTGCCTGCGCTCTTTGATGCTTTTGGTAACCAGAGTGCTGATGTTCGTAAGGTAATGCTTCTTTTATTTTTGTGAACTCTCAGTGGTCATTTTTTTATTAACCTCTCAATTGATGCGGTAACATTTAAGACCCTGATAATCATATTGTTCTCACCATTCAGAGTATCAGATATCACAGATATCATTTGCAAAACCATTATCTAAAAACCGGAATGAGTTGACCCGAAATTGTCTTCTATATGTGCAAGCAAGTCAGTGGTATCCAATTCTAGTTTTGTTTTCTTACGTTAGGTAACCTATGTCTACCAGACCTTTCTTGATAACCAAGGTTAAGCTGTTGCGAGGGTACCCACCATTCTTTTGAATAACTATGATTATATCTGAGAGAATGTTGATTTTTGGGGACTCTTTAATTTGCACAAGTCATTCATCAACCATATATGTAGAGTATTATAAAGGTGAATGGGGTCAAAGCTCTATATATCTTCTAGGTTCAATGTATGTAGCTTTGTTTCTGTTGAATTTTCAAGCATAGTCACACATTCTACGTGTTACTGGTGGCTACATTGGATCTCTATTCTTCTCCTTATATTAACCCTGTTGGTTTGCAGACTGTTGTTTTCTGCCTGGTTGACATCTATATCATGTTGGGTAAAGCATTCTTACCATATCTGGAAGGCCTGAACAGCACACAATTGCGTCTAGTGACGATTTATGCAAACAGGATATCACAGGCCAGGACAGGGGCTCCAATAGATGCTGGTCATGTGTAGCTTGTTAAAATTGTTCTCCTGGATATTCTTGTAAGTTAGTTTTGGTGCAAAGGGTTTTTTGGGGTATGTTGTGTTGTATGTAAATTGTGTGATTCAGGTACATGCTCCTTGGGGGGGTTTGTAAGTTCATGTATAAGGTTTATTTTCTTTTTCTTTTTTGGCATATTTGATTTGAGTTGGAGAGAGTGCCTGGCTTGGGAAACGAACTTGGTTTTCTTTGTATTCTTGATTCTGTGCCCATAATGAAATCCGCAATTTTTTTGAATCTCTTTGCTGTGGAAAAAACACTAACATTTCCCTTTGCCACAGTTGTTCAATGTATAACCTTTATTTGGCATATAGTTGATATCTCCCAGTAATTCTTGATATCAACATCGATTCCAATACCTAATTTTCATCCCTGTCTACCTTCACAAATGGATTGCCCTGCAGGCAGATCTGCCACCGATGTCGAAGGCTGATTTTTGCTATAAGAACTGGTTTTGTATTTGGTGGTAGATGGATCCACGGTCATTGTTCATTTCATAAACCGTCTTAGTTACGGGTACAATTGGTAGTAAATAATTAGGTCTTGGTTATTGTTGTCAGTAGCGTAATTATAAGGGAGTGATGGTTGACTTCGAAAAAAGAAAAATATGGTTTCGCCATCGAGTTGAGTGGTGGTTGGACTATTAAGAAAAAAGAAAAATAGTCTACAAATAAAATAAAAGCAAAGGGAAAACATTAGAATTGTCTATTCATCCAAGTTTTGCATCTTTTCTGGATTTGTAGCCGTTTTTCCATCCTCCAAATGCAAAAATAACTTCTCTCATGATAGATTTGTTAAAAAGAAAAAGAGGTTGGGGGGGGGGGGGGGGGGGGG
>JAOXNR010000001.1:4786428-4805107 GCA_028571225.1 Parsonsia alboflavescens | reverse complement strand
CCGCCCCCCCCCCCCGATGGCAGGCTTAGGACTCTTTATTTTTTTGTATTTACATATTCATTCATAGTTACATGGAAGATCATTTCTTTGGCGTAAAATTAGTCTTTTATCCTCAAAGAATAATAAATTGCATCCGGAAAAGTACAGAAGTCCAACTTAAAGGGAGCGCTCAACCACTGCAACCCTGCGGTAAGAAAAACAGAGGGGAAATTCAACACAGAAGTATTCGTTTCAGGAAGAAAAGAATAAAGTAACTTCCGATGTCAGGGAAAGGGGAAAAAGTGATATCAAGAGTGAGCGAAATTTAATGGGAGTGATATGGTATCAACCTTATCTCGATGGATAAGAAGTGAGTTCGATTTTTATTAAGCTCACGGTGTTGACTCGTAATTTAAAGATTGGAAGACTTATTTGGTGGAGTTCTTGAAAATGAAAAAGAACAAAGGTATAGGTAGGAATGGAAGCAGGCCCAGCCCATGAGCGGCTTGGACTCCAAGCAAAGCGGCAAAGCTGAAGGCAGTAGCAAACAAAATCATTCGAAAAAAAGCCACCGTTCCGCTGTGTTCGTCTCTACTCTACATTACTCAGGTACTGACTGTCCTGGTTTAATTCCTTAAACCCTAAACCCCTCAAAAATCTTCTTCCTGCTTCCTCAATCTCTTTTTCTCCAATTTTAAGGAAGAAGGAAAATTGAACTTCAGTGCGTTAACATGTATCGTTTTGCTGCCAAGCTTGTCTCCAAAGCCAGGTATTTAAACTACGTGGTGTTGTATTATGCCATTCGCTCCTTTGTTTTAATAGTTGTTTTTGATTTTCTCCTTTTGGAATATGTAGGTTGCCTCGGAGCACCAGTCGACAGGTATCAATTCTTCATAGTATTGTAGTGTGATTCTTTTCCCTTCATTTTCCTAGGATTTGATAAATTTCAATGGTTTGTGAGGCAAATTTTTGTTATTGAATTGGTTGGACGCATAATAGGTTGGAAGTAGGTTGGCTTGGAGTAGGAGCTATGCTGCCAAGGACATCAAGTTTGGGACTGAAGCGCGTGCCTTGATGCTTCAGGGGGTTGAGGAGCTCGCAAATGCTGTTGAAGTCACAATGGGCCCTAAAGTAAGAGTCCTTCAGTCTAAGAACTGAATCCTGGTTTCTCTTTCTAAGAACTTTCTGGTTTAGCTCTATTTTACTTGCCTTTATGAATTGTTTTTTTCATGTGAGATTTAAGGCCTGCATTGATTGAGTTCAGCATTATATTTATATTTTAAACATGTTTTCCAAGTGTACTTTTCTTTTTGTTATTTTGAATAGCATTACTTCAATTTTGTTTCCTTGTCTATCTGTGGCTTTGTTTTAGTTCTTGTTAGTTGATTTATTTCTATGCTTTTGCTCTCAAGGGTCGCAATGTCATTCTAGAACAAAGTTTTGGTGCTCCTAAGGTGACAAAGGATGGTGTCACTGTTGCAAAGAGCATTGAATTTAAAGACAGAGTTAAAAATATTGGTGCTAGTCTTGTAAAGCAGGTCGCAAATGCTACAAATGATGTTGCAGGAGATGGTAAGGCCTTCTGCATTTCTGAAACATTCCCATAAGTTGCAAGTTATCTACACTGGCTGTTTCTCTTAGAGGAATTATATTGGTTTGACATATGCTTTAATTTTTAGCACATGGTTTTCTAATTTTTGATTTGGGCAGTTGGTCTCGTCTCATCCTTGACAAACTTTCAGGTACCACTTGTGCTACAATCCTCACACGAGCAATATATTCTGAAGGTTGCAAGTCAGTTGCAGCTGGCATGAATGCCACGGATCTAAGGCGTGGGATATCAATGGCAGTTGATAGTGTAGTAACGAACTTGAAAAGCAGGGCAAGGATGATCAGTACATCTGAGGAGATAGCTCAGGTTTGCTAAGCAAGTCCTACTTGATAATGACTAAAAGCAAATATGTATTGTGCATTGATGAAACATCTGGTTGCTTCTATTATTTGCAAAGGTTGGAACAATTTCAGCAAATGGTGAAAGGGAGATTGGAGAACTTATAGCCAAGGCTATGGAAAGAGTTGGCAAAGAAGGTGTTATCACCGTTTCTGTAAGTTGATCTCACACAATTTAACTGTTCATTTGCGTCTGTGCTAATGTTGCATTTTTTCACATTGAAGTGTGTCACATGGTTATGGCTCTTTTAATGTCTTTATCATGATTTTCATTTTCCAAATGAGGCAACTGGAATTACCAAATTCTGGACTTTGTTACATTCAGTATATTTTAGCACTATTTCTATTAGAATGATATTCGTTATTTGTGATTTTCCTTACATTCCTAACTGAACTCTGGCTGATCAAAAGTTGTATCTTCTAGATGCATATAGCAATAATATCTCAGGTTTTCTAGTAAACTTGTGTTCAGTACTTTTGATCATGACCTTCTTGAATAATCATTCCTGTGTGTGGTTTATACTCTTTGTCATACTAAGGATTTGTTCAAGCATTATTTATTTCCTTGCCAAATAATTGCAGGATGGAAAAACATTGTACAATGAGTTGGAAGTGGTTGAAGGAATGAAGCTTGATAGGGGATACATATCACCTTATTTCATCACCAACCAAAAAACCCAAAAATGTGTGAGTAGATTTAATTTCTTAAGCAGTAACTTATTTAAATGTTAGACATTGATAAAATAATGTCCTCTAATCATCTGTGACAGGAAATGGATGATCCTCTGATTCTAATACATGAGAAGAAAATCGGAAGTCTAAATGCTGTGATTAAAGTCCTTGAGTTGGCTTTGAAGGTACTGTCTGATTCTTTGACAGAAAAGGGCTGCTGCGTCTTTCAGTAAGATTTGCATTGACACATTTTGTATGTCAGAGGCAAAAACCTCTGTTGATTGTTTCTGAAGATGTGGAAAGTGAAGCTTTGGCAACTTTGATTCTAAACAAACTTCGTGCTGGAATTAAGGTATTTCTGAATTCCTTGTGAAGTACTTATTTGTTGGAGTGGAGATATATTTGGCCTTTTATCACAATGGACTCTGGATCTATAGGTCTGTGCCATAAAAGCCCCTGGTTTTGGAGAAAATAGAAAGGCCAACTTACAGGACCTTGCCACTCTTACAGGAGGTCAAGTAAGTGACGATGTTGAAAAAGTGTGTTTAATCTCCTATGTCAGGGCATGTATGGTATGCAGTGCAGGGTTGCATTTTTCTGCGCATTTTGTTGAATGCATGTGTAATTCATCTTAGGTGCATGCATATGTAGAATTGTACCCTTCATTTCTTATGAAACAGAATAGGGACTTTCTAATGATTTAAGTTCCACATTTAATTCATTTTCAGGTCATAACAGAAGAACTGGGCTTGAACCTTGAGAACATGACAATAGACATGCTCGGTTCATGCAAGAAGGTACTGGGTGTATTTATTTAGTTAAGTAATTTGTTTATACACACACACACACATATATTTATATTCTTCTCTTTCCCTTCCATTGCCCATTTCTGTAATATGAATAAGTGAAAAACCTAATCTATTGTGTGAAAAACCATGATGATATAAGACTCCTAACGTGGATGTTTTTAGGGTGGGCCAGGCAAGAAATTGCATGCTTACCTTATTGGGTATTGACACTTGCAAGTAGCACCCAGGCTGAAAGCACACTGATTTAACTACTATTTTGGAGTTAATTGCATTGAATCTGGCATGTGTTATATTCCTTTTTGATGAATAAATAAATGACATTCCACTTTATATACCCAGGTTACGGTTTCAAAGGATGATTCGATTGTTCTTCATGGTGCTGGGGACAAAAAGGCTATTGAGGAGAGATGCGAGCAGGTTTGCTTGAGAGAATATTGTAACATGTACTTGTTTTGATATTTTGCTGATGCCAGTGTTCATCTTTTCTTTGCATCCTTTGGTTGCCAATAGATACGTTCTGCAATGGAACTAAGCACATCTGATTATGACAAGGAAAAGCTTAAGGAGAGGCTTGCTAAGCTTTCTGGTGGTGTTGCTGTTTTGAAGGTAGAACTGGCATTTGGGCAAGTCAACTATTTGTCTGGACCTCTATTCAAATTCTCTTTTCTTTGAGGAAAAGAATGGCACAGCTAAGTTGATGTAATATGGTATTGTAATTCAATTTGTTATCAGATTGGAGGGGCAAGTGAAGTAGAGGTTGGTGAGAGGAAAGACAGAGTTATAGATGCTTTAAATGCAACAAAGGCAGCTGTGGAGGAAGGCATTGTTCCAGGTAATCATGATAATTGCCAGATCCCCTCAATTGGTATATCACAAAGGCGATCACAAGAATAATAAAGCTTGTCATGTCTAGGTGGTGGTGTTGCCCTACTTTACGCCTCAAAGGAGCTGGAGAAACTAAGAACTGCCAACTTTGATCAGAAGATTGGTGTTCAGATTATCCAGAATGCTCTTAAGGTCTCGGCTTGTTACCTAAAATTTACATATAGTTTGTCCATTTCCTTTATTATTATCTGTCATGGGTTGCGTCCTTTTATTTTCACTGTTCTTGACAATGTTTACGTATGGTTCTATCTTTTCAGTTTCTACATATCTGACTTAACTATGAAAATAACCAAAAAAGGTTCCAGTGGAATCTTGATATTGTGATCATGTCGTTCCTTCTATTGATGGCTTTGTGTTCATGTTTGAAACATTGCTTTTTCAACTGTTGTGGAAGGCATTCAATCAATACTTGTATATGTAAATGCATAATTTATACTGTCTGTAGACACAAAGAGACCTAGCCATCCATTCCCAAACTAGATTTAAATACTGTAGCCTTTTGCCTTTGTGCAGGCCCCAGTTCAGACAATTGCTGCAAATGCTGGAGTTGAGGGTACTGTGGTCGTTGGCAAACTATTGGAGCAGGACGACCCTGACCTGGGATATGATGCAGCTAAAAGGTTTAATATGCTTCAGCCTAGTTGACTTCCCCCCACTCCCGAAACTGAAATCCAACGAACCAGATGGGAGAGTTAACTTCTTTATGCATGTTTTGTATGTGGCCCCATTTCTGATGCATTGTTTTCAACCAGGTGAATATGTTGACATGGTAAAGGCTGGAATAGTTGACCCATTAAAAGTTATCAGAACAGCTTTGGTTGATGCTGCCAGGTAGCACCTGATGAAATTTTTTTTGTTTGACACCCAAATCTTTTTCCTTTTCTTTTCCTCATTGCTGCTGCTGTTTTCTTTTAGTGTGTCCTCTTTGTTAACCACAACCGAGGCTATAGTTGTTGAACATCCCAAGAATGAGAAAGAATCCCCAGCAATGGGTGCCGGCGCGAGTGGCATGGATTATTGAGGTTAGGGTTCTTTGGTGTTTTCACTTTGTAATATTCTCTCTCCGGCAGAAACTATTGTAATTATAATCAGAGGTCGAGAGTAGGAGTTTCATTCATTTGATACTTGACTGCCATTCCATGGAGGTATACTCGGGAGTGATTCTTGGTTAGCTGTCTTCTCATTTCCAGAAGCTGGATTGTGATATGTTCTCTGAGCATGTCAGGAGGTAACACTAGTACTCCAGAAATGGTTGGAATGAATGAACAGTATGCCAGAACATTTTTCCCTTATTTTACCCCCTCCCCTTCCGCTTTCCCCGCTGCAGTGCAGCTTCCTTTGCCATGGTTTTTACTGATCATTGATTTTTGATTAAAGAAGTGAAGGTCATAAGTCTTTGACTAGCGAATTATAGATGAAATCTTGTTCTATCTTTTATTACCTGTTTTCATTATTAGACACACTATACAGGAGGAAATGCGGATACTGTGTTTCCAGTGCAAAGAGTCTGCGGATACTGAAATTGGAATGGCGGGCCGGTTTCCTGTCTCATGAGTCTCTTTCAGTTTCAATTTTGCTAATTTAGCTTGCCATTTCATGCAATGTAATCATTTTGAAGCAAAGGTTATTGACACATTGAATAGGCGTGGGACCTCCTTTATCTTTTCCTCATTGGCCTGGCTCTTTCATCTAGAGTTTAGGATAAGGTTTACAGTCACTGCATCTAAATTAAAACTGCTCTTTCTGTTTGGTACATGTCTATCCTTTTCCTCTTTTTTTAATAGGAAAAACTTATTTGGATTCTGGCTCGTTTTCCGTTTCATCTCTTTCCTAGAGAAAAGAAGAAAATAGAAAGAAAAGGGAAATCCTGCAAAAATTTATTTTGTACTTAGTTTTTTTTCCTTTAAAAGAAAAGTGACATGGTCAGGATCCTGCAAAGTCCTAGGAGGAACTCCTCTGATCCGTCGTCTCTTTGGTCTGCAGCTGACAAGTCCTAAAACAATCTACTTGGTTTGCCTTTAACGTCTGGTTCGTAGGGCTCCTGATAGAATGTGACTTGTTTCACCCACACACAAAAAATGAAATAATAATAAAAAAAAGATTCCGCCTGTCATTCATAATTGGCGTTTGTTTCTTCTGAAAGAAATTCCGACTGCTGTTACTATTGTGTATGGGATTTTACAAGGTGGATTTGGGAACGAGCTGAACTATACGGTGATTTCATACCTGATCATGTACTCTTTGATTTGATATGATCTGATCAGGATAAAACATCAAATATACATCTGTCTCCGTATCTTTTGAAAACACTTTACGGAATCAATTATTGATTGAACTGACTCTTCTTTGTCCATAATTAGGAAATATTTAATTTTGTTTCCCATAAAGTTTAAAAAATATAGTTTCTCTGATTTTAGTTTTTAATATAAGAGTATTAATTAGTTAATCATTCTTTTATTAATTTAGTCAATAAATTATTTAATTTTTGAATTGTTTTAAAATATAAATGGTGACATTAATTTTGCATGCAGAAAACATTATTTGAGATACACTAAAGGAAAAAAAATTAAAAATAAAACTTTTACATATTTTTGCTCTTCTCAGGTTGTACTACATAGCATGGCACATAAAGAAGAGATTTTTCATTAACTTTGTGGATTCATTTAGCAAGTACAATATGTGGATGCTAATCAATAACCTGTCATAATGGTAGGTCATGGACTCATAATATGTTTGAGAATCAAGTAGCTGTCATGTCATTCTCTTTTCTTAGCCCCCACATCCCCCTGGGGAAATCTGATGCAGAGGAGACGGGATGAGGGTTTTTAGTATATGGATCTCCTCCCGCTCCAACTTTGGAAAGAGGTGGTACAAGAATTCATGATCAAATTTTATAGTCAATTTTCATGCCATTAAGTCATGCATCTTTGCCTATAAGATCATTCAAGATATAATTAATTTGAATGTGTATAGATTAATTTAAAAGTATGGACAGTTGAACAAATTGTGACATTATATTTATTTGACATGGGGAAGATATATTAAATAATGATGTGTGAGGTTCACTGTCCAAAAGAAGATAAAGAGGGTGGATATTTACCAAAAACAAAAAGAAAAGAAAAAAAAAAAATGATGAAATCTTGAATGCGTGATGAGTGGCTTATGATTGAATCCCTTCCCCGCTAACTGGTAGGGGAAATGTGTGTTAAAGAAAAGCTGGAGGTAGGTGTGGGCCCAAGCCCGCATGAAACCCCAAATGTCGGTTAACGGGCCAACACAGCACGCTCATGATCCATGCTTTCCTCACCCTGCCAGGTTATCTCATCTCTTCTCTTCTTTGCTTCTCTTCCCAGTTCCGATGCTTACTCCCCTTCCACCTGCAATCATTATAAAACTGCTGCTTACCTTTTATTTAACATGAAAATTTTAGTTTTAACTCATTAGTTATGAAAACTACCTGCTATTTTTGTATAGATTTTTTTAAAAAATTAAAATTTTAATAATTCGTAAGTTTTTATAATATATTTACTTTAATAAATGGAATATTTAAAATAACATATATAGTTGTTTTTTTAAAAAAAAAAAAAAAACCATATTCCTTTCTAATACCCTTTTACCAAAAATTTTAAAACATAATTATTTTTAATGAAATTTTAGCAATGTTACTCTCTGAAATCAAATGTCTTCGTTTTATATATAAACAAATATTTCTCTACTGGTCACCGGTCTGAGCAATACTCTCTGCCATTACACTACTGCAGGCACTGCAAGATTATTTATATTTGAAAGCCGCTTTTAAAGCTAACTGTATGGTAGTCATTAATGCTCTTTGCTGCTAATTTTGTTTTTTTTCTTCTTTTTTCCCCGTATTGTTGATTCCACGTTGAAAATTTATTTCCCTACTATTGCACAATATAATACTCTTCCAAAATTAAATATTTCTGTTTCCATTTTAAGTTATTCTAAATTAGTAAGAAATTGATATGTCAATAATGAACTAAAGTCATTTTTTTAAAAAAAAATCAAATTTTGCAAATCATATTGTGGATATTCAGTTCCAATTTTAAAAAGTAATAAATATAATAATCCCTCAACTTAAAATTGACATTCACTTTTCATTTAATACAAAATTTTAGATGATATTTTTTACTTTGAGTTATTATTAATGTGATTAATATCTTCCTTAATTAGTGTAAAGGCATATATGGTTTAGCGGAATATAATTTCCTTAAATTAAAGAGATTGTTAGCAACATTCTTTATTAAAAAGATATGATATATTTTTCCATCTGAAACTGTTTTGAATTTCATTAAATATTAAGAAAAAATTAACTTAATATCATATTATTAATTTTTATAAAATTTTAAAAATAAAATAAGACTCAATTTTAAATATTCCAATATAGAAATGAAAAATGTTCAATTTAAAGATGAAAAGTATTTATTTAGTAAAATAAACATAAACATTTAATTATTAAATACAGAAAAACATTATAAAGTAAACTCATACATATTCATGTAAATTTACATAGTCAACACATTAAAAAGGCAATAAAATTTGCTTTGAATTAATGTATTTTTTAACCTCACCTCTTGCAACCATCATGAAAGAAGGTAAGATTAATAAATATAAGTACCCATACTTTTTATAATATTTTTAATATACAGAGAATTGGTTATACGAAATGCTTTTGGTAAAATTGACATACATATATACACACAAGTTCTCTGGATGAGATCGGGGTGTATTTGTGTATATTACTCTTTCCGACAAGCCTCATCTTTGCCATGCCAAAAATGTCCAAAAGCTTTGACGAGTATCCTTTTGCCAGTGCAACACCACCTTTACCATAACATGCATCGTGTCGGAGAACACCCGTCACCCACCCTTTGAGCATGCAAAATACTACATATATATATATATAGACCTAGATTTGAGAACTGTTATGTCAGTACCCCTCTCTCTCTCTCTCTCTATATATATATATATATATACTACCACTAATGTTTTAGGCAATATTTTTTCTAGATATAGCAAGAGAGATCCCGGAACGGCAAAGAAAAGTTTTATCAGAAAATGATTGGTTTCTTCTTTCTCAATTATGAATTTTTATGACCTCAAAACTCATGAAGCAGTCTGTCTCTCCTCTCAGTTCTCCTGCCTTGTTTTTCACACCTCAAGTCAAGAATATTAACTATAGTTAGTTAGTTAGGGCATTTTGCTTTGCATACCCACATTCGTGCTTAGCGTCAACCCTATCTCCTACACTGGGATTAGATGCTTCGGACCACTTTTTTGTCTTAGCTTTTTTTCTCTCGTCCTTTTTTATGAACGCTTCCCTGCATCTTTCGACTACAAAGCCTACAACCCTACAAGCATCGGCACCTTCCCTTTGAGACCACTCTACTCATGTACTCTCCTTGTCCTCCTAATTATAATCCATTTATAGTATTTAAGTTAATATTAAGATTAAATTGCACTAATGGAGTTATTTCGAGATGAAATTTTCATAATATAAATCGTGAATTCAACTAACTCTTTCTATATATACTCAAATCTTGATGAGTGGTAATTACTAGTGAAATTTCAAAATGCCTGTGAACTAATCCGAATATCGCTAAAAAAAGGAGAGCAAGATAATAGTGAAAAATATGAATCAAATATTTATTAAATTATAAATAATAACTTATAATAAGGAAGAAAAAAAAGAAGAGAAGAGTTCAAAAGACTTAATACGGCGGAATAATTTTTTTCGTGACATGGATCATTTGACAAAGATAAAAAAAAAAAAAAGGGTAATACTCTCCGTTTAGAATTGAGTATCCACGTTTTTATTTTGGATTATTCAGAAATGAATGTTTCATCTCATAAATTAATTAAATTTTTGTTAAAAAGTTGATGTTGTTGATTTTAAAATGAATTAAATCAACTATTTTTAAAAAAATTTATGTAAATCAAAATAGGATATTCAATTTTGGACGGAGGGGTACTATATAATATCTATTATCCTTTTGATTGTTGTCATCCATAAGGAAAAGTGCAATTATATATCCTTTCTTATAAATATGGATTAACTGGGAAAGGATGGCAAAAGTGAGTGTATTAACTTTTGCAGCAAGTTCAAACGTTATTGGAATCTATATTTTTATATTAATTTAAATTACACATTATTTTTCTAATTAATAAAATTTTAAATTAAAAAATAAATAAATATTCAATTATAAAGATATGGGTAATATTTATGACAATTTTAAAAGTTAGCAATTGTACGTCCGTGAATGGAATGTAGTCAACCAAACTACAGTCATCCCCTTTTCACAAAATTATATTTATATATATAAAAAAAAAAAAAAATGGGAATTTTCCTTCTTTCACGTGGCTGGAAAAAGAGCAGAACGGCTACAGAAGCGGACCTGTTTAGTTTAATCAATAACGTGATTAACGGTTAAAAAAATTTATTTCTATAATGACGGTTAACGGTTAATTGTCGTTATCTTCTGACTTACCACTTAAACCTAAACATACTCTAAGCTTCGGTCAAATTCGAATCATAATCCAATCAAACCAGTGGATAAAGCCATTGAAATTCTTTAGCTACCTTACGATACACACATACTACTTTTTAACTGGTTTGCCTCACAACATTAGCAGTGCACCACTTTATTTCGGTAAGAAATTTTTATTAACGTCACTTTAAGACTACATCAGATGGATTGTTCAAAATTAAATATTTTATTTTTTAAAATAAATATATTTTTAATGTAGAATTTTATTAATATCTTATACCTACTCACTAACTAAACTAATGAAAAAGATAAAGCTAGTAATTTTTATTAAAATTAAATACAATTCTTAATTTTTTTATTAAGTCGAAACAAATATTTAATTTTTGATAAAGGAAGGATAACTTAGATGTAGAATATTCAGAATTATAAATTCTTCTATTCTTTTGCGTTGTTACACTACTCAAAACTTCTGAAGGCCTTTTGAGACCTTGGGATATGAAATAGTTGACAAAACCTTGAAAAGGCAAGTGTGCTTAATACTTGCTAATACATATTCGAATAAAATCAGCCCAGAAATGAGATAATATGGGATTAATTAATAGTCCAAGAGCATAAAAAAAATATCTAATTTATGATTGTTCATTAATGGATACTAATACTAAGGGTTTTTGTTAATGATTGGCAAGAATTAGAATAATCACACGTTGATGGCATGTAAGTGATCATATCTAATGGTGAAGACAAATTGCAAAAAGTACTTGAGGAGACTAATGGAACCAGATACAGGTACAGTGAAGGAGTCCGATCTTTCTTCTCTACCATCTTTTACCCCATTGATGAAAAAGTATCTAATACTTTTTTGATCCAAAATTGAATATTTCATTTTAATTTGCATAAATTTTAAAAGAATTAGTTGATTTAATTCATTTTACACTTAACAATTTCAATTTCGTAAGAAAATTTTTACTAAATGAAACATTTATTTATGAACAACTCAAAATAGAAATGTTAACATTCAATCACAAACAGATGAAGTATATTTTATATGGATTTGCTAAGGCACTCTCCGAAGCACGCCTTAATGTGCACTTTACCGTAACGAAATTCTTGCTCCACTTGATTGGCTGCATGAGCGCTGTAGCAACAATTTCGTTACGGTAACGGTTGGAGCACGCATTAATCTTAGCAAAACCGATATTTTATAAATTAAGTTTTAAAAATATAAATTAAATCTTAAGAATTCTTAATTGTTTCAAGGGAACATATTTAATTTAATCGGTGGCACAAAAGATGAAGTCTGAGTGATAGAAAATGAATGGAGATTTTTTTTTTTTTTTTTTTTTTAAACTCTAACGTTGAAGAACAAAAAAAATTGAAAGAAAAGTAGTGTAATTTAGCAGTACAAGTTGCTGGCGGATTTTCCTTTCCTAAGTGAGGCGATAGTAAGAAGAGAAAATAGGTGGGAAAATGTGTAATGACACAGTGTCTGCTGCACAAGCCGTCAAAAATCAGTTTCGGCCTTTAGCTTCGCATTTTTTCGGAAGAGGGACAAGGCAGAGAGAGAAACAATAATAGCGAGGAAATGAAGAAAGAAACACCCTTATCTTCATTCACCTCTCTCTGAAAAAGGCATTTAAGACAAAGGGCCAAAAATATATAGTGATAAAATTAAATAAATTAGCCATTCCTTCATTCTTCTCCATCAATCCCCCATTTCAGACCAAATTTATTCCAGAAGGGAAAATTGTGTCCTGCTACCTCTCTAACTACTGCAAAACCCAGAATTTATATACTCTGGGGAAGCAAACAAAGTTCACCGACTCCTGGCCCTTCCTTCACTCTTGGTGGGTGTATAAAGGTATTGGAACTATTTAATTGGAGATTATAAGCGGATGGCACTACCGCTATGGAGTTCCATTTTGAATTTAGATGGGAATTAATTACCAGGTAGAATACCCCAGTCGTATGAGCCCATGTTAAGAGGAGCCCACTTGAGCTAAGGGAAGAAAGAGTACCTGATAGCTCCTGACTGCTGCGTGTATTTTTTTGTTCATAAATTCAATTCTGAAGTTTCTGAAGCTGGAAATTATTGAATTAGGACGATCATGAATCATTGCGTTCCGGATTTCGATATGGATGAAGATTTTCCTATCCCTACCTCTTCTTCTTCTTCAAGCTTAAATAGACCAAGGAAGGCTGCAATGTGAGTTTTTCTTTTATGGGATTAATTTACTTTTGCTTTTCAAAATCGGCACCGTGTACTGTAGGTGTGATGATGATGATGATGTGTATGTAATAATGTAAATAGGGGAGATGAAGACATCATGGAGTTGTTGTGGCAGGGTGGGCAACTGGTTGTGCAGAGCCAAAACCAGAGGATACTCAAGAAACCACTCGTCGGTAGCAGTGGGAGCGCCGCCGGAGCGGAGATTCCAACTCATCAGCAATCCGGTGCTAGAGAGATCAGATCAACGGAAAACGATACCATGTCACCTCAGCAGCAACAGCTCTTCATGCACGAGGACGAGATGGCCTCGTGGCTTCATTATCCTATTGATGATTCCTCCTTCGACCGCGATATCTACTCTGATCTCCTTTATCCACCGCCTTCAGTTTCTATGAGTACTGTAACCACACTTCCCTCAACTGCCCCTAGAGAAACTCGAACAAATACAACCGAGATCCGTCAGTTGTCTCTTCCGCCGCCGACAGCTCAGGTCCCACCCCCTCCCCGACCGCCTATACCTCCTCCTTCGAAACACACCGACGCTGGAACCCCTTCGAAATTCCAAAATTTTGTGCATTTCTCTAGGCTGCCGAGGACGAGGATCGAATCAGGACCGTCGAACGCGAGAGAAGCCGCTAGGGAATCGACGATAGTGGAGTCGAATGACACGCTTGGCTTAGGGCCCGAATCTAGGTTTTCGCAAGCGATAGATAGCACGACGCAGGTTTCTGGCATTAATATGGGCTGCGGGACTATGAGAGCTACTGCAGCCGTCGACGCCGCCGGTACGTCGACGGCTGGAAGGGAGTTGACCAGTACATGTGAACTCACCGTCAACTCATCATCTCCAGGCTCAGGAGGTAGCGTCAGCGCTAGTGGTGACCCTCCAACAATCCCGAAGCCGATCGGATCCGCCGCTGACGACAGGAAGCGCAAGGGCAGAGAAGCCGACGACGCCGAATGTCACAGTGAGGTCAGTATATGTGTATTTTTTAATATATTAAAATTGTCATTTTCATTTTTCTGTTTTTGGCGTTTCATTAATTTTCACTCCGGTTTATTTGCTTTTAACCTTTAAAGAAGCACCGAACAAGATTTTATTTACACAGGACGATATACTGAAAATAAATATAGAAAAAACACAAAGCTTTTTTTTAATATTATTATTTCATTTCCCATACATGGTTGGGCCGTACACATGGCGGATGATGGACAAGTTTTCTATTCCAGAACCTTCGGAACTGCCACGTGTAGGGTTCCTGCACCAAAAATGTATGACTCTACATTTCTGCATTCGCCTCTGAGAGTGAGACTGAGGATTTTATTTTATGTTTTACTTTTTATTCGTTTGTCCAAAATCACTGGGACCTGTGGAATCGAAGCTTACTGACTCCCCTACCCCTCCATTGTCGTTGTGTAAGAGCAGGAGGGTCAGTGCATTGTATAGTAATAAAGATATTTCTGCAAAACTTCCAAAATATTTGTGTACTCTTGTATGGAATAATGATCCCAGGGAATGTCACTTGTCCTTTCTAATCACTGCAAGTTGTGTCTGCTTTTATTCTCAATTCTTAATGGTTAGTTTTTACTATTCCTCCTATACTGAAGACGGGTTACATGTAAATAGAAGATATACCTAAGTTAAATGAGGGCATGACCTACCTTTTAACAAGCTGACTCCATGCTGTTGTAGAATACGAACTCGTACACTGTGGCTGTGGCTGTGGCTGTGGCTGTGGCTGTGGCTCTGGCTATTCTGTTACCCAGAGGGCTAATTTTTACTACTATTGAGATAAGTGGAAGAGGGCAAACACAGTGGGAGAACTATAAACTTTTTCCTTTTTTTTTCCTTTTGTGTTTCAAAACCATTTCAGAACTTTTTCTTTATAGCATTTTTGAAGCCTTTAACTCTAGAGTATTTGTGTTATGGTTTTCAGAATTTACCTTTTTGTGGGTTCTGCTCTATGCGTGGTTTCCTAGTTGTTCCAATTCAGAGTTTTGCTTGTACAAGTGACTTTCTTGGTTTAAAATCTGTTCTCTCCTTTGTTTTAAACCTGATTTGTTCTCCGTGAGGTCACTTTCAATTTTTAAGTTGGGGCAGACCCCATCTGGTTATGTCCATACTGCAAGGATAGAGATTTTTTTTTCCCCTCTAAGTCTCATTCCTTCTAAATTTATAGTACTTCTGCATCATTGATTAACTCCCGGGGATTAATATTCCCATTAAAATCTAGAGTTCTTCTGCTTTTGGAAAAGTTTCCCTTAACAATATGAAGATACTCATACCAGTAAAAAATTCTAGTTGATTTATGGAAATTGTTGGAAGATGAATTTCACACCATAGATTAACTCTTGGAGCTTTCTACACCTGATGAGATTTTAACATATATTTATAAAATGTCTGAGGCTCAGACACATGTAACATATCCGTTTGAATCCTTCAACTCTTGCAGGACATCGAATTTGAGGGAGCTGACGGAAAAAAACATGCTCGTGGATCAACATCTACAAAAAGATCTCGAGCTGCAGAGGTTCATAATCAATCAGAGAGAGTATGTAAACATACAACTATTGGTTTAGATCCTTTGCCTGTCTCTTTGTTTATTTATATGAATTTCTGCCATGTTGCTTCAGAGGCGTCGAGATAGGATAAATGAGAAGATGCGAGCCTTGCAAGAACTCATACCTCGTTGTAACAAGGTTTAATATCTTTTACATTCCCCTGCTGTATATTCAGACAACTAATGAGAACTCTTCTAAGAATCATTTCCATACTTTCCTCTCAAAGGTAACCTTTTCTGTCTTTCGGAGTTGCAGTCAGACAAGGCCTCTATGTTGGATGAAGCGATTGAGTACTTGAAATCACTTCAACTACAAGTGCAGGTACGCTAGCTGGTTTAACATTTGTCCTTTCTAGTCTCACCTACCATACAAGGTGAAATTTGCTGTTAATATTTTTGGGGGTTGTTCATGATCAACTTTTATCTCATGGGATGCTGATTCTCCATGTATCCTTCTCTTTGTTAGATATTATCCCGGATTAATAGGCCTGGTATTGCTGTAATTTTGATCATTACACTTTTTACTCGAGTGAAATGATTTTGATGGTTTAAATTTTCTTATGCAAGTCTCATCGTGAACTGATTTTCTGTATTTTGACAGTTTCTCTCTTTTTTTTTTCAAAGAAAAGAATCATACTGTTTGTTAAAATATGTAAGGCACAAGATGGTCTTTTCACTTCCATGTGGAGATTTTCATTTTGTTTGTGGTCTAATGGGGTGGACCTTTCTCCTCAAAATAGTTCATACTTTTTTTCTCAATTATGCTATGATTGGTGGCAGAAATCTGGCAGGGTTTTAAGCAACTGCATCAGTATCCTTGAAGGATACATTGACTCTACTTTTTAGATTGAATATTTCATGCATCTACCTACTACATATGCTGTAGCACATTGTTAATGTCTAGGGTGCATGCTCTTTGAAACAAAGCTATCTCGTTGGATTTAGTTTGTGTGCCTCCCCTTGTGTTATCATTCAATATCTGGTATAACTTGTAAACTGCTTTTTGCAGATGATGTCAATGGGCTGTGGCATTCTCCCCATGATGTATCCTGGGGTACAGCAGTACATGCCGGCAATGGGTATGGGGTTGGGGATGGATATGGGCATGAACCGAACAATTATGCCATATCCTCCTATTATGCCGGGCTCGGGAATGCCAAGCTCTGCTGCAGCAGGAAATATGGGGCAAAGATTTCCTGTGCCAGCATTTCAATTGCAACCAATTCCAGTGCATGATCCTTCAAGAATCCAATCTTCAAGTCAGCCAGATCCCATGCTAAGCTCACTAGTTGTAAATAATCTAAATCACCCACGGGGGCCTAATTTTTCAAATTCATATCAACAGTTCAGTCTCCAACAAACACAGATGTCAATACCACAGGTGAGACTCTTGTTTCAGCTTCTGTTGGTTGTGTCAATCTGGTCATGATAGGGTGATCTCTTATGTTTCCAGTGTCATCATAATAACCTCCCTTTAGTATCAATTCTATTGGTTGCTTGAAAACTGCATGCTTGCTCATGTATGTCAGATTTCCAAGTCTAATCCAACCATAATATGAAAATTCCATTCCAATAGCAGTACATAAGTGACAAGCTTTGGAGATGCATTACCATTTGCATATCCTGTCTTATTGTATTTAAAGAAGTTGCATTCCCTTCGCAGAATCAAGTGTTTCAAGTAGTGTCACAACCCATGAACAACAAGCCAAGTAGTAGCAGCGATGTTGGGAATCCTGAAAATCAACAGACTGGTAGGTTACATTCATTCTCTTTACAGAATCAATTGGTATCACAACCCACGTGCAACAAGCCTAACAGTAGCAGAGATGTTAAAAATCCTGAAAATCAACAAACAGGTAGGCTGGCTTAGAAGTAGTTATGCAATATATTTCTTTGCTCATTCTAATGTTTTGTTGGTCTCAGGAATGCTGTCTTACGATTAAGAATGCTTAGTTATCTTGTATACATCAGTAAAACAAATCTAGAAGAGTTGTTCCATTTTAGCTTTCTTTTAGCTTCTTGCATTTAAAAGTTTTGTGAACTTGAATAACTAGGTTTGATCCTTTGGATTGGCAGGTTAATCGTGGGGTGGATTCCTGACAAAGGCTTTCAGCCACCAAGTTTTGTAGCATGACAATAAAAAGATGACTCTTAAGCTCTCAGATTTTTACTTGAACGGTGTAGGACATTGGGACGAGAAAGGCTCAAAGTAAAATACCAATAATTTTGCCTATAGAAGATGTAATTATTATTAGAATAGAATCAATTTTCTTGGAAGTCATCCCACTTGTCTATGGTTCGCTCCTTCATTATTGATCTATAGGCATGCTTCTTCAAGGTAATATTTCAGTGAGTTGAGTGACTTTATCTTAGCATTGAGGACTGGTACACTAAATGTTTCCAACCATGGGGGGTTTAGAAAGTGCGAGACACATCTTGATGCTTTTAAATTGGAGGTTACTTGGCTTTTCAGGACCCTGGCAGAGCAATCAATAAATTCAGCTTGTCTTCCTCATCAAGGTGATCATTAATCTCTCTTTCTTCTCTGCGTGGGTACGATAACGGATATGGCAAAAGGAGGAGAAGATCAGATTTGTCACGTTCCATTCCAGGGGAATTTGTTGCGTGGAATATAGCAATCAAGTATCAGACACTAGACAGTGTTATGATTCCCTGCACCAAGAAGAGCCCATATACCAGATAAGCTACACTGAAGCAGATGGAGTGGGAAGCTTTTTGCCGCAGTGAAGCACAGGCTGAAGCATGCCTGAAGCTAAAAGGAGAGACTGCTCCAAGGTAGCCATCCTCCGGTGTTATTAAGAGTGTATTTGTTCAGAGACAAAATCATATTTCACAAGTTATTTATTTATAATTATTTTATCAATATTAAAGATATATTTTTATATTTCTTTTTTTCTAAGATATTCCTATTAGGAAAGAACATTGAGAAAATGTTTTATGGAGAGAGAAAGTAAGGATAATATTGAAACAAAAAAAAAAAAGTAAAATATTCATTAAACTAACATAATAATTTATAATAAGTGATAAAAAAAATATTTGGTCAAATAATCTATAACTACGGTTGGGGGG
>JAOXNR010000001.1:4767231-4786328 GCA_028571225.1 Parsonsia alboflavescens | reverse complement strand
AGTAAAACATTTCATCTGATTGACAAACATGATCTTCGGAAATCAAATGCACAACTAATTTTACAGAAACGATATCTTTGTTCAGAACTTCAAATTGGTTTGCCTTATGTACAAAGAAGCACAAATCAAAACCTATCCAAATTAGAGAGACGTCAAGAACCAATTATAGAGAGAACCTGTATTCAAAGAAACAAAAGGATGTTAAGAGTCAATCAATAACCAACATAGACTCTGCTAACATGACAGTTCCATTTATGCACAAAACTGAACAAAGCAAAGTTAAATTGATACCTTCTCGGTAAATTTGCTGAAGGCTTCTGCTTCCATTGCCTTTTCAAGCTCCTTAACAAGATGTAAACAAATAGTTTTTAATCAATACATTTCAACTATTTTAATGGGATCCAATTCTGAAAACTGTAAGAAGATTACAAAATGGATTCATATTTCCTACATTAAATCAAAGTAAAAATTGATAGCTTACAGTTTCAGCAAGAGCAGAACAATCAATATAGCATATGAGCTTTTTAAGCTCTTCATTCTTGAGTGCCTCACGAATTTCAGTTGAAGAAGCTGCAATGGAGATGAGAAAGACAATTTCTGTTAGAGAGAAAAGAGAATAATCTACAACTTTGCTCCAATAACTCTCCATCATTTTATACGATGGTTGTGTAAATGAGAAAAATGAACAAAGACAACTAATCAAGACAGAGTCAACTATTTTCATCAGTAAACATTTTATAACTTGAGGATCCCATGTTGTTCCACTGTAAGATAGCTGATGGAGCATAGACTTGAGATCCAGGAAGAAACAACATACCTGGTGTGAGAATTTGTGACCAGGTGAGCAGAGTGCACTACTTCATCAGTAAACAATTCTAAATATCTAGAATTGATTATTTCCAACCTTAAATTGCAGGGGGGGGGTGGAGTCGGACTCGAGACCTATAAATAATTCACCATTTTACTTTAAAGAATTTCCAAGATTGAATACAACAAGGGGCTCATTCAAGTTTTCATACTTCAGCCATGCATGGTTCTTGTGGTATCTGGATTACTCAAATAACTAAATCCAAAAGCTAGCTTTCGATTATCCATGCAAATTATCTCTCTCTCATCTTCTTGACCAGTAAAGCAATAAATATTCCTCTTTGTCTCTCTCTCTCTCTCGCAAGCTGCAAATCGGTACATGTCTAAAAATGCGCACAATCTTTCCTTAAGTGCAGTTAACATTAGACTTTTCTAGCACATATGATGGTTGGTTATATAGCTCTGCATAACAATAAAATGTATAATCTTTTGTCCAACTTAAAAAAGTACATTTTTGAGTTTTTTGCTCTGAAAGAATGGAGTAAGAAGAAGTTACAAAGAGAGAGAACATATTCTAACACCAGATACACTATTTTACATTTGTTCTAAACTGAAAATTTTACTCGCAAGATATATTTATATTGGAGCTCAACTGAAAAACTTTTTAAGAATTTTACATATAATCTTAATTATAGTATAAATATACAAAATAAAAGATGAGTTGTACCTATAGACTCCAGATGAAGATGTTGAAGCACATCACTTGGTTCATCAACGTAACACACTTTCTCAAGTTCTGTTGGTGGAGCAGCAGCTGATTGCAGAAGGTGAAGAATATCAGAATCTTATAATATCTTTATTTCAGAGTAGTAACAGCAGCAGCCAAATAATCCTCTAGCACCACACCCAAACAAACTACAAACTGAGACTACACTCAGCTCCTGACACAAAACGACTGGACCAGGATATGAATGTATACATAAGCGGATGAAAGTAGGAAAAACCGTCCTGGAACATTAGTTAGTTGTAAACAATAGTTTCAAGATATTCTCAGAAACAATGGCATCCAACACCTTTTATTGTACTTCTGCCAATGTGTGTGAGCTGCTGCTTTTCGGGGAAAAAGAAAAAGGGATATATCAAAGGGCACCATGAAGAATATGCACATCAATTGACATATTGGAGAGGAAAAGAAAGTGAAACATTTTTCTGATCCTAAAATGCAAAAGCACTACATAAATTCATGTGCGCAGGGGCAGTTACAGATGCACTTAAAACAGAATGTCATAAGCTATACCCTTATATGCTGAAAAACAGAGCTTTAAATAATTCCTCTAGAAATGACAATAACTACAAAGGAGACTACAGCAGCTACAGATGCCTCTACAAGAGCAGAGTCAAACTAATACTTACATAACTGCTCCTCAACTGAAGGTTCTGGCTTTTCACATGGGACTTCTGGATTAACACAAAATCATTTTTCCTTAGAAAATTCCCCTAATATAATTACGAAAAAGAACTGAGTAAAATAGATATTCCATCCAAACCTTTATGTTTCCTGAAACAGGGAAGAGAACAACTGCAATCGAAAAAGGGCAACCATTAGAGTTAGGGGCAGAGTACAATGAAAAATTTCCATGACGGGAGAAAGAGAGTTACATACTAGGGTATGAGGCACTTGGGACACTTGTATTTAGATTGTGCATTATCACAAACTTTACATGATTTTGGTCCCATTTTGATTCCCAGAGACCTTTCTGCTCAGAATCTAAAGGAGAAACAGCAGAATGAAATCAGTAGGTTTTCAAGTTGGATGGAAGGTTAGCCGTGGAAAAGCTTTTCGATTTTTCGATTCGATAAAACCAGGGAAGAGTTTAAGTTTTCGATTGATTTGGGCTCTCTGATCATGGGCTTCGGAGCTTGGACTGTACCGCGGATTTTGGACCACTTAGTCTCAAAATAAACACTTGACAATTAAGAATAGAACAATAACTGGAAAAGAAAAACAAATAAACCCCACCTAATAAGTGTTTACAAGCGTCCGTTCCTTCGTTAGTAGAGGTTCTAAATTGATAGATATGTATTAGTGAGACTTGGAAAGATCACTACAATCAATAAGTGATCCTTACGTTTAATATGAATAAAAATTGGCACCCTACATATAGAGAAAAGGTTAGTATTATACCAATTTTTATTAAATTTATACTCAGTTATGTTTTTTTGTTACTAAGGTAATAACCATTTTAAACTTTGAAGAATTAATATTTTTTTTTCCAAAATACACTTTAAATTAAAAAGTCTTTATTAATTTAATTATAATATTTAGTGTGATTGAAAAAGTAACTGTAAAGAGTTTTCATTTTTTTCTGAAAAAGGAAAGTAATTAAAAAATATTTCCTCCAACAAAAATTGAATATCCACATTTTTATCTTGATGAGTTATCTAGAAATAATGTATCATTATTAAGATGTAAATGAGACGAGATGAGACGAGACGAAATGATTCGCTAACGGTTCACGTGCTCGACTCAATAAAAGCTTTAATTCTAATTGCTTTAATTGAGTGTGAGTCTAGCCTATTAAATAAGCTAAGCCAAGCTTATTGTTATTCGATTAGTAAGGTTCACATACCTAAATGAGATTTTAATATAAATAATGTTTTATTTATATTGGTTTTGCTAAGGTGCCCTTCGAAGGGTGTCTTAATACGCGTTCCAACCGTTACCGTAACGGAATTGTTGTTACAGTGCTCATGCAGCCAATCAAGCGGAGCAAAAATTTCGTTGCGGTAACGGTTGGAGCGCACACCTTCGCAAGTCCGTTATTTTTAATATTATATATAATATAACTTATTTATTAAATTTATAATTTTTTTATTTTATATAATATACTTTATTTATTCATCTAGTATATATAATAAATAATATTATTTCATAAAATTTTAAGAAAAATAAATTAATATACAAAAACAAGCTTAAACGAATATGAGTCTGAGTTCGAGTTGAACTCAAATGAACAAGTCCAAACATTTAACTTTTTTTACTATACTTAAATTAGTCCAAGCTCAAGCGCAAGCCTTCTAAATGTTTAACAAGTCGAGTTTAAACTTGAATTTTAGAGTTTGGGATTGAACTCAAACCTAAAGAAATATAAATGAGTCGAGTCCGAATCTAACAAATTCGAGCTAGGTTCAACTTGTTTACAGCCCTCCCATTTTCTAAATTAGTTAGAATTTTTTTAAAGAAATTGATATTGATAAACGTAAAATATGAATCAAGTCAATTGATTTTCTTAAAAGTATGGTAAATTAAAATGAGATATTTAATTGAAGACTTAAGGAGTATCTTTTAAGAAATATAAAGTGACTTGCATCAAAAAGTAATTTTTTTTTCTCCTATAATGATATTTTAAAACATAGGGAAGTGCTTTTTAAATCTCTATTATGATATATTTAAATTTCAATTCCCTCTATCCAAAATTAAATATTCATATTTTTAATTTAAGTTGTTCGAAAATGAATGTCACATTTAATAATTTAATTAAAAATTTGCTAAGAGATCGATATTGTTGGGTTTAAAATCATCTAAATTAATTAATTTTCTTTTAAAATGACACATTCAATTTTGAACGGAGGGAATATAAAATAAAATATTTTTAATTTAAATTTTATAAATAAACTTCTCAAGATCATTGTAGAAAAACCATTCTCATCCTCTTACCACTCCCTACTTTTAATTGTTACAGTCAAGTCCTCCAATTCTAATATATAGTCTCAGTAAATCTGCCGAAGTTTTCTTGAGGGGAACGTCACTTCCCAATCTCTAAAGACGATAAATCTCTAGATTCCCCGGAGTCTCAAAGCAGAGAAATCGGTAAACTATGGGTCAGGGAACACCGGGTGGTCTGGGTCGGCAACTTCCCGGTGACCGTAAGAACGACGGCGACAAAAAGGAGAAAAAATTCGAGCCTGCCGCACCGCCAGCTCGCGTCGGCCGGAAACAGAGGAAGCAGAAAGGTCCAGAAGCGGCTGCTAGGCTTCCAACGGTCACGCCTTTAACAAAATGTAAATTGCGACTGCTAAAGCTTGATCGGATTAAAGATTACCTCATAATGGAAGAGGAGTTCGTAACGAATCAGGAGCGGCTGAAACCTCAAGAGGAAAAGACCGAGGAGGATAGGTCGAAGGTGGATGATCTCCGTGGCTCTCCTATGAGCGTCGGGAACTTGGAGGAGCTTATTGATGAGAATCACGCAATTGTATCGTCGTCAGTGGGGCCTGAGTATTACGTGGGGATATTGTCGTTTGTTGATAAAGATCAGCTCGAGCCTGGATGTGCAATTCTCATGCACAATAAGGTAAATAATTACGTGATGTTGAAATTTTGTTGGATTGGTTTTGGTTAATTGGTTACTGGTTGTTGTTAGGGTTTTGATTGTGTCATTCAGGTATTGGCTTGGTTTTAAGATTAAGTTTTGAGCTTCGGAATTTGGGGGTTTTAGAATTTGAACTGGACAGGGAAAATTTTCGTTGCCATTGGTTATTCCAGTAATATAAGCATAAAGAGCACCGTGTACTCTGAATTGGGGTCAATTTTGGGGTTTGATCTTTATGGAAAAATAAAAGAGATTGCTTAAACTTTTGAAGAAATTGCCTATAAAGTTAGTCAGACTTGGCTTTTGTCTTGAAGTGGGTTACTTATACGTCAATTCTAGAGTTGAGTGACCACATTGGATTTCTTGTTCCTTTGAATTTTATACCTTTTTTTTGGGTGGTGCTTCCGTTTCAAAAGTTAGTTGTGTTCTGATTTTTATTTTCTGCTTGATTAAAACATTAATAGACTGGAGAAACATTTATAATGGGCACATCATGAATATAAATGATCATAGAGAGGACGATTTATAATGCTGTTCATTTACTTTTTAAAATCCAAAAATAGTTTTAGTAAACTTTTTTAACCTTCCTTCTGTTTGAATTTTTTTTTTTTTATAAGCATGACCAACCAAACTGGCTAGTATGGATGTGAACCTTTGAAATGTAAAATTTCTTTTTGTTTAGCCATAAGATGTGGAAGGGAATGTCAATCCTGTGCACACGTTCTACTCTTAAGGGAGATCACAGTATGTGCTGGATAGCCTTTCTTTTCTGTATATGTATATCCGTCCCATACAGTATCATAGATGCAGTTACATGCTGGAGATGGTTAATTAGCAAATTTGTTTCTTCTTGGCTCTTTTTCTACTATTCTCACAATCTCACCTACTTTCAAAGCTATAAGTTGGGAGAATTGCATCAACATTCTTATGTTTCTCAAACTTTGTTGTAGGTACTTTCTGTGGTTGGTCTTCTACAAGATGAAGTTGACCCCATGGTGTCTGTGATGAAAGTTGAGAAGGCTCCATTGGAATCATATGCCGACATAGGTGGACTGGATGCCCAGATACAGGAAATCAAGGAAGCCGTTGAACTCCCCTTGACACATCCAGAATTGTATGAAGACATTGGTATTAAACCCCCTAAAGGAGTTATACTTTATGGGGAGCCTGGCACTGGCAAAACTTTGCTTGCTAAGGTCTGTGTGAAGTTTGCATGTGATCTTTCAATCTTAAGGTTTCAAATTCTAAAGTTAAAAAGGTTCAGTTTGATTAGTTGCTTTTTATTAATTTGTGATGTGCAAATCTGTCTTCAAAATAAATCACCAACCTCCTGGATTTGTTAACTATTGATATTTATTGAACTTGATCAGTGGAGATTCTCATATTCCTGATAGTGATCACAGAGCAAAGAGTGAGAAAGGTTCTTGTAGGATAATTTCATTTACTTTTGATACAATCTGTTGAATAAACGGAAGGAAGAAAGGTCTTAAGCTTTATACGTTGCTAATTGTCATGGCTGAGCTTCAGTGCTGTGATTGTTTTGGATATAGTTTGTTCAGGACTAACAATGATTTCATTCTCTGTTTTTAGAAGTCAAGCCCGAGAGAGGTGTGGATGAATAGTATGTTCTATAGGAAGTGGCATGGTATCTGATGCCTATGAATCTGTCTTTATGGTGCAAAACTAGACTGGTGTTTTAAATTGAATTCACCTGGATTCTAACATCATTGTACATCCGTATGTTCCAGAGTTGATATGTATGATATCTCTATATATTTGTTGCATCCAATCTAATTTTAACGGCAGGCTGGATTTTCTTTTTTAATCTTAGTATGACTTTGTTCCCCAAGCTCAGCATTTTAATCCCTGTGTCTCTCCTAATCACAATATATGTTTTAATCCATCTACCCTTTCAGGCGGTTGCAAATTCTACTTCAGCAACTTTCTTGCGTGTTGTTGGAAGTGAATTGATTCAGAAGTACCTTGGTGATGGTCCAAAATTGGTCAGGGAACTCTTCAGGGTTGCTGATGATTTGTCACCATCTATTGTCTTTATTGATGAAATTGATGCAATTGGGACAAAAAGGTGAGCATCAAGACATATTGACTTGAAGCCGTATTACAGTATGTATCAGTATAACTAAGGAGTTTCACCATAGGTACGATGCGCACTCAGGTGGTGAGCGTGAGATTCAGAGGACTATGTTGGAATTGCTGAACCAGTTAGATGGTTTTGATTCAAGAGGAGATGTCAAGGTTATTCTTGCAACAAATAAAATTGAATCTCTTGATCCTGCTCTTCTTCGGCCTGGTAGAATAGACAGGAAAATCGAATTCCCTCTTCCAGATATCAAGACAAGGAGACGCATTTTCCAGGTATATACTTGGTGCCCTTATTTAAGCAATGGATACCAATAAAGATACTTGCTGACTTTGACGATCTAATGTACAGATACACACATCGAAGATGACATTGGCTGATGATGTGAATTTGGAAGAATTTGTAATGACTAAAGATGAGTTCTCTGGAGCTGATATTAAGGCTATATGTACGGAAGCTGGATTGCTTGCTTTAAGAGAGCGTCGAATGAAGGTAAAAGCACAACAATAAAAGTTTATCAAGTACTATTTTATGAATGCTTCTTTCTGGTGATCATTAATTGATCTTTGTGTGTATTATTTGCTAAAAGCTTGTACATTTCTGGCCTACTGTATTACCATTGGCAGTTGTCATTGCTGCTTATTGCCATGTTTTTGATGAAATCCTAAAAGCGAAGATGAATACTTAGTAAACTGTTACTAGATTGTGTATGCTGATATCATTGGATTCCGGTTTTTAGTCTTCTTTCATGATAAGAAGATAAAGTGGAAGTTTAATTTCTTGAGCGGATCTTTGTACATGCGGTTTGCAGGGTCACAATCATCAGTCGTCTGTGTTTAAAAGGATGGAAGAAATTCCTGAAATTTTGTTAGATATTCTTCAATAATCGAATTTTGCAACTGTTTATTCTTTTTGTCTGGAATTATTTTAGAAATGCTCATTTGTTTATTTGTGCTGAAAATGCTCATGATTTTGAGTTCGCTGTTTTTCTCCTTGCTCTAATGTCTAAAATAACTGTTCAGGTAACTCATGCGGACTTCAAGAAGGCGAAAGATAAAGTCATGTTCAAGAAGAAAGAGGGGGTTCCAGAAGGACTTTATATGTGATGAACTCTCCTTTCAAAGTTTAATGACTTTTTTTCTTTTCTTTTTGTTCTTTCAATCAATAGTACTTCAGTACTCTATGAAGGCTAACCAGCTGAGTTCATAATTGTAGCTCTTGTTTTCACGTACTTTCTTCCCCTTGGCATGTTCTTTTCTTCATCTTCAGATTGATTTAGATATTGTTTGAGTGGGTTGAAATTAGGTATATGAACGGATCCTGTTAATATATATTTATCTTACAATAAGTTTTTATTCTTTCTTTTAAAATGAGAATAAATATAAAATGGGAAGGAAATGTAACTCTAGAGAGATTGCCCACTCTGTGAGGATTGAATTTTTCTTTAGAACACTTGCCATGTCTTCATCTTTTATCTCCCTTCCTCCGGCCAGTTCTGTATGCCTTGCCTGCGCAATGTTCTTCAGGGGTGTAACGGCTGTCGAACTTGCATTCAATTAATAAATGTAGGATTTGCACTTTAACCAGTGAGTACTTGATCTTTCAGAGTATATATAAGTTTCTTTTATTGATGTATTAAAATGATATAAAAATGTATTAAAAGATCTAGATTCCAGGTATATCCAATCCAATACTAAAAAAGTAAAATTAAGTGCACTTATTAATAAAATTTAAAATACCTTATTAAATACTAATCTCGTAACACGAGAGTCTTTAGGATCATTATGTGAATGCTTAGAACATAGTTTAATTATATCCAAATCGATTACTTTTTTCACAAGTATCATTTTTTAAATACTTAAGATATAGTTTAATTATATCTAAATAGATTATTTTCTCTGTCTAGTGGTTAGATAAACGTTAAAATATTTTTTAAAAAAATAAGAGAAAGTCCCAAATATTTCAAAATATAAATATTTACAAGAAGCTCGGAGAGAGAAGTTTGTATCAAATTGATCGATCACAAGTTTAAGGACTGATAGGCCTTTTGGGTAAGATCAATTGTAGTATACGTTTTTATCAGTTTAATATCTGATACGTAGGACATCAACCCACATATATTAACGTTATTTTTAGTAATTTTTTGTTAGGATTCTAAAGTTTGGATTTTTTTATCAGTAAAAAAAAATACTAAAACAAACTTACTTTATATGAAATTAATATATAATACAAATAAGTAATATTATATATCAAATATCATTAATGAGATTAATATATAAATATTATCAATTATACAATGCAAATCTTTATGCTTTTTTTTTTCCTCTCTCCAAGAAACATAAATATAATGTAATAAATATAATAAAATGATAATTGATCTTAAGTTATTATTTGTGTTTAAATATAAATAAAAACTAATATAATATTAGTTTATTTAAGGAGATTCTAGAAATAGAAGAAAAAAAACTCTTTTATCTTCCTAAATATTATTAAATCAATTAAGTTTAGATTATTAATTATTAAATAAATATATATAAAAGACATACCGTGAACTTTGAGTGTTAGGACATTAATGAAGTTTTGAAATTTAAACAAATTTATATAGGAGTATCAATATATTATTAAAAAAAAAAAGGTATATTAACGGGATTCTAGAAAAGAAAAAAAAAACTCTTTTATTTTCCCAAATATTAAGATCATATAAAACTCTACATTATTCCATATTTTAAAAGAATTATAAGGGTATAAAATAATGACCCGAGCACTACTAAAAAAATGTACAAAATACTATACTTAATATATAATATAATTTGAAAATATATATAATAAACCATAATTATATAATTATATATATATTTATAGGGGAAAAATTTATTCAACTACCTAGTAAACTAACAACGATGACTTATAATTAGTGATAATAAAAGTTATTTCTAATAACTTATAATAGTGATGGAAAAAGTATGAATTTAATTAATTAAGTTTTTCTAAAAAGTAATTGAAAATTGTACATGAGTATTTCTCACATTTTAATTTTAGACAAATTCTCATTTAAAAGGGGATGGATGAAATGCTAAATTACTATTTATTAAATATATTTTTATTTTTAATTTTATTATTTCATACTTTATATAATTATTATTAAATATATTTTTGCATATTGTGCCGTTTCTATATTAGTATAAAATAATAATAGAAATATATAATATAAAAAAATATTATATATACACGTGTAAATATAATCGAATCCGGGCTTTACAAATTGTACTGTAGCATTAAGTATATATGGACCCAGGTGGGTTTTATAGTTGACCCAATGTATAACTGGGCTCCATACAAATAGTGGATTTTGGACCACTCCTAATGTTAACCCAAATTGCTCTTTTCGTCTTCCGCTCTGTTCCTTGTATCCTCGGTCACAGTCAAGTCCTCCCATTTTGATATGCAGCCTCTGTAAATCTGCTGAAGTTTTCTTGAAGAGAACTTCATTCCCCAGCCTAGTCGTCTCAAAGCAGAGAATCTAACTCCAAACTATGGGTCAGGGTACGCCGGGTGGTCTGGGTCGGCAACTTCCAGGAGACCGTAAGAACGACGGCGACAAAAAGGAGAAAAAATTCGAGCCTGCCGCACCACCAGCTCGCGTCGGCCGAAAACAGAGGAAGCAGAAAGGTCCAGAAGCGGCTGCTAGGCTTCCTACGGTCACTCCTTTGACAAAATGTAAATTGCGACTGCTAAAGCTTGAGCGGATTAAAGATTACCTCATAATGGAAGAGGAGTTCGTAACAAATCAGGAGCGGCTGAAACCTCAAGAGGAAAAGACCGAGGAGGATAGGTCGAAGGTCGATGATCTCCGTGGTTCTCCTATGAGCGTCGGGAACTTAGAGGAGCTTATTGACGAGAATCACGCAATTGTGTCCTCTTCAGTGGGGCCCGAGTATTACGTGGGGATATTGTCCTTTGTTGATAAAGATCAGCTTGAGCCTGGATGTGCTATTCTGATGCACAATAAGGTACAATTACTTGATGTTGAGATTTTGTTTGATTGGTTTTACATAATAATTAGTTACTGTTACTGTTAGGGTTTTCGATTTTGTAAGGCAGGTATTTTATCTAGGTTTCTTTGACTATTTGTATTAGGGTTCTGGTATTTGCACTCTTCTTTGATAATCCAAGAAGGGTAGATTGCTTTGAGGAATTATTAGCAGGTTTGGAGTGGTTTCAAGATTAAGTTTATAACTGGCGAATTTGGGGGTTTAGATATTTGAACTGGACATGGAGCATTGCGTAGCCAATGAGAGTTATTCCAGTAATGGAAGGACAGGGAGGACGGGAGGCTCTGAATTGGGGGCAATGGTTTGGTCATTATGGAAGACTAAACGAGATTGTTTTAATTTTTTAGCTTAAACTTTTGAAAAAGTGCCAACAAAGTTAGTTATATTTTTGATTTTGTCTTCACGTGGGTTATACATCCGTGCTAGAGTAAGATTATATTAGATTGAAACTCTTTTCCTTGAATTTTATACCTTGTGTGCTTCATTTTCAAAAGTCAGATGGTGGTGTGATTTAGTTGTGGTCCGTGGTTTATATTAACATTACTCAGCCTCATCTTTGTAGACTGAGGCATGATTAACACGTAATATAAGGACAAATATACCTTGTAATTGGCACATTTCTCTCTTTTAAAAAATTGCTTTGTATTGTACATTGTGTAGACAGTATGTATTTGAGTTGCCTGTGGACTTTGATGCTTATTCTTTGCAAGATCATTTGTTTCCATTAATCTTCCATGCCTATTCTTTTCTTTGATATATTGAAACGGCTTTGCATCTTGGAAAAAGTAAATTAAGGTCTTAATTCTAATTTCAAACCTAATGCATCTATGAGCATTTTATGATCCATGGATTTCAGATATAAGTTATAACACTCCCAGTTTAGCGTTGCCGAACATAAACAATCACAATAAGACCAATTTTATAATGTTGTGAATTACATTTTTGTAGTCATAGTCAGTATTTTGATACCTTCCTTATATTTCAAATTTTTAATGACATAACTGAACAAACTGGCCCGTATAATGGTGAACCCTTTAAATGTGAATTTTCTTTCTGGAGAGTCATAACTCATAAGATGTGGATGGGAATGGCAGTCCTCTGCACATTCTATTTGTAAGGGAATTAGTATATGCATCTATTTGTACTTTGGTAGCTTATATGCACTTCATATGTAGTCATTGATGCATTTCCATGCTGTAGATGATCAATTAGTAAAAGTTGTTTCCTCTCAGTTCTTTCTCTACTATTCTTACTGATCTCACCTACTTTTGAAGCTATAAGTTGGGAAAATAGCATCTCGGTTCTCATGTTACTCAAACTTGGTTGTAGGTACTTTCTGTGGTTGGGCTTCTTCAAGATGAAGTTGACCCCATGGTGTCTGTGATGAAAGTTGAGAAGGCTCCATTGGAATCATATGCTGACATAGGTGGACTGGACGCCCAGATACAGGAAATCAAGGAAGCAGTGGAACTCCCCTTGACACATCCAGAATTGTATGAAGACATCGGTATTAAACCCCCTAAAGGTGTTATCCTTTATGGGGAGCCTGGTACTGGGAAAACTTTGCTCGCTAAGGTTTGTGTGCTTATGTCACATTAACAGAAAAATAAAATTTGCATCTTATCTTTCGATCTTAAGGTTTCAAATGCTGAAGTTAAAAAGTTTCTCTGATTAGTTACTTTTTTTATTAATTTGTGAGGTGCAAATTTTTCTTTAAACCTGTCTGATCAAATCACTAACCTCTTGGATATGTTTACTATTGATACTTATTGAACTGGTTCAGTGGAGATCCTCTCGTTCTTGATAGTGATGAGAGAGCAAAGTAATAGTTCCTGTAAGATAATTTCATGTACTGATGATGCAATCTGTTGAATAAAGGAAGAAGAAAATTAAGGGTGTGTTGGAGTGTAATTAGTACCTCCGTTCTATCATGTCTGAGCTTCAGTGCTATGATTGTTAGGGATAACTAATAATGACTTCATTCTCTATTATCTTCTATGGATGTTTGGGATACTTTGTATGAGAGTGTGTGGATGAGTATTATCTTCTATAATCTGTTTCTGTGGTGCAGAACTGGACAGGGTTATATTAAGTTGAATTCTTATACCTGGATTTTAACATCATTGTATATCAGTATGTTTCAGAGTTGACATTTGTTGCATCCAAACTAATTTCAACAACTGGCTGGCTTTTAAGTTTTTTATTTTTTTAATAAAAAATAATCTCAGTATGATTTTATTCCTACACTTGGCATTTTACTATCTGTTTCTCTCCCAGTCGCATTATATGTTTTAACCCTTCTTCCCTTTTAGGCTGTTGCAAACTCTACTTCAGCAACTTTCTTGCGTGTTGTTGGAAGTGAGTTGATTCAGAAGTACCTTGGTGATGGTCCCAAATTGGTCAGGGAACTCTTCAGGGTTGCTGATGATCTGTCACCATCTATTGTCTTTATTGATGAAATTGATGCAGTTGGGACAAAAAGGTGAGCATCTAGACATATTGACTTGAAGCCTTTGTATAGTGAGTCTGTATCAGTATTACTAATGAGTTTCACTGTAGGTACGATGCTCACTCAGGTGGAGAGCGTGAGATCCAGAGGACCATGTTGGAACTGCTGAACCAGTTAGATGGTTTCGATTCAAGAGGAGATGTAAAGGTTATTCTTGCAACAAATAAAATTGAATCTCTTGATCCTGCTCTTCTTCGACCTGGTAGAATAGATAGGAAAATCGAATTCCCCCTTCCAGATATTAAAACAAGGAGACGTATTTTCCAGGTATGTACTCAGCGCTATTATTTAGATGATAATTGATCCCAATGAAGATATTTGCTGACTTTGTCATTCTAATGTATAGATACACACATCGAGGATGACATTGGCTGATGATGTGAATTTGGAAGAATTTGTAATGACCAAAGACGAGTTCTCTGGAGCTGATATTAAAGCAATATGTACTGAGGCTGGATTGCTTGCTTTAAGAGAGCGCCGAATGAAGGTACAAGAGCAACAATAAATATTTATCCTATACTATTTGATGAGTGCATCTTTGCCGATGATCATTAGTTGATCTTAGTGTGTATTTCTTTGCTGTTATGTAAGCTAGTGCAATTTCTGGGCTAATGAAGTATTACCCATTAACTGTTGTTACCGTTGCTTGGTCCCATGTTTTCGGTGAAGTTTAAAAAATGAAGATGAATACATAGTCCAAGTGTTTCATCTTTCTGTCTGCCATAACTCGATTTCAATTTTCAGTCCTCTTTCTTAAGAAGAAGAGTAAGAAGTGTAATTTCTTCAGTAGATCTTTGTACATGCTGTTTTCAGGGTTACAATCATAAATCTTGTCATAGATACCAGAAGAAAGTCTTGAAATTTTACCAGATAATATTCTTCAGTCGCCTACTGTTATTCCTCACACTAATATACTTGATTCTTCTTCATTCTCAAATTTGTTTGTTGTTTATGCTGAAGATTACATTTCCCCTTACTCTAATATCTAAATAATTGTTTATGTTCAGGTAACTCATGCAGATTTCAAGAAGGCAAAAGATAAAGTCATGTTCAAGAAGAAAGAGGGGGTTCCAGAAGGACTCTACATGTGATGATCTTGTCCATGAATATGTTGTGTTTGTTTGCATTCTTCCCAAAGTTATAAAATTTCCAATCGCAAGCAGCCATCTGCTTAATTTCACTGGCCTCACTCGTTTCTATTTAGTTTTTATGTGATTCTTTTAGTTCGCAGTGTGTTACGGAATACCTTGCAAATTTTTTACCAACTTTAAAAAGCATTCTAAATTGGGCAAGAGAAGTTGGTTGCGGGTATATGATGCTTTAGTATTGATTTGGTATTTTTTCTTTTTCTTTTTCATTAGAAGAGGTATTCCTTTTTTTTTCGGATACATTTCTTACCTGTTTATTTTCAATATATTATTATGTGATGTCATGTGTTTTCTTTGAATCATTATATGAAAAATAAAAATGTTATAAGTATTAAACTTTAAAATGTTTTTTCCTTCAAGAAGTTTTATAAAAAGTACAATCATATTTATAGTGGTGTTCAAAACTGATTAGAATCAATTGAAATTGATTTAAAATCGACCTCTAATCGATTACAAAAATAAATATTCTAGGTAGTTTGATTCAATTATTAGTTAAAAAAAAATAATTGATTATAATCAAATCAAATCGATTAAATATAATAATATAAAAATTATAATATATATCATATGATAATATTATATATAAAATAAATATAATAGAAATGAAAATTTAATCGATTATTAACAAATCTAAACTATTATAATAAATACTAAATATTATTTAATAATATATAATATATAAAAATTATAAATATCTTTAAATAAAATAATAAAAATTGGGGGGAAAAATCGATTATTAATCGAACCAAACTGTTCATAAATTGATTATAAATGGTTTGGTTTGGTTACATATTAAAATTTATAATCGACAGTCAAACAATTTTTATAATCAATTATAATGGTTTGATTATAAAATTTAGTGATAATTGAATCAAACCAAATCGAACACTCCTACATATTCTATTTATATTTTTTTTCTTTTGAAATAAGAACACATACAAAATACCATTGCGTTTTGATAACTATTGAAATATAAAATTTAGCAACACATTTATCCTATCTAAAACGGTAAAATGGGTTTAGATCTACAATTTTTTATGTGATGCTCTTCAGCATTGATAAATTTTTTTTACAAGTATGTTTTAATTATTTTTGTTAATATATTCTTTGAGGGAAATCTCAGTGGGTGGAGTGGTAAGCAACACCCTCTTGAATTAACGGAATATCAAGATGCTTGTAAATTGATACAGACATCATTAAAAAAATATATTTTTTGTAAATATATTTATAATTAAATTTTAACATTAAGTATATTTGATCTTTTTAAAAGTACTAGATTATTTGAAGCCGAAAAAATTTGTTACAAATTTTAAAATTGTTTAGAAGATCGAGAGTTCTATATTAATAAGAATAAGAATCACAAGTGAAATGTTAAGGTATTCCGTATATCATTATTAAAAAAAATAAAATCACATGTATTAAAAGAGGCATTGAAAAGGATGATTAAAAATATTGTTAGATTCATTAGAAATAGTATTGATTGGTAATAAATAATTTTACTGATTATGTTGCAAGACATACAGTTACAATTAAATGGTACTCACTAAATACGTCATATTACAAAAATTAAGATAATTTATTATTTTCCTAAAATGCTCTCTAATCACCTTCTCAAAATACCTATATGCTTTTGGACATCTAACAAAGAGGGTATAATATAAGAAAAATATCTTCAATTACTTAATTAACTAATAAGAATAACTTATAATTAATGACAAGAAAAATTAGTTAGAATGAAATATATTTAGTAACAGAGGAGAGGTATAATCAATTATTTATTGACTGTAAGAGGCTAAAATGTGGTGTTTATAATATTATAATAATATTTTTGTTAACTCAAAGAGTTAAAAGAATTAAAAGCCTTGGGTAAAACTCATTTCTTCCATTCCAATAATAATCTTTATATTAAACCCACGAAAAACCAGTATGCATTATCTTGTCTAAATATTGTTGTATAGAGAGATGGGAATAATTTGAAAATCAGACGAGATATATATATTTATCATTTGTTTTTATTGTATAATTCAGTGATAAACTTGATGAGAGTTGATATAGTATCATCCTCGCCTCTATACGTAGGATGTGAATTCAATTTTGTCAAGCGGTGCAGGTGTTGACTCGTTGCATCCAGTGGTTAAAAAGCAGGCTCTCTCCTAATCTTACTGAGACACATTTCTCGATTTACAACCTCCACCTGACCTAGAGGCAAGTGCATGTGGAACCTTTATTTAGTAGGATTCACCATTTTGTTTTATATATATATTGATCACCTTATTATATAATGCATGTTAAATTACAGAGGTTTACACTTATCCATTAATCACATCCCAAAACTGCGGAACTGTTGTTTGGTTGGTGTGTACAGTGCATGCTTTCCCTCCGTAGTACATACTGGTTGCATGCATGCTTGTTTTCATGCCTTTTAATTCGCATTACATGTCTACCATATATGAGTTACTAAAATCTTACTGAGGCACATTCCTCGACTTACAACTTCCACGTGACCTAGAGGCAAGTGCATGTGGAACCTTTATTTGGTAGGATTCACCATTTTTTTTTATATATATATTGATCACCTTATTATATAATGCATGTTAAATTACAGAGGTTTACACTTATCCATTAATCACATCCCAAAACTGCGGAACTGTTGTTTGGTTGGTGTGTACAGTGCATGCTTTCCCTCCGTAGTACATACTGGTTGCATGCATGCTTGTTTTCATGCCTTTTAATTCGCATTACATGTCTACCATATATGAGTTACTAAAATTAGAAACCTTATGATTAAAGAAGAAGAAACAAATAAAAAACCAATTTACGGCTCACACAATTATTACTAATTCCTTTATCAGAAACTGGAAATAATAATTAGAGTACAACCACAGCAAAACAGCTCTTGTTTTTTTTTTCCCTCTGAAGGAACACACACTATATTAATTAAAGACATTAACATAAAGTGAAGGAAAAATTAAACTAATTAAAAAAAGTCATCATACTACTACGTACTGATAACTAAAAGCTCCACATGCAGTGCTTACTCCTATATAGAATCCTCTTCAAGGAAATGGAAGAACACCGGTGCCGCCAGTTCCACCACCAACGCCAACACCTCCACCACCCCCTCCTCCAACTCCAGCTCCACCACCGAGGCCACCAAAAGGTCCAAAACCACCAACGGTACCTAGCCCGGTGTTTCCACCCAAACCACCAAGTCCACCACCACCACCACCTCCGGGCACTAACCCAACATACCCACCAACGCCACCGTTTGTTCCACCGAGACCATTACCACCAGCTAAACCCCCAATTCCACCAAAGGGTCCGTTAGTCCCCATGCCGGCAGCCCCCCCAACACCGCCGTAAGTCATAAAGTTCTTTTGGTCCGCAAGACCCTCTCCGTCTCCGCCGCGGGGCACATCTCTGGCTGCTCTAGTCTGGACTAGAACCAGAGCAAGAAGAAGAACGAAAACAGTAATACACAACCTTGCCATCTCTCACTCAAGGTCTTTAATTAATTTTTCTGTAACCTAATTGGTACACTTTTTCCTTGATAGCTTGGGGATTCTTGCATCTCCTTATAAAGGCAATAACTGGGGAGTACGATCAAAGGAGAACAGTTGCAAGAATTAAATGCAAAGTTTTAGATTTGGGGCCTGGTCTTTTGATTTATTGGAGGGTGAATTTTTGTTGCCTCTCTTTCTTAACTAAGGATTTGGTGCATTTGCGAAGGAAAATTCTGTTATAATCCCGATTTATAGGATTACATGGCTTATATCATATAAGTAATAGCCCTCATGCATGGTAAAAAAAAAAATATATATCCTGTTAACTTTTATGAATCACATGGTTCATGTATGAAACATGTACCAGCATTTTCCTATGCCCAAATACATATTTAAGAAAGAAGTTTTTTTAGTAGGGTCAAAAGTTTCACAAAATTGGATCAATTAATAAATATGACAATAATTATTAGTTACTTGTATTTTTTTCTATTTTTATTTTTTTTAATGAATCAATTAAAAAAATTATTTTTTTAAAAAAACTCTATGTATTTTTTTTTTTTTAAAAAAATTTATTTTATGATTTTGTTCCAAAAATTTTTTTGTT
>JAOXNR010000001.1:4737961-4765182 GCA_028571225.1 Parsonsia alboflavescens | reverse complement strand
AAGACAGTGCTACTATCCTGCAGAACTAATGTTGAAGATCAAGGAAGTACTTGGTACCTTGATACTGGTGCAAGCAATATTAAAAAAATTATTTTTTTAAAAAAACTCTATGTATTTTTTTTTTTTAAAAAAAATTGAGTGAATCATTTGATCCCACAATTTTATATGTATGTAAATATATAAATATGTATATATAAATATATATATATATATATATATAGATTTTTTAAATACATAGATATTCAAAACCTGAACTTTGATAGCTTCTACTTTATGTGAGGTGTTGGAGTCTGACGGATGATTATATGTACACTGTATTTAATAGTTTATCAAGTTCTCAGCTAACCCTAACTGACAAAGTTTTAGTTTATTATAAGGTTAAAATTCAACCCAGAAAAAGAAAAAAAAAAAAACAAAGAGCTCATTTTTGTTTTCTTTTTTTTAATTGCATACTTAGATTTTATTTAATTATTAAATTGTGTGGAAACTTCAGCTTCATTTTCTAGTGTTTTATCTTTAAAATGATAATCGCAAAAGGAAAAAAAAAAAATCATCAAATATTTTTTATTTAGAAAATACAAGAAATATTAATATCTCAAGGTTAATGTATTACTTCATATTCTACTTAGTTTCATATAATTTTATGTGTAATAAAAGGGTTTGATTATTTTGGTTCACATTTTAAAAATCCCCCCGGATTTTTTTTTCCCCCCATTACTAGCTTTGTCCGGGTCAAGCTGACTTACAATCTAAGTTATACAATCCTCAATTGCAATCCAGTTGGCCACATCTTGGTGCGCTGGGTTAACTCTTCATATAAATATAGAAGTTCCTATTCATTTTTATTTTGAATAAAATTATTATTTGAAATCGTGATAAAAAAGAGAAGAAGAGCGAATAGTAGGATCATGTTTTTTCCACCAGAAGTTGTTCCGTTCCCGGCGTTGTCTGCCGGTTTTGGTCATTGCTATATGGTAAGTAGATGCAGAAACACTATGACCAAAACCTGCCAAGAACTAATGAGCATTTATTTACTTCACAGGACACTGCTATATGGTACTGTCAAGAATCATAACTGCAGATAATTTGAACGACTACTGGGCAGGCACTACTCTTTCCAGCCATTCCCGGCAATACAATTCAATTCAATTCTATAATATTACATACTTATAATGCTTAGTTAGTTCTTCCTTAATTTTTTTTTTCCTATATCAACCATTCAAATTAACATTTATATAACTTTTGCTCACAACGAACAATAATAATGAAACAACCTTAATTAAGCAATGAGATATAGAATACTAAACAATCTCAATGGTCAACTGGATAAATGGAACTTACACAAGTGATAAAAACAGTAATTTCGTTTATGATTAAGAGGTTCTAAGTCTATATATTCAAGTTATAAAAGCGATAAAATGTCACGGGTCTAAGGTTTATCCCGTAATGATCAGATTAATTGGATGTAGAGATTATGAATTCATTCCCTTGCAATTCTACCAAATAAATTGCACCAAAATTTTACCAGTTCGAAAAGATTGGCATGCATGGCAATGGCGAGATTGCAATTGCTAATATTTAACCTGCAGGGGTCCCAGAAGACTGCCGAGACCGCGTTGCCAACTCTGGTAAGCTGCATCGGGTTCTGAGGAAACTGATCATAGCTCACTGTCAATATATATATATATATATATATGTATTTATATATATTTATATAAAAGTAAATACGGTGTCAGTAAGGTCGTTGATTTACTGGTGAATCCTCTTAATTTCTCCCAACTTTTAATTTCCAGCCACGAAGCATCAAACATTTCTGAAACCATATTTACTATACCCCTGTCAGTAGTACTACTATGTATCCTTCCACAAAGAATGTTGAATCAAATCTGCTTACGCCTATGGGTTAATTAGCTAAGAGAGGGCGGAAAAAAATTATTAATTTTAAATGCAACTATATACATATATATTTTATGCATAAAAAATTGTTTCGAAGTTTACTATTAAGTTAATTTATCCCTTGCAAATACTTCAATGAACGAAATGACAAGTTCGAATCACATATTTAGAATAATTAATATAAAAATTGACATTGGATTTCAAATAAATAGCATGATATCATAGTACCTAAGATTTTCAATGCAAGTAGACATACCGAAAATTCAAAATTGAAGCAGCCTGTGTAGGTGGAGGGACATTTGATCGGCCCCAACCCAAATAAAAGATTTCCTCACTTTTACTCAAAAAGGGCAGTTTTGGGCCCAGATCCAAAAATTACACCCAAAGAATTACCTGAACTTGTAAATGAGAATTATTACATATGTCTGTGGATAATGTCTTTGGTCTGCAACTTCAAATTGGGCTTGAGACAAAAAAGCCCATTTATAACTTAACTTGAGCTTCACTCTCTCTCTACAGAAAGGGCAAAAAAAAACCAAAAGATAACTCGGTAAAAATCAAAAACAGGAACAGCTTAATTACTGGGTCAGCTTGATTGATCTTAGAAACCGGAATGCCACTAAAATTTTCTCATTCCTTCATTATAAAATAAATCTCTCTTCATCATTTAATTAATGAAATTGAAGATAGAGACTCAAGATTCAGAAGATAAAAATATATGTTAAAAGAAATCAAATGGCACTGAACACCACGTTCTCCATGATGCAAGCCTACAGATCAATCATCGTTGGAAGCCCTTATTGTTCTAGGGCTTTCTTTGTACCCATCCATTATCAGGTACCATAAAATTATTGACTTTAATTACTTGCAAAATATATGTTCTTTTCGAAGTTTAATAGTATTTGATTTCACGGTACAGGTAATTGCCCGACACCAGTCATCGGAAGCCTGTGATAAGGCAGCCAGTGCAGCCAAGGACGGCCTGGATGAGGCCAAGAATGCCGGTGAGAAAATGAAAAACGAGACCATGTCTACCGCCGACGATGTGAGAATTCCCATCAATTCATGAGCTCTATTTATTAATTAATTTATTAATGTTCCGTTAATACTAATTCTGAATTAGGCGAAGGAAAAGAGCAAAAACATGGCTGGGGAAATGGCAGGCGCTTCAAAGGATTTGAGTGATAAAGCAGTGAAAACTGCAAGGGAAGCTTGGGAATCAGTTAAGGGAACCAGTGAGAAGATCAAAGAAACTGTCACCGGAAAGGCTGAAGAAGCCAAGAAGGTCACAAAAGAAGAGGCGGATTGCGTGAAGCGCAGCATGAATCAGAAAAATTAATTCATTAAGATTTTTGAGATATTTTTATTGCACCTGGTCATCAGTATTATTAATGATTCCATGCTTTATTGTGTTCTTTCTTAACCATAATATTCTTTATTTAATTCTTTAAATAAAATTATATATTATATTCATAGAGATTGCATTTTTTTAGTTTATCTATCTAAAAAAATAAAAAAAGTTTTAATCGAGAAATCAGAATCGCCAGTCTTCATCAGAGCTCCATGCAAATATGATTCAAGGGATGAGAATGGGAAAACGGCTTGTTAATGTCATGTGGTTGGGCCAAAAAGGAAGAAACTCCATGATTTGTACATTGGTAAGTGGCAATTTTTTAATATTTAGAAGAGTTTATGAGTTTTACTTCCTCGGGACCAATCTGGAATAATCTTATTAGGATAAGAATATAGAATGCTCAAGTAAACTTAAGAATGGAAAGTTTTCATCTTTATTGTGTTCATGACATATTATTTTTCATATAACTTGTTTTTATTTATGATTTTGACATAATGTTAATTTATTTGATTCCAACTTCATCTTATCTTGATTTGATATTTACGTTTAGTATACTTTAGATAAAGCTACTCTTGACTAAGCTATTTCTAATGAATGGGCATACATTTGTGATCTGTCAATTTATTATACTCCTTTTATTTTAATTTTAATTTTAATACAATATAGATTCATTTCTCCATAAAAAGTAAAAGAAAATTGATTCTTTTTTTTGGATCCTATTTAATAGTACTAGACGTTATTTTCTTCAACTGTTATTCCATCACGGGATTTAAAGGAAAAAGAAAAAAAGTATTCTTCCGTCTCCAAATGAATATTCTATATTTTATTTTGAATTATCAAAAATTAAATATTTCATTTCCTAAACTAAAAAATATTTTATCAAAAAAATTAACAATACAATATTTTAATCAACTCAATTAAATCTTGATAAGACATTCAATTCCTAATCGAAGAAGTAGGTTCTAACGTTGTCTTGTACAATGATTTCGTACAATGACTCTACCTTTCAAATATGTTCAAACTCTAACCTAATGGAAAAATTTATATATTTACTAATTCAACCACATTTTTGTACTATACATTTTAAAAATTATAAACCTAAGAATATGAGATCTTTATTTATCAAACTATTAACGAAAAATTCTTTCTGTAAAACATCAAATTTTTCTATTCTCTCGTCAACTTACTGTTATAGTTTCTAAATTAATAAATTAAATAGGGGCAAAAAGATTTATTAAAATTTATGCTAATAACGCATTCAATTTTGAAAAATAATAAAAATCAAATTTGAGTAAATTAGATTGAACCCTTTTTTATACAAAAATTGTTCTAAAGACATGATAAATAAATTTGGATCTGATTGAGCTGGTGAATCATCATATTTAACTTCAAATTATTCGATTTAAAAAATAAAATAAAATTATATTATAGGCTCAAAGTAATTCAGAATTCAATGGAAAACCTTTTTTTAAGCACATTTTGCTAATTTAGGAGGCTAAGAATCTATTATTATACAATTATGTGCCACTTCTTGTTACGTAAGTAGAAATTTAATATATGTTTCTACAAGATCAGGTTCCCTTAGGATGTAATTTATCTTTTTAGATTTTAATATTAAAGACTATGAAATTTTTTTTTTTAATATTTATTAGTGTAACGGGGAGTGACACACAAATGTACAACTGGAGATCTGGATCCAATCTAGGAGGCTCTTGATGGAATTTGAACTCAACATCTATAATCTGTATGTTTACCACTCCACCCATTAAGATGTCTCCAAAGGAACGAATAAAACCCTTTAAATGTATTTACATTAGATCATTTTCAGATCATATATTTACTTATTTAGTCTTCTTTTAAAAAAAATTATAAATATTTGCTAGGATGATAAATTATAATTATCTTATAAACTTTAGTTAAATATTATCATGTTACGCCTGATGTCACTATTTATAAGTCATTTTAACTATTTTTTAGTTAGTAATTATAAGTCGTTATTTTATAGTTTTCTTTTCTTTTATTATTATTATTATTTTGGTTTTGTCTTATCTGTTTACATGTATGTCAACATTTTGCTTATCCAAGAGGTATTAGTGGAATTTGAACTCGAGATCTATGATCTGCGTATTTGACACTCCACCTAATTTGGTGTCTCTGAAGGCACCATTATGTTATAGTTTATTAAGCACTTGAATGATTTCTAATCATATTACTCATGTCTCTCTATTTTTCTTAACCATTATTATTAAATTAGATTGATAAAAATAATAAATATGTCGCTAAGAAAACAATATTAATTTAGTTTTTGATAAAATGATGACGGGTGACTTAAAAATAGTGAGAGGAAGTATTTCATATGAATACTTATTGTACTTCTTGTATTCGAAATTAAATATTTCATTTTTACTTGCAATTATTTTAAGAAATGAGTTTGGTTTAATTAGTTTTAACATTACAATAGCACTTAAAGGGATAATTGAGTGATTTGGAGGTAAGGCCTTAAGGGATAATTGAATGATTTGGAGGTAAGGTTTTTATAATACAGATTATGAGTTCGACTCAATTTTCTTATAATATTTAGCCTTAGTGAGTTGGAGCTCTTAATAGAACAATACAAGAATTTTGCCCAAACACCAACAGTTTTTAAAAAAAAGTACAATATCACTTTTTTTTAATAAAATTTTAACTAAATTTAAAAATAAGAGTCTTAATTCTGAATGGAGAGAATATCATTTAATTTTTATTTTTATTAATAATATTATTATTTAATTAGGTTGAACATTGATTTTGTAATCCATTTTACTTTTTGGTTGGAAAAATAAGGTTCAATTGCAGGACTCAAGGTAAATCAATAGTAATAGCGAGGTAACGGTTGACATTTAATAAGTCGTGCATGACTGACACGTGGAACCGGATGCGTCTGAACTAGTGTTAATCTTTTACTTCAAAACAAGGTGAGATCAGGAGTATTATTATAATATTATTTTATTTTAGGGGAGACGAGACAACTACGATTGGTTCTCGTGCTGTCGTGCTGGACATAGGCGTCCTATTTCTATTTCTTATTCATATCCTCACTTGACATGTCAGCTTTGTTATTATCAGCTCTACACATCTGACCTAGATAATGATATTAACTTTTTTTTCTTTTTTTTAAAATATCTGTTTTTTTGGCAGAAGTCTGAATTATTCTTTGGATAAACTTGAGTTCACCCCTCAATATGTTATTACTTGTGGTCCATGTCTTTTTCTGGTTTATTTTTTTTTTCTTTTTCGAATCTATATTTCATTTTTTTTAGTGATGTCCGGATTAATATTCACATATTATGATATTTTGTTTATTCATATGATGTTGATGAGATTCGAACTTGAGATCTTTGATTTGCACGCTTGCCAATCCATCTATTTAAGTGATCAAAAAGAGATTTATATTTCAATATTTGATTATTTCTATTTTTTTCTCTCTCTCTTAACACTTCTCGATGCATAATATTTGTTTTTTTATAAAAGAATGGGTACCTTCATTTTAGCCGTTAACTTTGAATATTATAGATAATTGTTCATCATTTGTAGCAAATCATGAATATTAAAAATTTTATTTTTCTCTTCTAAATTAGCATTTGTTTGGTGGAGGTAAAATGTAAAAGTGAAAGGAGAGGGTATCAAAAAATAAAATTTGAGAGCTTAAAAATATATTTTCTTCATTCGAATTTAAATATTTTAATAGACTTTTAATACAATGTCTCATCAATAACCTCCCCCTATATGTTAAGATTTATATCTACTTATTCAAAGGTCCTACTATTAATTACACTAATTAACAATAAAAATAATTTTGTAATGTTTTATACACTCTAAAATATTTTACCAAATCAAAATAGAACATTTATTTTCAAACTAGAAAGGCATGAGAAAAAAAAAGGTCTCTTGTTATTAGTAGCAATGCTATTAGTTATGTAACAAAAAAATTGTCCTTGTGAAGAATATTCTAATTAAGATCTTCAATTATTATTTATAAGTTATTGACACTTATTTTGTTAAAATCAAGGTAACATATATTTTTTTAATGAAATGTCACTTTTTTGTGATTCGAATCAAATTAACAATATTGATTAGGGAAAAGACAAAGACATGGATAAAATATGGGAAAAAATCAGCAAAATATATAATAAACTAACAACAATGACTTATATTTAGTGACAAGGAAAGTGTGTTTAAATAACTTATAAATAGTGAAGATCAGAGTATTATTTATTGCATTTGCAGTAACATGATTAATCATATTCCAATGAACATAAGTCTGTTACAAAATTTTCTTATAAATTCTTCTTATTCTAACTCTAATATTTTTTAATAAAAAATTATTTATGAAACTTCAATTATATGCATTAATTTGCAAACCCCCCCCCCCCCCCCTCCTAAAAGAAAAATTTATGTCAAGTCATAATCAAATTAGTTATTTGACGGTAACAAATTGATTAAGAAGAGTTTTGGACAAAATTATGGGAATTGGGAAGAGTATGATCATATAGTTATTCCCTCCGTTTATTTTTAAAAGTCTTTTAAGAATTTGGAATACAAATCAAGGTAATAATTGTTTCAATAATTAATATTTTCTAAAACTAAAATACATCTTATAATAAATAATATCTATATGCATTCAATCCTAATATTAGAAGGGTATGAATGAAAAATTTTCATTAAATGCTTATTGTGAAATAAATATATTTCTTGAAAAGTGTAAAGCAATTATATTTTGAAATAAAATGACTTGTAAAAAGAAATGGAGGAAGTAGTTGTCAAGACTTGTTACTTTGATATTAAGCGACGGTATTTATAAGTTTATCCAAAAGATGTTGAATTTGATATATACGATGAGAATAAATAGGGAATCACACTATTGATCCTTTAGTGTAGAAGGGTTAGGAAGAAGGGTAAGTGTCTTTTTACAAATTTACTTGCTTTTAAACTTTTAAAATTCAAATTATTTGTCATTTATACTTTTAAAAATGGAAAAGATAAAAAAATTTCTATTTTAGCTTCTTCTAATTAACTTCCATTTTAGTTTAAATATTGTAATCAACCATGGTATAAATGAAGAGGGATAAAGAAAACGAGAGAGAGAGCGAGACAAGATAGTAAATGATTAGAGTTATAAATATCGAAAGTAAAGAAAAAAAAAAGGTATAACATAAAACTTTCAATGACACTAATTAATTTGAAACATACAAGTGGATTAGAGTATCTTTTGTTTTGAAAATTTAGTACTTTCTGTCGGAATTTAAATATTCCAATTTCATTTTTAAAATTTGTCAAAAAATAAATTTCGTATTTTATAAAATTAATTAAAATTTGAAATTATAGGTAGAGATGATTATTAAAAATTAAATCAAACTAAAAAAACTTTTTCAAACACTTTTTCCATGTTTTTTTTAAAAAAAATCTTTTTTTACAACATCAGCAGCCTTCTAATGCCTTATCTTCCCGGTACGTTTAGCGTTATGTCAAACGTGAATGAAATTGCAGAGGTGCACGGTCCCATCCAAAGTTGTCTTGCATGGCAAACTCTGATTGGCTTGAAAGCCAACCGTGGGCCATCCACACGTGAACAGGGCCCATGACGAGAAGGCCCAAGGAAAAAAAAAAGCACCCGCCAATAAGCTTTCGCCTTTGCATGGCTCGAATGCGGAGTAAACCCCTCAAAGATTCCAACCTCATCAAAAATGGCGGTCTTTCGTCGTGTCACTGAATTACAGGTCTGTCAACAGTGTTAAATGTGAAGTAACTGAAGTTCCAGTTCTATCCCTGAAGCGGCACAGATAATGACGGAGTTTATGAAACGGAAGAGCGCGAATGGTTATTGGTTAAAGAAAAAGAAGAGAGATTATAATGGTGAGAGAGAGAGAGAAGCTGCCATGGTTGTTTTGTCAAGGCAACGTCAGAAGTATGTCGACACGTAGCAGTAATGGAAGAGTCATCGCCGTTTTACCAACGAATGAGGACAATTCGAAGAAAGAGAGTTTCAAAACAAATTATGCTATTAATAACAATAATTATAATAACTCCCTCCCTGAGTCGTCTGGTCTCTGGCCGAAGTACTTACTGTTTTTTTCTTTTATCTTTTGCTTTTTCCTGATTCTTGGTAAGAGAAAGGGAGGAGGAGCTTTGGAGAGAGAATTGAGCTGCTGTGAAATTTGCACATTGTGATTTCAGATTGTATTATTATTATTATTTAGTCAAGAAGGAAGAAAGAAAAAGGCAGAGACCACCGCTGGGAAACACCATTCAAGTGAGAGCGTATGGCCAGTGGCGTACAATCCGGGGCTAAGTGGAGAAACTAGCGGCACGAGGTTTTGATTTTGGTGGTTTTCTTTCTCTATCTCTCTCGCTTTAAACTTCAAAACCACCTTCTTTCATTCTCTCTCTCTTATTAGAACAAAAACTTATTTGAACTTATCTGCAAAAATTTTAAACACAAAAAAACCCCCTTTTTTTTTTTTCAACTTTTGGGAACTTCCTAGTTAGAGATAAACTACTGCTGCAATAGAACAGTGTGGGGAGTTGTTGGTGTTGTCTGTGGGGTGTTCTTTGTCTTCTTCTTCTTCTTCTTTTTAAGTTGGTACTGGTTCCGGTGAGATTACTGCAGCCGGACAATTTGTTTTTGAAGTTTCCTCCGCCCTGTAAATCTTTTTGATCTTCTTAATTGGATTGTTAGCCGTGGAGGAGGAGGAGTTGATTTGATTTGATTAGTGTGGATTTGTTGATTGTGATGTATGTATTTGATTAATGGAAGAAAGTCGCTTTCTTTGGATAAAATGGTAAGAAAATTTAACTATTAAGTGGTGATAGAATTATTAGATATTAAAACCCAGATGGTTTATGTTGCAGCAATATTATCTTTCATTATCCCCAGAATATATTCCCTTCCCCTCTCCCAACTTGATAAGATTTTCATGGGAAACTCAGGCGGGGGGCCCTTTTTACATACTTCCTGAATCAGTTACACAGTACTCTTCCTCATCCGTACACAAAGTATCCTTATTCTCTCTCTTCTTTTTCTATTTATCCTCCATTTTCATTTTTTTTTTCTCCTTCATCATTCAGACGGTTATGAATAAGAGCGGTGCTGCTCATCCTGTTGCTGCTCTTGGCGGTGGATTTGAAGACATGGAGGGAGTTGTCGAAGAAGTTCCATATTCAACAACATTTGATGTCGCTGTGAAGAGAGAACGAGGACAAGAACAACAGGCCATGGCTGGAGAGATCTGGCTCGAAAAGGAAGAAGAAAATCATCTTCTGGATGTCAATGATGCTTCCATTCTCTACACCGACTTCCCACCGCTTCCTGATTTTCCATGCATGTCTTCAACTTCATCTTCTTCTTCCACACCGACATCCGCCAGCCACGCAGCTGCAAAAGCATCATCTTCTTCGGCTTCCTCTTCCTCCTCTTCTTCAGCCATTTCCTGGACAGTTTCCGGAAGTGAGAAGGGACGGTGCCATTACTGCCAGTTTGATGATGATCAGCTGCAGGGAGATCATGATGATATTGCACCGTCAGCCGCCCTGTTATCCACAGCTTCCATGGAGATCCTTCCTCCTCCTCCGCCGCAGTCGCAACAGCACCAGCAGCAGCCGCCTTACGAGGATGGTACTAGTGATGACGTGGACTGCATAAATATCATGGAGAATTTCGGGTACATGGATCTGATTGACAGTAACGATATTTGGGACCCGTCTTCGATCTTTCAGTTCGATAACCCGCAGGATATGATCCAAGAACATAAACCGATCCAGCAGGATGGTTGCCGCTCCGAGTCTCATGAATTGGACCAGACACATGATCAGCTGTCTCAAGTGGATCCTGAAGATGAAAATAATAACCAGCTTTACTTTTTGCAGGGAAACAGTGAACTTGCAGTTATTTTTCTGGACTGGCTCAAGCAAAATAGAGAATACATTTCTGCAGAAGATATGAGGAATATTAAACTTAAGCGTTCCACAATAGAATGTGCCTCTAAACGCCTTGGGAGCACAAAAGAAGGGAAGAAGCAGTTATTGAAACTCATTCTGGAGTGGGTTGAGCAGTATCAGCTTCAAAGGAAGCGTATGAAAGAAGCTTCAGTTCCGGACTCTCCATATCACAACCATCCGGAACAGCCTGTTGCTCCTGCCCAGCCCGCTAACCCTAACCCTAACCCTAACCCTAACCCGAATTCTAATTCTAACTCTGATTTAATTAACCACAGCAGCACCCTTCAACAAGATCCGAATGTCTGCAGCTTTTCTCCATCTCCCTGGATGCCAGTGCCACATCCTTATGCCAACGAATGTGGGGCCTCCCTAGTAGGCCCAAATCCCGGATTCACCCCTACCATGAGAGGATTTGTTTGTGACCCTTCCGGATTTACCGCTAACGGACCACCACCATCTGGTGTTGTTGCTTCTGCTTCTGCCCAAACTCAAATTATAAATGGAAATCTCTATCACCCAGAATATCCGCCTCCGTTGGATTCTCCTCGAGAGTGGAATGCTCAGCCGGTACCGTTTGCAGTTGCTTCCCAATACAATAATCCGTATCCCGATCACCACAACGGTACTACTACTGGCATTCCAGTTGGGGCATCCAGTGCGCAGGCTCTGTACGGGAATCCGTACCCGTATCAAGTGTTTGATGGGACCGGAAACAGTGATCAGAGGTTGGTAAGGTTGGGTTCTTCGGCCACGAAGGAAGCTCGGAAGAAGAGAATGGCTCGGCAAAGAAGGCTTTCTATACATCAGTATCGGCATAACAACAATAATAATCAAAGTCAGAATAATCAAGGTGATAATCATCATCATCAGCAGCAACAGGTGATTAATTCTGGAGGTGAGAATTGTAGCTCTTCTCATCAGGCTAATGCGAACAGCTGGGTTTACTGGTCCCCAGCTGCTCCTCCCTCGTCGGCGGTGCCTTTGGTTGCTCCTCCTCCAGCTGATGCTCCAAATTCACATTCTCATCATCCTGCAGCTGAGCGTTCACGCACGCCACAACAAAATCAGCAACGGCAGGTCCCATCGGATCGACGACAGGTATATAGTGTGATTCTTTTTTAGGATCATTTACATTTACATTTATGTATACTTTTATTTCTTCTTGATGCAAAAAAATATTGTTGTTTTTTTTTTTTAAGGTGCAGGGTTGTAAACCGGAGAAGAATTTGAGGTTTTTATTACAGAAAGTGTTGAAGCAAAGCGATGTTGGAAACCTAGGGAGGATTGTGTTGCCTAAAGTACTTTCACAATCTCTAACTAATTTCACCATTTGATATATTTTTTTATTTGTAACCTTACCATGTAAATATGAGATTATTATTGGTCTGTTTCGAGTTTCACTTCTTAACCTGTAAGGATTAATATGACCTGACAGAAAGAAGCCGAAACACATCTCCCAGAGCTTGAATCAAGGGATGGAATTCCTATTGCAATGGAGGATATTGGCACATCTAATGTCTGGAATATGCGTTACAGGTAAAATTAATTAAAATACCTTCACTGAAAATCTATGAAATGCCACTATTATTATTATTATTATTATTATTTCAACAATTACTAGCTAAATATTCTTTTTCCCGCTTTGTGAATTGGATTTTTTTTCCCATCAGGTTTTGGCCAAATAACAAGAGCAGAATGTATCTTCTTGAGAACACTGGTGGGTAAAATATAACTAGGGCTCCTGTAATGCCCACATAAAATACGCACATTAATTCTCAATGTAAATTCACTTGATTGATTTCAGGGGATTTTGTGCGGGTAAACGGTCTTCAAGAAGGAGATTTCATCGTGATATATTCAGACACAAAATGTGGCAAATATGTAAAGATCAATCCTTCTGATCTAGGCTCATATCCCTCTATTATTTCCAGATGAGTTTTTTTGGGTAATCATTATTCGGTTGATCTAAATTTCTGATCATATAATGCAGTTGATAAGAGGAGTAAAAGTTCGACAGTCCGGTGCAAAATCGGAGGGAAAGAAGCCAGCCAGGAGAAATATGAGGAATTTGAGCCAAACTGCGGCAGCTGGTGCCAATAACTTCTCTCATCTTGCCCCCTTCAAACAAGCAGTGAAGTGAGGAAACTTAAAGAACCTGAGATAGTCCTCTTCGTGAACCGCGGCAAAGCTAATATTATAATTATAGTATGTTGTATCAAAATTAATTAAGGAAGGAAAAACTACATACATATATATATACATTTGTGTTAAATGACTACTGTTGTGACCCCCCTTTCTAGACATAATATACATATATATTCTGTGTACATGTTTTCCAGTTCATGGATCTGTCCAAATGATCCGCAGTTGATCAAACGCAGCACAGCAGTTGGCAGATGAAGTGATCAGCTTGTCCATAGAAGTTTTCCTGCTACCCATCATTCTTGATTTTTTCTCTGGGATTTGGAAATCCGAGTTAATTTGGCATCTCACAAACTTTTATCGGCTATATGTATAATCTTTTTCCTATCCGGGGGTCTCAAGTTGATCTTTTTCTATACTCATGTGTAACTGTATTCTGGAATATCTATATATCCTAAAGTTTTGTACTGGGTTTATGTGTTATTTATATATAAAGTCCGACAATTATGTTCCGTGTATTTCATAAGTTAATTATACCATGTAATCAATCTAAGTTAATTTCAATTGTTATATATATATATATATGGAAATGTCATAGAGTACATTAAATTTCTAATAGTAAAATTTGATGATCAACTGTAATTTTTTTTTTTTTTTTGGTGGGGGTAATTCGTACAGCAGGGAATGCGCAGTATTTGGACGGCTCCCTATGCCATGGTGGCATAACTATATTTAATATGCATTTTCCTGATTTGGATCAGCTCCCTCATATATATTAATATAGAGAAGACCCTTTTTTTTTTTCCGAACGTTACATGAGTTTTGAAAATTTACATTACTGTTTCATTTGATATATTTTATCATGAGAAATTTAGTTAAAATATTTAGAATCAGAAGTTCAAAGGCAAAAATAATTCAAAACACAATCTAAACCGTATTTTTTGCAGTTTCAAAATAAAATAAAAAATCCATCCAATTGTATCCTGCTGAGCCGATATCAAGATTCCATTTTTAAAATATACTATATATATACATATATTAAGGATGATTTCTAGGGTTTTGAATGGCAAATATCAAATTTTAAGAGTTGAAGTATAGAGATCCTCCGATCTTTACGTGCTTGGTAAGTTCCCGTTTACAGTAAGAAATTCGGCATTGTGAATATGGGATAAATCAAAAAAGAGGGTCTGGTCTTAGAATTTTAAATGAGAAAATGTCTTTAATTTTAAATTTAGTCATCATAATATAAGAAATAATTATGGACACCAATAAAAGCAGAAATGCTATGGAGTGTATTGTCTATCGCACCTCTACTATTCCATCGACAGTCGTACAAAGTTGAATTCATAATCTGTGTTATATAGATTTGGTTTCGCATTCGAACCACAAGTTTAGAATCTTTTGATCATGCCATTTGTGCTACTAAAAGATACCATAAAATTTATATATTCTTGAAGTTATTTTTCAATCTAAGAAAATAATTATATTCCAAATATAAGGTGTGCACGTCATCCTCTCCTCCCATTAAAGAGAAGTTCTCTTCTCCGTAAAATACATTTTTATTAAAAAAAAATCTTTCACCAATCAATCAAAATTAAAAATTTAACTCCTATGTTAAAGAAAGAGAAAGACTACTTAATTACTTTAATAAGCTTAAATTTTTAGATGAGCTAGAGAGAATTTAATTTCGTAAAAATACATACTTGATGTTTAAATTTTGTTTTCACTTATTTTATTAATAAGTCAAACACAATAAATTTAAAATAATAATTAAAAAAATAAATAAGAAATGAAGTTTGAAAATTTTAACTCAAAATTTTTTAGATTTTGAGATGACCAAGTGAAGGCATCCTTAAAATAGGAGCTGAGCGACAATAAAAATTTAAAAAAATTTATTTGGTTCGGCGGCAAAATTGCGTGGAAGGAACAGGAACTCCGGGCATTGGGCATCAACAAACAAACAAAACTTTGATGACTAATAAGGAGCTGTTTGTCTGATGAATGGTGGAAGACAGCAGCTCTTCCTGACGTATACTGCAAATTTAGGCATCAAACAAAGAAAGTCCAGTCTGTACATGAACATAGTTTCCAGGTCCACATTACTCACCGGCTCAACGTTCGTGTACCGTCTCTGCTTTCAAACCTTGGTAATTTCTTTTTCCTTTTTCATTTATTTTTTCCTCGGATTTGAGATAGAATTTTCAATTCATAGGCCTGTTATATTAAAATAAATTAATTTTAAAAATTTCTATAGAATTCTCCGGATAAGTGCATCTGTTCTAACCTTTGTGTCAAATAAAGATATTGAATATGAAATAAAATAAAATACTCTTTCTATCTGAAATCGAATATTTCTATTTCTATTTTTAGTCCTTTAAAATCGAATAAACTATATAAATTACTTAAAATGTTATAAAATTTTTTTGTTATAATAAAAATAAATTAAGTAAAACTCTTTTAACAAAAATTTCTATGATTAAAATTGATATTCAATTCCGAACTGAAAAAATATAATGTAAAGAAATATGCTTAAATATAATATTTATTGTCAACTTTAAAGTTTTATTTCAATATAATGAGAACAATATGTCAAGTTATTAGATAGAGATAAACCTAAGGGCTAAGTTGGCCCTCATGGTTAGGAGAAGAGCTCATTTTGTAATAATATATTTTTAATAAAAAATATTGTTCTTGAAATTATTATATAAAAAATAAATTAAATAGATAAAACATTCTATCATTATTTTTTGTACAACTTCATACCCTGTAATTGAATGATTAATTTTATATTCATTTTATTAATATGAAATTCAAGTTAAATTATTATGTGCATATAATTCATCATGTGTAACTAAACTATTATATGATGGATTAGTTGTGTTTTATTTATTGTTAAAGGTGGATCTAACAAAATAGAGCAGATCCAATACAAAATACTTTTTCATGAAATATAACATTTGGACCAAGCCCACCTTATCCATGAACCATTTTATTTCTAAATACTCCCACCACCGAAATTAATGTCTATTTTAACCTATTAAGAAATAAATTTACCTTGATTAATTATAATATTATAATGTCACTTTTTTTTTTTATCAAAATTTTTACTAAATTAAGAAATGCATAATTTAATTCTAGATAACTCAAAATAAAAGATGAGACATTTAATTTCGAATGGAAAAAAGTAATAATTATTTTTAAATAAACCATAATACAATTATCGAACACTTGACAATAAATTCACCAAACCTATAGTCCCATCTTGCCGAACAAATGCAATTACAACAACATCAATTAAAATAATATTACAAAATTAAATTTAATCACTCCACAACTATTTTAACACTCCTTTATTAGACAAACATCCTTTTGCAAAAATTCACATAACTTTTTTCTCCTTAAAATATCATTTAATTACCCTTTAAAAAATATGAACACCATTTTATGAAAAAACATGTTAAAATATCCAATTAACTAATAATAATAACTTATAATTTAATTTATAAAAGAAAAGTTAATTAGAATAACTTATATTTATAATAAAGATAGTTTACATGGCCAAAAGGTTCCGCTTATTGACATCAACTTCTGAAAACTGGGAACAAGAATGGAAAGAACATGCATTGATCTCTTACAACTTTTCAATTAACACAAAGAAATAAAGCTGAACACTGACTGATTCATGGGAGGAGAATACATTACAAGGGATTTGAATTTTTTTTTTCTTTTCTCATTTAATATTTCACAAAAATCAGTGTTATTTAGCTACTGGTGTGAAGAAAGGAATAATATACGATCAGAAATCTATCTAAAACCATCTTTGCCAATTGAGGAAGAAGATTGAAGAAGTGAAGATGCAGAAAAGCTTGAATTATTACTACCTTGCAGGTAGAAGCTCTGCATCGCTGAGGATTGCCCTTCTTTTCCATCTCCTCCTCTAAGGCTGAAGTTCTTGTTATTATTTTCTTGTGAATCTTTGTGAAGAAGCACATCAACTTTCTTATTTTCTTGATCTAAATCTCTGTCTTCCCTGATTTCTTTGAGCATTGCCGCGACATCCTTCATTGTTGGCCTATCATCTGGAGAAGGATTCACACAGAGAACAGCCACTCCCAAAGTCTGCATCATTTCCTCAATTTCAGACTCAGGGCTTCCTCTTAGGCTGTTGTCCAAAACCTCAATTCCAGCTCTTCCCCTTTTCTGTCTGATCCAGTCCACAATGTGGAGTCCGTCCGGTATGGTGGGATCAATTGGTTGTTTCCCCGTTAGAACTTCCAAGACCACGACTCCGTAACTATATACATCACTCTTCTCTGTGATTTTCATCATGTACCCATATTCTGCAGACAAGAACAAGATCAGATTTTGATAAGTTAAGAGAAATGATTTTAGGAATTATGTTCTTGAAAGGTGAATTTTTGACTAACCTGGAGCAATGTAACCATAGGAACCAGCAACCGTATTTGAGGATCTTGCAAAATCTCCATCATCAACCAGTTTGGCAAGTCCAAAATCAGCAATATAAGGCTCAAATTCAAGGCCAATAAGGATGTTATTGGCTTTGATATCCCTGTGAACAATAGGTGGAACACAATCATGGTGCAAATAAGCCAAGCCTTGAGCAGCACCCATGATTATATGGTATCTCAAGTTCCATTCAAGGCCGCCACCACTCCTTTCATGAAGCAGACTTCCAAGGCTTCCATTGGGCATGTAATCATACATAAGCAACCTAGTATTCTGATTCCAACAACAGCCCAAGAATCTAACAATGTTCTTGTGACGGATTGATCCGAGGGTTTTTACCTCAGTGGAGAAAGAATCACGAACCCCTACTGTGGTTCCAGGTTTGTTGTCATTTTGATAGTTATAATCAGCTGCAGTTGTGGATGACCACAGTTTCTTAACAGCAATAACTTCACCATCACTCCCTTCTGCACGGTAAACAATTCCAGAACATCCCTTTCCAATTACATTTGATTCTACCAGACATCTTAGAATTTCTTCAACTGTGAAGTTCAACTTTTGGAATGGAGTAAATTGCCAAGGAGACATATCCCCTGCTCCCAACTCAGAATCATTATCTTCTTTCTTCATATTTCTAACCCTTAAAACTGCTAAAACTCCCAAGATAGCCAAGGCAATGGTCACAACAACTAGCAAACCAATTGCTAACTTTAGTTTCCAGGATCTTCTAATACCTCCTTGGTTATAGGGTAGTTGGCCATTGCTAAAGAAACAGGAGGCACGCCCCCAAGAGCACAAGCCCTGGTTGCCGGCGAGTTCGGTTCCTGAGAGCTGCCTGAACAGTTTATTATCGGGAAGATAGCCTGTGAAATTGTTGTAAGAGATATTTAGAGAGACAAGATTTTCTAGCCCTGAAAGAGCCATTAAGTCTCCTTCAAACTTATTATGTGAAACATCCAGCACAGAGAGTTTGTTCAGAGCAGATATCTCAGCTGGGATTGACCCTGTCAAAGCATTCCAGCTCAAATTCAAAGCAATGTCAAGACCCTCTATCGTAAACAGTTCCACTGGGAGGCTGCCTGAGAGATTATTGTTGCTTAAATCAAGCAACTCAAGTCTTGCACATTGGCCCAAAGCTGAAGGGATAGTCCCAGACAAAGAGTTACTACTAAGTACAAGTCTGTTCAGAGATGTAAGTTGGCCAAAACTCCCAGAAATCTGACCAGAAAAATGATTCATGGAAACATCGAGTGCCTGAAGTCTATCTAAAGAGGAAAGAGAAGTTGGCAAAGAACCAGTGAGGGTATTGTTACTCAGATTCAGCATCTGCAGCTCTTTGCAGTTGCCAATCTCATCAGGTAGAGGCCCACTAAGATAGTTATTTGACAAGTCCAGAAAGTTTAGGCTATCAAGAAAACCGATCTCCTTTGGAATTTGCCCACTTATCTTATTATCGATGAGTCGCAATCGCGTAAGGGAGCTGCAATTACCTATCTCTGGGGGAATGGAGCCTGAAATGTCATTGTCAATCAAGAGAAGTTTGGTTAGATTTTTCAGCTGAAAGACACCTCCTGGTAAGTTACCAGTGAGGGAATTATGGGACAAATCCAAAGCTTGGAGGCTAATGCAACCGGCCAACCCTGATGAGATGCTTCCCTCAAGCTTGTTCTGCCAAGCAAAGAAGACAGTTAGCTCTGTCAATAGCCCAAGTTCCTCTGGTATGGAACCAGTTATTTGGTTGGTATCTAACTGTAACTGCACCAGGCTTGTAGCATTGGAAAGAACAGTTGGAATGGAGCCAGATATATTGTTGTTACTAATCATCAGCTCCTGAAGATTGGTGAGGTTTCCAAGAGACCATGGTATGGTTCCAGTGAGAAAATTCAATGAAAAATCAGCTATTACTAAACTTTTGCAGTTCCCAATTTCAGCAGGAATATGTCCAACGAAATTGTTTTGCCACAATAACATCTTTTGGAGTTTCTGAAGCTTTCCCAACTCTGCTGGAAGTGACCCAGACAGATTATTTTCATAAAGATACAAATCAACAAGTTCTGTGCAATTGCCTATTTCTGCTGGTATTTCTCCAGAAAGCATGGTAGTGTAAACAGAGAGTGCTTGAAGCTTGCTTAGCTTACCCAATGATGTAGGAATGGAACCAGAAATCTTAGTATCAGCAAGGCCCAACACTTGCAAATTCTGGCAATTTCCAAGTTCTTCTGGAATCTTTCCATCAATGTCTTTGTTCCCTCCAGCTCGTACAACTTCCAGCGCCGTAAGCTTTCCCAGCTCCGCCGGAAGAATCCCACTTAGCTGATTGTCAAATACTACGAGATTTCTTAGGCTAGAACAATTGCTAATCTCTGCTGGGATTTTCCCAGAAAGTTGGTTTGAGTTCAAGATCAAATCTTCGAGGTTTTGAAGCTTGCCAATGGTGGTGGGGATGCTACCCACAAGACTATTTGAACTGACATCAATTGTTTCAAGCAATCTACAATCTCCTATGTCAGGAGTTATAGTCCCGGTGAGATTAGCACCAGAAATGGTGATTGATTGGAGGGAAGCAAGAGATGACAGATTGGAAGGAAAGGGCAGAGCAAGTTCAACCGACTGAATATTGATTTCAATAACCAAATTATTCTCAGAACATGTAATGCATGACCAATTACAAGGATTGGGGTCTAAAGAATTCCAATTTGAGAAGGCAGAAGGTGGTGAAGGAGAAGTATGAAGCCAAGAGAGCAGAACAAGAACTTCATTGCCTGAAGCTGCCACAGCGTGGGAGAGAAGTGTGAGCAATATTAGGATAGGGAAAGGATTGCATCTGCGGAGATGGTGGTGGTGATTTTGGTTGTTCAAGAACTGCCTCGACATTGGCATTTTTGCATTGGCCTCAAATCCCAAACCCATCTTCTTGGTTTTTTTTGCATTGGGTTTCTCTCTCTTTCCCCCCTTCTTTATCTTGAATCCACTTCAGTCTCTCTTCTTGGTACTGCTAATGCAAAATCAGCTAGGGTTATACTAGAAATTTTCTATCTTCGCAGACAAGCAAGAAAAGAAGAGAGACAAGGAAAGAAAGAGGGATCAATTATTAAAGATTGTCGCTCCCCACTAGCTCCACCACCACCATCTTCACCTCGGGGTTCTGCATTTCTCTGCTTTCTGGTTTTCTCCCTTATTATATTTTTTATTTCAGCATTGAAAGATTTCTCGAGCACAGATAATAAAAAAACCCATGTGTTCTTGCATTGTTTTCCTAGATTTAATAAGGATGGTTTCTCATTTGGGTAATCGGGCCACACATAATAATGCCATTTACCCATCCCTGCCTTATAATACCACCACCATACCTTACCTAAACCTTTCTTGCTCCTCTTGGATCCAAAATCCCCCACAAGAAGTTTAATCCCTTAATCAATAATTCTTCCCTCAACTCATCTCCAGAACCCAAAAAAATGGTGTTTGGAATGAGTAATTTACATGGTAATCAGAACCAAAATGACCATCCAGAGTAGTACCTTTTCATAGGAACTCGTTATGCAGATGGAATGGCTGGCCATTTTGGCCAGATTGCAAAGTGGGATTAATTGAGTTGCTTCCCTAGATGAAATTATTGAAAGGCTTTTACCTACAAGAAACAAAATTACGACTACTACCTACACTACTACTACACTCAAACATGGTTCCAAATTTTGAGGCCAAAATCACGTGATGTTAGGAATTCATTTTCAAACCCTACGTCAGAGGTGACTTTGTTTGCCCCTTTTCTGTTCTTTTAGGAGTAAAATCGAATCCTGCTCTTTAACTAAGACCTGAGACAGAGTCCTAATTCCTAATCCTTTTCCTTCCATCATTTATGCCAAAAAGCTAAAGTCAAAATCTTTAAAATTTTAATGGGGTGGAGCTTTAAGAATGGGAGATATGTTTGTCTATTTTGTAAAAAAAAATTAGGGTATCGATCTTGGCCAAGGCAATAATAAAATGTAAGGAGGAATCCTAGCTTAGTCAAGTAACCTTGGAGAAATCAAAGAGTGGAATCTAATTCCCCATTCCGGCTTCTTTCTTCTTTTCGAGTTCTTCGACACTGCTACCATCATCGTCTCCACCCTGCAAAATCACCGTCTTTCTAACACACAGATTTATGTTTTATGGCTACGAACTCAAATTTGGTAGCTTTCAAAATCTAAGTGTCACATGGGAGTTAACTTAAGACCTCTTCTGCATAATGCCATCACATGCCAAGAATCAGGCTAAAGGAAGCAGTTTATATTGGCCTATACGTTAATGTTTCCTTCTCACCATAATAGTCACATAAACGTTTGAAGATTTTGATTTTGTTTCAAATTATTTATGAAAATTAACTAAGCTTCATTAATATTCTTTTTTTAAAAACATTGTCTGTATTTTTTATTAAGATACACAAATATATTAATTGATTCTTTTATTTTTTAAATTATTAATGTAAAATATTTAATTTTTTATTAGTATTTTGAATCATTTCAATTTTTTATTATAATACTTATACAAATAACATATTCAACTATGAATATGATTCTATAGTAGTTCTTTGGATTTCTAACCATTCAGTTCCATTATAGTATGATCTTATAATTTATTTTTTTTAATCATTATATCCCTCACCATATTATGGACAATCATTTTTATCTCAATTATAATTTTATGACAAAATACTAGCCATAACTAGTCATGTTATTGACACTGAATAATTTTTTAAGGGATAAGTTTGTTAACCTTATTCTTACTGCTCAAATAAATACATAATGAAAATTTTGACATTGATTAAATCTTTATAAGTCATATAGTTTTAAACCAGAATAATCTTGTGCTATGCACATATCTTTGTCTAGAGAAGGTAGAAAATTATAAAAAGATATGAGAAGATGAAAAATTAAAATTTAAAAATTCAATAACTAGTGTAACATTCGCGTATAAGATCTAATTGTGGTTTAAAACCATTAAATATAAAATGTGAAATATTTTTATATTATTGAATATTTATTTAAATTGAACATTAAATGATCATAAAAATTATGAATTTTTCATTAATATAGAAATGGATAATTTCAAATTTCAAAAGACTTCTTAATACAAAATATTGGTATAGAAAATTATATAATGATTGATCTAGGCCATAAAATATCATATAGTGAAACATCATAACCTTTATCTGAATATGGCAACATTATCAACTCCCATACTCCATCTACTGCTCCCTTGTCACATTTGTTTTCAGCATCAGCCACTGCAAGTATGTTCCCCATCAATGACCATGAAAATCTCCAAACGGCAGTTGTCACACCCTCCAGATTAGGCATAACACGTCGTCGTATTATAGGCTAATTTAAAATGTAAGGTCACAATCGAATTCAAAACTTTATAAAATGAAAATAACTATTTAATATATTAATCCTAAAAATAAGATTACAATCCCAAAACTTTATCGAATCATCAATGAATCCTAATTCCCACAACAAGACTAACGATCGTGACATCTCATCTATTTCGAACTCGAGACGTCTCATCTTCAAGTGTTGCTGCTTTACCATTAAACTAGCAACTTTATTCATCTATTTATAACAATTACCATGAATGTTTTTAATTTCAACTTTAATGAAAGAACAAGAAAGTGAATGAGACAAATGAATTCATATTGAAAATTTTATTATTGATTGAATCTTTATAAATCTTATAGTTTTAAACTAGAATAATCCTGTGCTTTGCACGCGTCTTTGTTTAGACAACGCATAGAATTATAAAAAGGTATGAGAAGATAAAAAATTAAAAATTCAAGTTTAATGAATAATTTATTTTAAATTTTAAATTTTAAATTATAGAGATTCAAATTGAATGAATGGAAGTCGAGGAGTTTTTTTGGACATTTTTAATTCATTAATGTATTCATTCAAATTAAAGAGAGATTTCAATAATATTATAAAAAAAAAAAAAAAAGTAGAAGAAGAATTTGACCCGAAACCCTTCACTTATATAATGATAATATAAATATATTTTTTTCTATTACATAATTTGAATAGAAATCACTGGTGGCCTGTGTTCAGCGCCAGCCAGAGAAGTCATCAATTCACAAACTACGAAAAGCAGACACAAGCAAATTCAGAATTAGGATCGCCTTTTACAGTATTAATGCACTTTCCACTCGCGAAGCCATTGTCAAGGCAATTTTTGTTACAATCTGGAAACTTCGAGCAAGGACCTTGATATACCCAAACATTTTGGGCAGCCGCCAACTCTGTTGCCAAAAAGAATTTGTTAGTATTCTGATTAGAACACAATGTATTAGGGACAAAAAATAAAAATAAAAAGAGTGAGTTACCTGAGACTGACAGCAATGCCAGGCAAAGAATCCCAATGAAAATAGAAGCTCTGATGGCCATGTCTGAAATGTTTTCAGGTTTTTTTTTTTTCGCTCCTGAGAAGACGACGAAGGTGAAATGATATACCTTTAGCCGTGGTTCTCAGGTCTATTTAAAGGTAAAGTTTGCCGTGAATCAAGTTCATATTTCCAAAATATCGATGTCCATATTTCTATATATGGGTCTGCATATCATGTCAACCAATTACTTAATATAAACTATGGACATGCACCTGCTCTACATAAAAAATGAGATGCAATGAGTCCACTTAGACAATTACCTATTTTAAACTTTTAAAAATTTATTTTCAAGTTCGTTTTTTCTTAAATTTTTAGAGATTAAAAAAATTATTTGAATTGATTTCAATTCGGGCTTTTAACCTATGTATTCCCTCAGGTTTCAGTCAAATTATAGTTTGATCCTGAATTTTTTTTTTTCGGTTACTATGAACACTTATTATATTATGATCAATCGTTTTGGTCTAAACTATCATTCTCCGAGGAGTCACACAGTACAAAATTGGTCATATGAACAATTTCATAGGATAAAATGTCAATTTTTATTTTTCAAATTTAGGGTTAATTTGAATTGTGATTGAATTTAAATTCTCTACTAATTTGCATTTAATTACTTTTGGTTAATTTGGTTTGTTCGTTAATCCCAAGATAACTAGATTTTTCTTTTATTTTCTCTTCTTGCTTTAATATTAAGGTTATATTATGGGTGAAAAAGTTAAAATTGATATTTTTACCCTTTTAAAATGGTCATGTGACCACGTCTACATTATGGCTTGAGAATGATAGCTTGGATCAAAATAACTGATCATGTAAGATTATAATGGTTGAAAAGAAATATTTGGGATCAAATTATAGTTTGACCTAAACATAAGGGATCAAATCGGTTAAAAACCCATTCAATTTCGGACGAAAAACATATTTTTATATATTTTTTAAAGGCCCAAAACATGCATCAATTAGATTGATCTCTACTCTATTGCTTCCTTCTTGCTTCAGTTTGTGATCTTCTACCCTATTTCTACATTATCAGTAATAAATATACACATGTCCGTAAATTATTTTTTACAAATATATTTCATATTTTATGATATCCTACCTCATCTTCTACACTATTAAATAAAATAATATATATTATCAAATAAAAATCAAATATCTTAGAATTTAGTATTTCTTTTTGAGATTTATTAATAAGATATATTTGCAAAGCATACGTTTATATTTAGATAGTGTAGAAGATGATATAAAAAATGTGGTAAAAGATTTGGAACCATATTTTATTAATAAAACTCTTAAAGGATAATAAACTAAACTTTAGAAGTACGTGATCCTTATAAAATCCAAAATTATATTTTATTAATAAATTTTTTTTCAAAAAAACTAATCCTTAACCGTATACAAATTTTTATAGGATAATATATATTATTTTAATTGATGATTTGTAAGATAGTATAGAGGATGTGATAGAATATAAGATCGAGGCGTCACTTCTCACTAAGCAAAATCTCTATTAAAAATTTTAATGGGGTGGAGGATGAGAATGGAAGATATGTTCTACAATGCATGATTCAAAATTCGGGTGCCCCCAATATTGTTTTACTAAGTCTACCATGAATTTATATATATATATATATAATAGATTTTATATAGCTTACTAACTATGAAAGAATATATTCATTGAACATGAATAAAAAAATATTGTAATAATTTAAGAAAAATTAATACAAGATTTTTTAAATAAAATATGAAAAATAATATTTGTTATGTTAATTTTATTTACATTAATAATTACTAAAAGCTATGTTCAGTGAACAAACAAAATCATGTTCATCGGATCTGGATTATTTTTTTTCCACTAATAATTTCGTGAGGACCTTGTTATGTCTTTTTTAGTGAAGGTAGAAAATTACAAAAAGATATGAGAAGATAAAAATTAAAAATTCAATTTTATTGAATCATTTTAAATTTTAAATTATAGAGACTGGAAGCTGATTTTTTTTTGGACATTTTCAATTCATTGTATTCATTCATAATATAAAAAAAGTAGAAAAATATTGCAAAATAACACTTAACACCAAAACCCTGCACTTAGTTGATAATATAAATATATTTTTTCTATTACATAATTTGACGAGTCATCATAAATAAACTATGCTATGCAGACGCAAGCAAATTCAGATTTAGGATCGCCTTTTACAAGATTAACGCATTTTCCGCTCGCGAATTTATTGTCAAGGCAAGTTTTGTTACAATCTGGAAATTTCGAGCATGGACCTTGATATACCCAGCTTTCATTTCCTTCGGCCGCAAAACCTGATGTCGAAAGGAATTTGTTAGTAATCTCCTCTTATTATATATGACAGTATATTAGGGAGAAAAAATATCAAAAAAAACAAAGTTACCTGAAACTGAGAGCAATGCAAGGCAAAGAATTCCCATGAAAATAGAAGCTCTGATTGCCATGTTTGAAATGTTTTCTTTTTCATCCCTTTTGCTTTGGTCGTCAAGTCTATTCATAGATAAAGTTTGACATGGATAGAGTTCATATTTTTAAATATGGTGAATATCTTTATGTATGGACTTCTTCGTTCATGTACCAATCCAACTAATGACTTACTATAATAAGCTATGGACACTGGTCCACATAAAAAAATTATATGCGATTTGGACAGGAATCCATTTTAAACTTTTAAAAATTGAATTTTCAAGGGGTTTTTCTTAAGTTTTTAAATATCAAGAAAATTATTTCAATTTCGGATAAAGATAGTATTTTTATATTTTTAAAGATTCGAGATATTCTATCACATATTTTATACCCTATCAAATAAAATAAGATATATTACTTGATAAAGATTAAGTACCCTACAGTATAGAATATCCTTTTCATTACTTTATTAATAAAATATATCTATAAAAATTACTTGTCTTCTTATGTCCTTAAATTGAATCTTCCGTTTGTTTATTTGGTTTTTATATAATTTT
>JAOXNR010000001.1:4718701-4737861 GCA_028571225.1 Parsonsia alboflavescens | reverse complement strand
TTGAATCTGCCGTTTGTTTATTTTGTTTTTATATAATTTTCAACATATATATATATATATATATATATATATATATATATATATATATTCTATTGACTTTGTTTATTATTTCTGTGTTCTTTTTCCTAGAGTGTTGTGAAATGTTGTTTTAAATATTTTTTAAAATTTAAAAATTATAAAGGGCTGGTCCGATTCGACACTCGACCCTTATCGGGTTAGGTTGGGTTAGGATTTTAGTGACCTTTGGAAAAATGGAACCAATCCATCCTTACCCTTTAGATTCTCTGACCCTTGGTGTTGGGTTTCTAGTTGAGCTGGGTCGGGCCTGTCCTAAGTGACAGCACAACTTCTATACCATCGGTATTAAATTTACATGTGTATTTAAATTATTTTTTTATAGATATATTTTATGTTTCATGATATTCTACCTCATCTTCTACAACATTAAATAAAATAATAAATATTATCTAATAAAAATCAAATGGTATAGAAAATGTAGTAGAAGATACGAAACCATATTTTATTAATGAAACTCTAAAAGAATAAATTAAGCCTTAGAGGTATTTAATGTTTATAAAGTCCGGAGTCATATTTTATTAATAAAATTCTAAAAAAATAAACTAAATCCTATGGGTATACTTGACCTTTATAGGATATATATTGTTTTAATTGGTATTTAGAAGATGATATAAACGATGGGTTCAGGATCTCCGGTTACACAATTGCATGTCACTCCTTGTTACACTAATAGAAATTTAACATATATTCCTAAAGGATCGAGTTCCCTTAATGTTTAATTTTTTTTTTAGGTTTTAATATTAAAATATATTAAAAGATAATAATTAAAGTGTGATTTCCCATCCTCTGGGCTTTTTTTTTTTTTTAAGATTCAAATTAATTAAGATCTTTTTGGACACAATTTGTTGGAGTCTTATGTGGACTTTTTATGTTTTTATAAAACTTCTTAATTAATAATAATTTTAGGGTTTATTTTTTAAGAATACATTCTGTAATTTGGGAAGAGAATAAAAGAAATTTCAGAGAGACATCAAAGTTCTGTCTTGTCAGAATCACATCAATAAAGGTAAAGTTGCATATTTTTATTATCATAAGCTTGAATTCATCTATCTCCCTATCCTATAAGTGTTTGGTTTTGATTTGATTAAAAATTTAGATCTCCCCATCCAATTGTGAGTAAATCGGCTCCTATATAGTAATCAATTCATTTCCCCTTTAAACCATTGTTTTCTAACTATTTAAGTTATTTGAACTCATATAAGAAGTGATTTTGAATGGATTTAGATTTGAACTATTGAATCTAATAAGTATTTCAACATAAGGCTCAAGTTTCATATAAATTAATTGGGGGAACATGTTTCACTATTAGTAAACTTTGTCTAGCCGACCGCCCAGCTAGATATATAGTTAGGGCTGAATTTAGTAATCTGATCAATGAGATTATGTATTTAATTGAGTCTAAGCAAATCCGTAAATGCCTTTTGATTCTGATAATGTTCTGTATATCTGATACCTTCTGAATTACTTTGAAAAGTAAACTTTTTGAATTTTGTGAAATGTTCTACACATTTGATACCTTTGAATTATTATGAACGATAATGTTTTCCGTAATATTTTTTGAATTATTTTGAGATTGGTTTTGTAAAGATTTCTTTTAAATATGGTATTTCCTAATACTCACTAGTTTTTTTTTTTTTTAATTTCTTTATAAGTGCAGATTCAAATAAATCCCTGGGGACGAGCATTGTGAAAAATAGAGATATTCGATTTATCGGATCACTTTTATTTTCTTTAGGTTGTTGAGATGTAAACTTTTACTATTTACTAATTGTAATGTTGACTTTAGTATTTCGAGGGAGGTGTTTATTTATGGTTAGGCATGTTTTTGAGGTAATTATTTTTACAAAATTATTGAGTCATGAAAAAAACCTCATGGATTGTGCCGTGTTACCCTTTCGAGTTTAGATTTTGGATCCCAAATCTAACCCACACTTGGGACATTACATAAGAGTTACAAATAAGATTCTTATTAATATTTTATTAACACAACAAGAGATCCGATCCTAAAAAATAGTGATTTCCCTAAAAAAATGTAAACATATTCCTTCCTTTTCCCCTCCCCTCCCCTTCCAATTCTTCATATTTAAGTAAATTTTGCATCGACCTACTTTAATCATTTAATGATCTACATTGTACTCCCCGTATTTTTTAATACAAGTCTTTTTGGCATTAACTTTTATTTTAAATGCAATATATACAATGAAATTCCTTTTCTATTCTTACCCTTCTCTCTTCTTTCAAAAAGAAAATAATTGTCTTAAGTAAGGACAAAACTTAAAAATTAAAAGATGCTTTAAACTTTAAAGGAATAGGAGAGTCATTGACTCATTGGAATATTCTAAAGAAGCCATCTTTATCTTAGGCCCAATAAGTATATTTCATTTTTCTTTTTCTTTTAATTTTAGCACGAACCCCTGAATTTAAATCCTAGCCCACAAAGCTCCCGATCCGACCCATCAATTTGAAGAATTCGATTTCTCCCACTCAGGAAAAGTAGAAAATGCCGAACTTGAGATAGCTTTCTAGTATTTTGGAAATTCATCAGAAACCACCGAATGGCTGCAATAAGCTCTTGCAGTGGCATTTCGCTTCCTTCTCAGTGCAGCAAAAATCGAATGGTAACTCTGAGCCCATCTGAATTTCTTCCTTGTAATTCAATTTCGAATTTGAAAAGGCAAATTTTCCCGGTAACTTTGGAATTAAAGAAGTTCAGAAATCCAAGAACTCGGGCCAGACCTATTGTTTCCGCTTGGCAGTCCAATTTCATTAGAGGTAAAAGGGTGCCTGCTTTATGTCAGTGTTTTCTGCAGATGACTGTCACTGAATTCTTAAATTCTTTTAATTCCCCATGTCCGTTGAGAATCATTACCACTCTGAACTTTGATTAGATGTGTTCAGCATACTTATTTGCTGAAAACGTAGAATTCCCATCAATTCTGCAGGATATGTGTGATGATAAAATGTGAACAATCTGCTGTGGCGTATAAAGATAAGGCAGAGAATTTTTCAGGGATGTCACTCAGTTTATGAAATCACTCCCTGTGAAAGAGAGGACATTTCTGGAAAAATATTGTGGAATCTCGTTCCTAGCTGGAGAGAATAAATTGTAAAGATACTCTTATGAAGTAGAACCCTTTAAATTGTGACAGCTGTTTTGCTGAAGGCCTGTAAAGATGCCGATCTTGAATTATTCACTGATCATTAACTAAACTGTAAATTTGTCCCTTTTGGCTAAAATTGGAAAAGAATTTTTATGAAATTTTCACCGTAGAAACTTATTTGAGTTCTTGATAAATGTATTTGGGAAGAGGTATGATCATTTACAGAATTGCATGGTAAAATTGTTGCATTCCAATATTTTGCCCTGATGCTGAATCTCTCTAAACTGGCTTTTTTTTTTCCTTTCTGACTTTTGACCTTGTAATGTAATGGTAAACTTGTCCGATAGTTGTTCGAACTGTTTGGACGATTGGGAAGGATGGAATTGAAGCTGGAACTAGTCTAGTACCTGTAAGCCCATCTAATTCTTAAATAGGGTCTTTCCAATGACTCTGGAATAGCTGTTTTGTTTCTGGTGCTGTCATATTGAGTATGTGCTACCTTCTTATTTGTATGTTAGGGTTCTATCCCAAGGCCAATAGCAAGAATCTCGGTGACTGTGATCGCTGTAGCCCTTTCACTCTTTGTGCTCAAGGCCTTCCTATCCACTGCTTTATTTGTCTTGGTATGCTTTCCTGCTGCATCCTACTATATTTTCTGATGATGTATTATTCACTTGCATTTTACAGCTATATCTTCATTTTCCTCAGTGTTCTGGATTTTATTACAGAAATCAAAACCATATATATACCAGGCATAGAGTTTAATCTATTATTAAAGGATGAATTTTTCTTCATCGTTGTCTGCATGCTTCATAAATGTTCATCTGAAAATGCTAGCCAGTCTTGCAAACTCTCCATGGATTTCCAAAATCTATAGGAAGAAAACAGAGTAAAGGTTCATACAAACTAGAAAAGATTATGGATGTGATTACCATGATAACTCTATGATCCAAGCATTACTTCAACTTCAGTATCTCCTTTGGATGAGTTAATAGTGTTTGAAAGACTCGGTAGAACTATGTGGAAAATAGAAGTAGATCATCTAAATCAAATATTTCTTGGTGGTTAACAGGCAATGATGGGACTCATTTACTTCACATTCATAGCCTTGAATAAGGATGAAGGCCCAAAAATGGATGGAAACACAACTTCAACAGAAGACAGTCTTGAAGAAGCAAAAAGAATAATGGAAAAGTACAAGTAACAAAAGCAGGGAGGATAGGCTCGTTCCTAATGTATTCCTTTTGGCTACTTTGATTCTCTTTCACTTGTAACGTTGATAAACTGCAGAAAATGAGACAAGATACCCCATTACTTAATCTTTCTTTTATACTACTATACTTATTTTTACTCTGTAAATTTCTGACATGATATACCCAAGGCCGTATATGCCTGTAATCTTTTTTGTTAGAGAATTCTGGGGAACCTTTCTTTCATTTCCAGTTGTGAATTGCCAATGACCAATAAGTTTGATTTGAGTTAGAAGAAGCTTTTGAGAAGTCTCGATATCTTTATTTCTTTCACAAGCCAGCCAGTTTTCCTCCCCATACAAGGGAAACGCCAGCAGGTCCTTAAATTTGAGATGGAGTATGACAACATCGGAAAAACTGAACCGCATGATAAGGTTGGGTAGCTTCAGTAGTTAAAAGAAAGATACAGTGGAGAAGAAGCAGCAGAATTGCATTTAGTGGCCTTCCATTTATTAGTGAGCAAATTAGACCGCAAAGAAAATTTACAGCCATAATCCAATCCAAGCATGTCTGATCTTTCGCATTTACAAGAACACAGAGAGGCAAAAAAAGGAGAAAGACGATAACAACTATCCAAGCAAAGCAAGGGACAATGCAAAGTGATGTGACTACTTTGGGAATGATGAGTATTGATATGGATACTCTTATTCACAGACATCTTCAGAAAAGACTACTCCTCCATATTGATGATGCATCGAAGGCCCTCCCCTCTCAACATGTAGTCAAAAGCCTTGTTGATTTCGGAGAATGGGAGACGATGGGTAATGAACTTATCTAGCTCCAGGTTCTGCATGAGTGTAGAGCAAACAGTTTGTTCAGTTCAGTTCTAATATAGGCAATAATGGATGAGAAGTGTACAGATTTGTCAAGAGTAGAGCTAATACAATAACATACCTTGTTCAGATACATATCAACAACAGAGGGAAGATCAGTACGAGGTTTATAGTTCCCAAAGAAAGTTCCTTTCAGTGTCCTCTCATTTAGCAGATTGATGGGCTTGGTCATGAAAACTGCATCCTTGTTGGGCACTCCAACAAGTACAGCGACACCCCATCCCTGCATGGTCCAAGAAACAGGGAACCATGAGCATTCTATCGCAGTATCAAGAAATAGAGCAAGCATTAGAAGATAGAGCAACGAAGTAGAAACTTTTCTTTGGATCGATTGATGCCGGTATGTTTACTAGTTTGTACATTTAACTAAATCTTGGTGTTGCACTCAATTTTGTTCATATTCTGACCAAAGTTAGTTCTATCCTGAGTGAAAAGTAATTCGATGAGGAAATCCATGCAAAAAATTTCGATGTCAGCGGAAGTCAATCCAATATCATACATCATGAACACATTCGAAGGCAGAAATCATGGCATTAATGTTTCCAGTGCATTCAACACTCCTATCAACTCCACCGTTTGTCATCTCTGCAATGACCTGATAAGAAATTGAGTAAATGTTAAAGGAGATGGGATAAATAATGAAAATGGAATTCCAATTAAAAAAACAAGTCATAAAGGAAAGCAGAAAGTTACCTCTTGAACTGGTCTATCATGGTCCTTCGGATTTATGAACTCCGTAACTCCAAATTTTTTGGCTAAAATCACACAGATGAGAGATCAAAAACACTAAGGATAACTATTCAAAAGCACTTACAATTGGGGCGAAGAATGAAGAATGGCATTACCTTCCTCAAACCTATTGGGGTTCAAGTCGACCCCTATAATTCTTGAGGCACCAGCGATTCTTGCACCTTCAGCAGCCTGAAAGAAGATAAGAGAATAAGATCCCAGATAGCAACTATATACTAATATCAAGAAAAGAGATGTAAAATGTGCCGAGTGCAGCATGACACTGACAGCCAGGCCAACTGCCCCTAGACCAAAGATGGCAACTGAAGAGCCCTTTTTTGGTTTTGCCACATTGAGGGTTGCTCCCAATCCTATTACAGAAAAATAGAATTTAAGCTCAAAGCCTCAAACTAATGTGTTTGACACTGTAAGTTCTATAGGAAAGCATATCTGAAAGAGCTATGAGCTCAAAATTGTACCTGTTGAGATGCCACAACTGAGAACACATACTTTATCCAGTGGTGCAAAGGGATTTAGCTTTGCTAGGCAACCTGAATGGACAACGGTGTATTCGCTGAAGGTTGATGTACCTAAAAAATGGTTTATTGGGTTTCCATTGATTGAAAACCTAGATTTCCCATCGCTAAGCATTACGCCTCTGTCTGTATTTATCCTAAGCAGGTCGCACATATTGCTTTCCTCAGACTTGCAATGTCCACACTCGCCACATTCTCCAGTGAATACTGGAAGAACATGATCCCCAACTTGGAGATCCGACACCCCTTCTCCGACACTTTCTACTATCCTGCAATGGATTTTAAGGCGGAGAGATGAACAACTGAGGTAAAAAGAAACAACCAGCCACGAATGACAACAACAACGACAAAACCCAGAATGACACAAAGAAATTTAACTTGAAAACTGAAATAGACTTGGAGCAGGGAAGTTCTCCCTATCCGAAGCTCCAAATGGACAATACTAGAGGAATGTCACCCTGTGCACCACAATCATTCAATACTTCCGGTGGACATCTCATTCAAAGCTAAACTAGTTTTTGCCTTCCAAATTTGGTTGTCCAACCAAGAGATGAGCAGAGAGTTCTGTCGATTACTAAATAGATGTTGCTAATGTAATATGAAAGAAACTACATACCCAGCTGCTTCATGGCCAAATATTCGTGGAAAAAGTGGTGTCTGACCCTGAAAAGACATTGCAAATTCACCTTCCATAAACATGTGAAGAAAATAATTGCTTAAATGGTGTAAATCCGGATGAAAGTATTGGGTTAAAATTTAAATTTCAAAGGTCAATATTAGGACACTTGAAATTGCAATGAGTTATGAAATAGGAGGACCCAGGATTGCACAATCATCAAGAACCAATATCCTTTGCAGGGTACATGAAAGTGTAGCTAAAGAAAGTGCTCATTTCATTCTATTTTTGCGGGACTCATGTCTTGTATAAGTTTTGTTTCTAAACTCCTATGTAACAAAACTTGAGAATGTGAAAATGCCATCATCATAGTATTACATCAAATAATCCACAAAAAAAGGAGGTCGAAAGTCTCACTAACTTTAGCTTCCCAGAAATAGAGATCAGTGTGACAAAGAGAGGTGTATTTAATCTTGATCCTCACTTCCAAGGCTTGAGGTGGTGCAACCTCCACTTGCTCAATCACCAGAGGTTTCCCGGCCTCCCATGAAACAGCCGCTGCAAATCATACAGCCAGTAACTCAAATTTTCTTACCCTATATTTGGAATCGAAAGAAATCCACCCCTATTACAGACAAAGAACCAAAAATATATATATATATATCCACAATCCGTCCCAAGAAGCATAAATGGGAATGAGATCCATGAAACATAAAAAACTCGGAAAAACAAAATAATTCCATGCCTCAACTCCAACCCAGTTTCAAGAAAAATACAAAGAAGTTGTAAGAGAAGCCAAAGGACTGATAATGTAAACAGGAAACCTTTGCAGGGGATCACAAGCCCAGCAGTACTCGACATGATAAAATAATCGGTGTATTCCGTAGGAGAATTCACTGGTGAAATGTAGGAAATAAGATTTATAGGCCGAGACGGAGAGACAGAGCATCACGTACAGGGTTGGGAGAGCGGGGAATTATCAAAAACCACTTGTCACTCTCGCACGAGCACACAGGGATGGGAGGGATTGTTTGTTAGTTTTTCAGAAAAGCAAATTGGAAAGTGGAAACAAAGTTCCATTCATTGTATACTTAATACTCCACTTACTAGAGTCGATGGTTTTCATTTCCAACCTTTGGTCAACTCTTATGATGTGCCAACAGCAAGCGACCCTATTTAGAAAGAAGAAGAAAAATTGATGCTTCATTGAATATTTTTTAATTTTATTTAATCACAAGTCACTCAAGTCTTAGATCAACTTTTTGAATGAAAGAAATTAAGTAGAAAGAGGAAGGATTTTTAAGTTTTAGATTAATTTTATAGATCTAATTTAAGAGGCCAAAGAAAAAAAGAAAATATCACTATTGTAGGTTAACTAAAAAATCTTATTTCAAAACAGTTATAAAGTAAATACAAATAAAAATGTAAATGTAAATTAATTGTTTAACCTAAACTTCTTCCCCTCCTCGGGAAGTCCATCACCATCCATCCAAACGGACTCCTAGAACTTCCCCTTTTGATTTCTTCTTAAATTGTACGATTATTAACAGCAGACATAAAAAATGACTACTACCAAAAAAATCTTTCCGTACTGGTCTCAGGCATGGCCACCACCAATCTGTGGATCATAGAATTCGGCTTCGCAGGCATGGCCACTGCCACTAGCAAGTTGCTGTAGTGGTGGGAGAGGCCAAAAATGATTCATTGCAAGTAAGTTTAGCAATGAATCTTCAAAGTTCAAACATCCCATGACTTACCATGTCCACAAAGTTTAGTAACGAGACCAACAAAGACCCTTTGTGCTGAAAACTGAAATTCAACTCTTTTTTTTCCACTAAACTTCATGTATTGTGAACTATTGCCGCGGATTTAGGGTCGCTTCTAAAACATGACATGAAGAAGGAAACGGCTTGGTTCGAGATTTTCATAGACCAAACTTATTTAAAAATTAATAAATCAAAACATTTTTTGTCCTTTTCTTTTTAAAAATAAATCAGATCAAAACAAAATTTCAAATTTATTTTCAACCACCCAAATTTTGGATCTCTTATCTGATATTTGTCGGTGGCTATATCCATATTTGCTTCTAAAGTAAAATTTCAGATTCAAAGCATAATCAATAAATTTAAGGCGCAATATAAGCTAGATGGTAAATCAAATCTCTGTTATTCAATTTCCATCCAAAGCACTCAACTTCATGAATCATGATATCTATGGCAGAATTTGCAATCCCAGCCTCTTCCCAACAGTCATCTCATACACATTCACAAAATCATAGACGCGGGCAAGAGAAATCCTGTCACACTAGCACTTGTAAGATTTCAGAATGTATTCTCCAGTAAACATTGTATTAAAATAAATAAAAATTGCCTCCACAACGAGACAACAATTTCATGGAACGTCAATAATACACAAAACTGGAACTTCATAAAGTTGAATAAGTCTGCTCTCAGCTTTAGGTGGAAATGTATCCAAACAATCAATGCACATTAAACTATGAAGAAATATTGTAATTCCTTCATATTTTCTCCATGTACTATTGTTACATTTGTTCCCCTTGCCAAAGAATACGAGGAACATCTCTTCTTACACCCAAATTCAAGATTGCCACAAGGTATTGCAACTCCCACAGGTGAAGAGATCTATCATATAGACTGAAGCTACCAACTTAGACTTAAAGAGAGGAACTATGAAGCCTCAATGTCAATACTTTCCAATTGTTGAACTAAACTAATTCAACGAATTGCAATCAAGTTGTTTGACATCGAGAAGATCTGCAAAGAGTGGGAGTGTTTTGTCCCCAAAACAATTAAGAGGAAAAAAAAGAGGATATACTTCAAACCTTCTCTTTGCTGGTCCTACTGATCAGACTCTAATGAATAATCTATCTAATCTAGAAACAAAAGCAACTAAGGAAGAGTTTCTGGACTGACATTGATCATGCTGAGTGGCTGTTATGCTGGCTTTGACCCCAAATGGGAGAACCTTGAGGAGGCAAGTAGAGGTGCTTCTTCATCCCCAATCATCTCAGCAGCAGAACTATTTCTTCCGGCCCTCAATCCACTTACATTGTTAATATAATTATCATCAGGGACATATAGATCAGAAGACTTCTTTTCCATCTTAAATTCCTGTTAAATGGAAGGAGTGAAAACATAAAAACCATAAACAACAGAGTAATCCAGTATGCAAATTTACAGCAATAACAAGTAAATTTGAGGCTGTGAAGGAACGATACTAAATGAACATGGGCAATAAACAGCTTTAGGAATATTCTATGAAGGAATAAGGAGCATTTGACTTCAATCATCCTATTTCATGTTGATCCCTAGTTCAGCTGTTGCCTGAACTTCTGGCTGTAAAGTCCTTTGAAAGAAGAAAACATTTCAAAGGTGACGTCCCAACATGATGAATGTCAGAAACAGCAGATGCACAAGCACGGTGTACATTTAAACCTATCTCAATATAACTCTTGAAACACAGTTACATACAGTAAAATGTTAATTAGCTCAATAAAAACAGCACATTGTATTGACAGCAGGAATGACTATTCCGGTTGTGAACAAGCTTGGGTAGGCATGCAATGTGTATGCACATGCAGGTTATCACCAATTAAAAAAAGCACTGAGAAAATAAGAAGCTTTAACCACATGAGAGAATGAAAAGTCTAGAAGGAAATGTGTTTCATGAGATAGAGCATCCACCTTTGCTGTTCGTTCAGCAATGCCCTCTATGGGAAGTTGGGTTGCACGAACATCTTTGGCTTTCAAGTAATTGTACATGAGCACACCACATATGGCTGCCAAGAATCAGGATGAAATTAGACAATTTAAACATTGTTTTCAGTTCATTACTTGAAGGATTCCAAACTTAAGGATAGACTTAGACGTACCAATGGCATAACCAAGAATATTAAGGGTGGTAATTGTAGATTCAGGAAAAACTACAGTTGAAAGGGAAATAAGTATCCAATCCTTCAATACTCCGGCAACTCGAATGGTCACAGCACTGGTTCTCCCAATTACCAAGAAAATTGAGAAATTCAAAGCCAATGCAGAAAGTGCATTTGAGAAGAATATCCAAAAGTTGAACTGAATCTGTGAAACTTCCATTCCAGGCTTCTCCAGTAGATACCAGGGGACAAAGAGAAATACAAAACTGCACATCAAAAGAGCCAGCACATAAAGCTTTGCAAACTGAAGAACAGCCAAATCTTGCACACAGATAGAAGAAAATCTCCTCAGTTTGTGAATCCAAAAGAGAGAATTTTTCAATCTCAGTTCTGACCTAAATTGCAAATTCGACTTTTGAAGGTTCCTAACTTGAGTTCTCAACTTCCAAAATGCCAAGAATCTGTACACACTTTTCTCTTCTCGAAGTTTTTTGAGAGATTCTCTTCGTTCATCTCTTCACTCAAGAACACAAAAATTGAAATCCACAATTACTACATTCTGACTGCAATTGGACACAGACCAGCCCTACACGACTCCAGCCACTGCTGCCACAATTTCTTTCTCTCTCTATTCTCCAGTACCCTTTGTCCAAGACAACAAGGGATTGCTTTCCACTGCCTCCCTCTCTTTTCCTGCAATCATTCATCATTTTAACAACATCCACTGCCCTTTCTGACCACTCAGATATCCACCTTACCTTACCAGACACAGTACCTTGCTTCTCTACTTCTACTCTCCTCCTCTCTCTATATGCCTCTCTCTTCTAGGCAGTAGCAAATGCACTCTCCTCTTATCCTATCCCTCACAACAACACCAGCTTGATTTCTAAATACAACCAAAAATTAGTCCTTACCAATTTCCATCACTACCACCCCCTTGAACCATATTGGCTGAGCATGAAACCCCACAGTTTGGTTTAAACCCCACATGCACTCTCCTCTTATCCTATCCCTCACACCAGCACCAGCTTGATTTCTAAATACAACCACAATTTCCATCACTACCACCCCCTTGAACCTTATTTGCTGAGCATGAAACCCCACAGTTCGATTTAAACCCCACAAGAGAAGACACGCAATCTGAATGTCAGTGGTTCTGTTCCTTGTTGGCATTAATTTTTCATTTTTTTATTTTATACGCCTTCATCGTATGCGGCAAATCATGGTTTGTGAGGTTTCAAGAAGAGCACAAAAATTTTGCGTCAAGCAATGAAAATTACACAGGAGGAACAGGCAAGCCTCCCAAGCCTTCTCAGCGTATTTATCAGAATATGAACCACAGTATCGGTCAAGCAAATGGACAAGCAATGGGAGTAAAGAAAAGATAAACATACTTCCAACATAGGGATACTTGAATCATCAAATAGAAGAAAATTGAAAAATCATGGAAAGCACTAATAGAGAAAAACTAAACTAAGCCAGTCATAACAGCAGGCCCTCCAACAACATAGTCCAACAACTTCTCAAGCATCTGGAAGAAGCCACATAATACCATAAAAATGTGTCTTATTAGTTTCTCTCTCCTTCTATTGTTCTATTGCTCTGAAACAGTTCAGAAAATGTTTGGATTCGTCAATTTACAGATTGAAGAGGCAGCAGATTGCTTCATTAACTCTTTCTCACTTCCTACATTACTTTGTATTTCCGCAACCCAAAGACAGCATGTTATTTGATTTACTAAGCGCAAATCAAAGATCTGAAAAGGCAGTCTTAGTTCCATTCTGGTTCATCCAGGTGTTGTAACTAGAAATCAGAAATTATCACATTTCGCCAAAACCAACACTGTACATGTGAAACCAAGTAAATAAAGAAGAATACCTGCATGGAGCAATGTAATATAAGCTGGTGATAGGATTGAGTGTTAAACCCTTCTTTTGGAGAAGAACTTGGGTTAAGACCAGCCTAAGAGCTTCAGCAATTATTCCAGTGACCTGATATACGGTACCCACTATGTTGAAGTGGATTTCTCCATATGAAGATACAACAACACCAATGCTGACCAATACCATATTCAAGAATATGTCCCATCTTAGTTTATCGGTTCCACAAATAACAGCCATAAGAAATGTAGCCACAGGCACTGCATTATAAGGCAGAATGTTGCCAATTAGTGCTATACATCGGGAAGCAATTTCACATAAAAAATGGGTCTGAAGGAAAAACATACTTAGGGCTTTAAGCATCTGGATGAAGGCAACAGAAATAAATAAGTAAGCAGTGTTGCCAAACCTATTTGAACACAGGAAAAGCAAGCTTTAATCAGTTGAAAGGAACTTATGCCCAGCATCTGATTTGCAGTTAATCATGAAATTAGTAAATTCAGAAACCTATACTACAAAATTAAAAGAAGAAAAATCCAGGCACCCCTGCAACATATTAAAGATAGGCACATTTCACCATTGAAGAGCTTACCAAAGACTTGCCGCGAAAAAGGCACTAATTGGAACTACGCATGTCGCATATCTGCAAATTCAGTAGGATACGAATATCATACAGAATCCTAGAAGCAGATGCTAATAAGTAACAAAGCAAGTATCTTACATTTCAAAAGTCATCTTCACTGGTGATACAACCTGTAGTGAGGAAGAATGAATCAAATCTCTTTTGACAAAGTTAAGAGTAATAAAATCTTTATCAAGAGAATGCACATAAGCATAGTTAAAAATAAAACTGCATCAAAAAAGAAAGTATGCATCAATTATTGAGAAGAGCAAATGAAAAACAAACTCCAATTGGGTAATTCCATTAGAGTAATTGTACATAAGTTATGTGTTTAGGTTCTTCTATAGATTAAATTGAACATGTACACGAGCAAAACAGCAACTGTTGTACAAGAGAACAGAAGTTCCATCTTCCTCACCTTGAAAACCCGGACAAGAAAAAAGGCTACCAATCCCGAAAAGCCCATATGAATCATGGTAAGTGTAATTGGAAATGGAAAATTGAAATATTTCGGTGAGAGCACCCACTGCATGACAGAGGCAACAAAATAAGGCCCAAGAGCTCCAATAAAGATAAAGAGATATATCCAAGATATTAACTTTAAAAAAGCGCAACAAGCAGAAAGATTATCGTTGCTAATGCAATCGAAGAATGAAAGCCTAGAACCCCTGTAGAACTTGCAAAACCTAGGTCAGTCACGGAACAAGGGATGCAAAGAACACCTCTGAACAGGTAAGAAGTCTTTCTCTTAGAATCTTCCTAGGATCTACCATGCATGTATGATGAGCAAACCAAACTCTAAGACCTTTAAATAAGTTTTGACATACCAAACAGGAAAAAAATGATAAATCTAGGTTATACCTCTTTTAAGGATGCAACAAACTTATGAAATAAAGACTACACGCAAGTAGTGGCCTACTTGTTATAATAATGGCATGTACCTTGTTATATAAAATAACTCCCGAGGACAGCAATATATACACCAGAAGATACACATAGGTCAACACAACCTGTTTGCTGATCATCATGCTGCTAGGTTTCACTCAATACTTCTACTTTCCAGATGTGCCTCACCAAACTCCGAGAAAACTTACTTCACCAAGAGTACAAATCAAATAAGTTCCAAGAGACCCTGACATGAGGTACACAATTTGGGTGAACAAACTTTATTCATCCACTTTGGAAGATGGACAAAAGATGTGCTAACTTGTCAGAAGGAATTCAGTTAGTATTGTGAGAGGGATATTTGCACAGCCTGAACAATGGAGAAAAAGGTAAGCATAATTGCGCAAACACAATGCAATAATAAAAGCACATAACCATCTCTTTGAATTCTAAATCCACTGTGTAAACTCTTGGCATTATAACAGGAATTCAACAGAGAAACATATTTCTTTATGGGAGCAGAACTGATAAAAACCATCAAACAATCAAACTTGAAGGCGACAGGCACACTGGAGCTTCAGTGTCAACATGTTAAACAGCAATCAAGAGAGCAATTCTGCACTAGTTTAGCAGATAGATAATATACCATTGTTGCTGATTCTCAGCATGGTAAACCACTGAAACATAATTAACGATTTACAGCACAATATTGATGTTCTGCAATAAGTAAACATGAGATACAGTTGTGAACTAAGCTTTTTTTCAATAAAATCTAGCTTGTTGGTGCTTTACAAAGCTCACTCGGCTAAAACTTCCCAGAAATACAGCATGTCAGCTAAACATTAGCATCCTAAATCACTTGATAGCGATACCCTAGACCTTGGCGCCTGGCCAAACTTTGATTCAGAGTTCTTTTTATCCACATCTAAATCAAAACCGCCACGCTCTCCTGATCAGAAATATGATACAATTCTGAATCCGAACAAACACCAATAGCTATTCAATTTGTAGTTTGGCAAAATCCTCGCTGGTCGCTACTAGTAGTGGCTACAAACCACGATAATCCATTTTCCTCTAATATGAAATTCTAAGCACAGAAACAAAAGTTTTAAAACAGTAAATGCACCTGTCCACAACAGTAGAAGTAGACCAAACTGCATTTAATTACCAAAAAAACAGCAGAATCAGATCTAATTTCATGCTTCAATTCCTAAACCACTCATAATCCTATTGGAACCGTCAAGTCACAGACACTATATCACGCATGAGCATAATTGCAAGCATCTATAAACCGGCGAGAAGCATAATGTGAGCAATCTTACCGAAGAAACACATGAAAGTGCTTCGAGGAGGAACCGTCGGCGTTCAAGGAGAAAGCAAATCCCTCAGATCTGAGCTTAATGTGGAGTGATGAATATCGATAGAGAAAGCAAGAGAGGGACAGAGAAACTGAGAAATAATGGGCAACTTAGCGCCAGAGAAGTTCGATCGCCGATGGAAAAAAGAAAAGAAAACAAAGGTGAACTGAAATGCTGTGATGAAATTAAGATTGACGCCACGGGGATGATCAAATAAACAACGAAATCGGACCGTCGATGTATTTGATCGCGCGGCTGGTGATGAGAACTCTCACCACTTCTGGCTTGCGTGGAGAATTTATATTAGTAGTAGTCGATGGAAGCAGTCACTGCCAGACTGTGGAGTATTGATTACTGAAATTGGTTATTGGTACTGGTAGTATTTTAATATTTTGTCGTCAAAGTTTTTACCGAGTACCCAGAAAGGATGAGTACCATTCTGGAACTACACTATTAAAATTTATTTGATGGCAATAAAAAACGTAAATTAGTTGGTAATTTTATTTTTATGTTTTATTTTAAAAATTTTGAAATTTGGTTTTTGTTTTTATTTTAAATTGAAATTCTAATTATGAGTCAGTAAAAAATTCTTGTTAAAAGTATTAACTATATATATTAATTCATTGCTATGATTATTTGGTTATTAAATTTTTATAAAAGTCAATGATGAATATTTGTCACTGTGGCTTGGTTCAAGATTAGTTGAGCAATATCTCCGATCGAGTTCATCTCGTGAGTCTGTGGCAATTAAGTAGATCATGCTTTAGATGTATATATGCATTACTAACTACATTTATATTATCTCGATCATCATCAAATATTATTATACTATCAACAGATAATAATGGACTTTTATTATTTTTTTTATTATGAAAATACCCCCAAACAATAATGACATTATATTTAATTTTAATGCTAAATACTTAATTTCAAATTTCTCAAAATGAAAAGGAAATATTATCATAATAAAAGAATATTTATGAATTTTTTTTATTTATTCATTTATTTGCACATACTATAAAACTTTTGAAATACTTAAGTTACTGATATCGAATTGAAATTAGGTTTTTTTTTTTTTTGTTTCTTTTTTGTGATATAAGAACAGCCAAATGGGAAAAACATGGTCCAAGGAATTATAATAATCCAACTTGAAATTGGATAAGTACTCCATGTCAATGATTGTTGGTGGGATATATCCTCCCGCGACAAATAAAAACGTATCGAATGTTAAATCATATCATAAATACATTTACGCGGTTAATTTGTATCAATTAAATTAACTTTTTTATTAGAAAAATTTTAAAAAATAAATAATGTTAAAATATTGTGCCGGGATTTTTCCTCGAGTAAAAAGATACAAGAATAACTCTAAACCCCAAATTTGAAAGAATGATTCCACATTCAAAATATCAAATATAATATTCAGATATTCGAAATTTAAATTTCTACTTATTTCCCACTAATTTGTTGATAAATATTTATTCAGTAGTTGAACCTCCTTCCTTGCGTACGAATCAAGAATCAATTTTTCAAATGGTTTTAAGCTGTGTTGGTTGGACAGATCTGGGAACTACTCCAAATATACGTTCGTAATAATGCCTTCATTAAAAATAATTTAAAACAATACTAAATTTATTTATTTATCTAAATCAATAATAAATAATTGTGTTGGGATTTATTCCAATTAATCCCGTTTAGTGGGCTACATTAATTAATCATTAAAGATCACTTAATCAAGTGAGGTTCTAGGACTTTTAATCTGTGAATATGGACTGGCATAGTGTAGGCTGACGGGCCCAATCCGTGATGAGTGGATTGGGCTCGAACTTTAAATGCTGGATCTCCTCCCTGTGGCCCTATGATGATCCAGACCATAGAAGGTCTGGTTAGCCTTTTATGAGGGATACAAAGAAAACGTGACTGTTGAAACAACAGAACGTGAGATTTTCTTCTATTTCTCTCTGGTTTTCTCATCTGCTAGAAAAAGGGCATACAAAGGGCTCAAAAGGGAGAAAGCCTCCAGCAATCCAGATCTGTGCTTCCGCTTCAAGATCTTCACAGGGAATCGACATCAGGTATGTCCCTATTTCATTTATGCATCGATCTAAGGGATTAAGGTCTTGAATTTAAGTCTAACATTTGGTATCAGAGCCTTTGCATAAATGAATGGGGTACTAGTTTTGTCGGTAAATCATTGTTTTGATCACATATTATGAAAGATCTCGACGAGAGGAGTCCAACGGTGGCCGACCGACCTCCCGGAGCTGCCGCACGCATCGGCATGCCCAGCGCATGCATGAAGGTGGTGGCAGGAATTTTGAGATGATGACGTTAGCCCTGATCTTGCTGGCGTCATCAACGAAATAGGTTTCGGATTAGATTTGGTTTTTTATTCGGATAGGAACTCGATTCGGGTTTGGGTTTTCGGTTCGGGCTTCATATTCGGGGCGAATGCAATTTCAGATCGGTTTAGGTTTTCGGTTCGGTTTTGCGGGTATGGGTCGGATGCAGGTTCGGATCTGGATTCATGTTTTCGGTTCGGTTTTCTGTTCCGGTCGGATCCGGACAGTTCGGGTATGACTCGATTTGACTGACCCAATTTTTTAAAAAAAAAAAAAATTGACCACCTTTGATCGGCACGTGTGGGCTCGTGCAAGTGAGTTTTAGGTCACTTTCAGTGTCATTCTCTCGGTCTCGTCGAGCTCTTTCATCCAGTATTGGTTTGTGATAAAACAGTGACATTAAGTATATCAATTCAGGAAAGAAAGCATTTATTGCTTGATATAATTAAGTAAATTATTTCTTTGATTTATGAAATCATTATTCTTGACAATACTAGCATGTTATGATACTGTTTTATGAATATTTAGGCATGATAATGTTTACATTGTTGTGACATTTGTTTGTATACATGTTAGTATTGTGCAATGGATAAAGCGAAGCATGCAATAAATCAATTATGCCCTTATTGTTGTAAAGGTTTTGCTTGCATGTATATTGTGTGTAAGGTATAAGGTGAAGTCCTTGGTATAAGAGAGTTCTGTAGGCTTGACCGGATTGTGACTGCCAAAGTGGCACACTCAATTGGGTTTACAAAATATCAGTCTCATACTGTTGGGGATGTCTTCTATACTGTTATACAGTCATATTCCCAAAGGAAGTGATTGGATAATGGTTTGGGAGGGATATATGGGCAACATGGTTGGAAAGTGATTGGTCTGAGTGGTTCATACACCCAAAGGTGGTGAATTTTTACCATGATTGAAATAAATTTTCATGGTCGTTGTTCATGTAGAAAGTGCACAATTATTTGTTATGCTTTCTGCCCAAAGGTGAATGTATGATGAAATATGTGTCTTTCTGGTTTTGATATTGACCTT
>JAOXNR010000001.1:4704514-4717427 GCA_028571225.1 Parsonsia alboflavescens | reverse complement strand
ATTTTGCCCAAGTGGGAGAATGTTGAGATTTATTCCAATTAATCCCGTTTAGTGGGCTAGATTAATTAATCATTAAAAATCAGTTAATTAAGTGAGGTTTTATGGTTTTTAATCTGTGAATATGGACTGGCATAGTGTGGGCTGACGGACCCAATCCGTGATGAGTGGACTGGGCTCGAACTTTAAATGCTGGGTCTCCTCCCTTTGACCCTATGATGATCCAAACCATAGAAGGTCTGGTTAGCCTTTTATGAGGGATACAGAGAGAATGTGACTGTCGAAACAACAGAACGTGAGATTTTCTTCTACTTCTCTCTGGTTTTCTCATCTGCCACAAAAAGGGCATACAGAAGGCTCAAAAGGGAGAAAGCCTCCAACAATCCAGATCTATGCTTCTGCTTCAAGATCTTCACATGGAATCGACATCAGATATGTCCCTATTTCATTTATACATCGATCTAGGGGATTAAGGCCTTGAATTTCAGTCTAACAAATTGGACTTAAATTCTATTGGGAGAAAGTTCACTCTAAACTTTATATAAAATTAAGAAATATTCATTTAAATTTTTTACATTCAGTAATCGGCATGTGGTAAATATTTTAAACAAAAGCCTGTTAATAGGATTTTAAATTGAAATTAAATTAATTAAGAGTCTAAATATATTTTTTTTAAAAATCCAGGTTTAGATAAATTTGTCTATTTAAATTTAAATACTTATAAATAAAAATATAAAATTTAATTTGAAACATAGTTAACTTTTGAAAAATTTTGCAAGGAGCGGACCTTAGTCACGTGATGAAGACTTTTTACGGGGAACCGATTCTTCCTTCGGAACCATGGCATTGCATATTTACTTTTTTCACTTTTGTAACACTCAAAGAATTTAAGGTGCTTTTATATTTTTACCATTGGTAAAAAAGGCAAAAGGTACTACTATAGTACTCGCCTGACCGAATTCAAATGTCCCTGTTTTCAATTTTTCAAAATTAAATATTTTATTTATTTAATTAGATAAAATTTTATTTTATAATTTCATTAAAAATTTTCATAATTTTAAGATTTACGCTCATCTACATAAGATCATACACGTAATTAGTTTAATTAAAAAAAGATAAATTAATAATTTTTATGAACATTAAATGTATTTTATAATTTTTTATCAATTCAAAATGAGATATCTAATTATACATGATATAATATCTATTTATAAGTTAATATTGGTGATTTATGAATACAAACAAACAGTTGGTGTTTAATAAAGGCATCATCATTATTCTCAAAATTTTCCTAACTTAATTTCCTATTATTATCTGTTTACTCTCTAAACTCTTTTATAAAAGAAATTTAAAAAAAAAACTATCATTTCCCACTGTTTAATTCATGAGATTTTTTTTTTATTTTTCTCATCTAGATCTGCAAATTGTCCCTTTTTTTAGTCAATTTAGATTATTTTTTATTTTAAAAAGAAAGCACCGACATTTTTGTTTGGCATGGACTTGAATTTAATGGTCAAAATTTATTGAAAAGGAATATAAAAAATAATAATAAAAATAAAAAATCCCACTGGACGAATAGATTTCAAGTCAGTTGGGCTAGGCTTACTTAACTCGGTCCGTTTAAGAAAGTTTTTATATCTGATATCCAGGCTAAACATTTATGTGGTCCAACCTCTAGAGAAAATCACAACTGAACTGACATGTGATAATCGAAGGTGGAGTACACGTGTTAGATGAACAGTTTTCATCGCATCAGATTGGGCTTTGGGGCTTAGGTGATAGGCAATGAGCCCAACAACATTTAATTTCAATTTTAGAAAAAATATATATATTTTTCACATAATTTCCGAAACAACTAAATAAAAAATAATAATGTATAATTTTGAAGATATTTTGTTTCGTCAACAGAAACTTTTAGAATGACGCATTTTTCCAATATGTATCTTTTATTTTTTAAATAATCTAAATAAACAAGGCATTAAATTCTATATATATATATATATATGCATTAAATAAATTCCGTTTCGTGCAATAGATTAGATTAACTAGGTTCAAGATTTTTCGTTACACAATTATCTATTACTTTATGTTACATCATTAGAAATTTAACACGTATCTATAAAAAATCAAGTTTCTTTATGATTTAGTTTATCATTTTAAATTTTAATGTATAAAATATATTAAAAGATAATAATTAAAAATCACAAATAATATTTTTATTTATATTTTATTGATGTTTAACCTGTATTTACATACGTGTAACAGGAGATCTGAACCGAATAACTCTACTTTCTACATCTATGGGTTACCCAAAACAAATAGAAAATGGGTATAGTCAGATGGTGGCAGGCAAATCACATCTACTTTGTCATAAAAATGATTAAAATCTTGAAGTCTCAGGCACTTGCATACAAGTTTACAAGTTACAACAACCATTTTCTGTATTTAAAAAAAATATAATAATAAGAATAATAATAATAATAAATAAAATGAACAATGCTCTCTCTCATATATTATTATTATTCTCTAATTGATAAAATTTTATTATGAATATTAACATTGCAATTTAAAAATGAATTAAGTCAATTTTTTTAAAAAAATTGTGCGTAAGTCAAAATGAAACATTCAATTCCAAATGAAAAGAGTATTATTATTATTTATTTATTTTTGGTGTGTTTGGACATGAAAATATAGAGACACTGCTTAAGAGATCTTATCTTCATGCCAAGAGAAACAATATGATGGATTTTAGGCGTAATTTTCAAAACATTCAATAAGTATGTTCCGTCCATGCCAAACAATGGTTTTCCATGCAAAGACCAATTTCTTATGTCATTCCTCCCTGCGGTTAAATCTGCTCATTCCTGTTTCCTTTTTTGCCCCCTCCGGGGAACAAATATGGGATTTCTAAATCATTCATATTTAATGTACGATTTTTCCCCTTCAAAGATTGAAAAGTGTGCTTCCTTTGATAAATTTAGCATCTTCTTTCTTTCTTCTCCAATTCCATCGGCTTAATCAAATTTCTATAGACGAAACATATTGTTTTATACGGATTTGCTAAGGTGAAAAATATTGTTTTATACGAATTTGCTAAGGTGCGCTCCGGAGCGCACCCTAATGCGAGCTTCAACCGTTACTGCAACGGAATTTTTGCTCCGCTTGGTTGGCTGCATGAGCACTGTAGCAAAAATTCCGTTACCAAGTGCATGATACCAAGTTTCACTTTGTTACCTCTCCAAAGTCCAAACAATGTGACGCCGCAGAGAATTCATTTTTTCTGAAGTCAAATTTAGGTTCATTTTAATGAAGGAAACCTAAATTAAAGTCAAAGCAAAAAGTCGTAGCATGATGATATGATTGATGAATACAATTACGTTGCTTGGTTTACTAAAACAACCATGATAGGAATGGTGTTCGAAAACTATCATGGGCTCTTGCTGACAAGAAATTGTAGTGCTTGTGTATTATTATTATGTGTTGTTTTTTAAAATTTGAAATATTAAGAAAATATTTTAAAAATTTATTAGAACCAAACAAGTTTAATCAATTGTCTTTTGCTTGTCTTAGAATCCCAAAATTTGACGAGAACAATCATGGCGTTCTTAATACTCATTCAACTCCCCATGAATTGATAAATTTTAAGAAATAGTTTGATTTAATTTAATTTAAGCAAAATTATGTAAATTTTTAATTGTCATTTTAAAAAGTAAGATGTTTGGCTTCGAACCATTCAAATAATTTAATTGTGGGGTGAAGAGATATCATTATCTTCGTATTAATAATAGGATTAAAATTAAAATATCTTAATGATAAAGTAAGAAGAGGGATCCAACGTGAAAGCTAAATAAATATTTCTTTAATATCACTTTTCAAGAATAAAAAAGGAGTTATAGACCTTTTAAAAATGTAATTATTTTCATTTTAAAAATTGAAATTTATATTTAATATAAAACATTTAGACACTATCAATACATTCATGAGATTAGAAAAAAAACAAATACTCTCTCCTCCTAAATATATTCTCTTTGAAGTACAAACTTTTCTCTTAAATAGAAATTTATTTTAATAAAATAATGTCAATTTATTAAAAAATTTATAAATCGTATAAAAAAATAATATTTAATTTTATATAATTTTAAAATATAAATAGCAGTATTAATAAGGATAGACTCTCTTCAAATCCCATTGAGACATATTTCTCAATTTACAACTTTCATATGATCTAAAGATGGGAGCATGTGAGAGATCCTTATTCGATGAGATTCATAAATTGAAAAAAGTATCATTTCTTCTTCAACAGGAAACGATTCTATACTATGATTTAGTGGGTCTACAAAATTATGGCAGTTCATAATTGTCATTTTCTTAAATTAACCTTTTTGCTAGAAAAAGAAAATGCAAAAATATCTTCCTTGGGCCTCCGGCCCTTTCCTTTTTCCCCAAAAATATCGATAAAAAAGATATAGACCGGGGAGGCTCTTCTTTTGGACTGGGTTCGAAGGACAAGTGGGCCCAGGAGAATTTCTTATGTACATCACCAGACCACGATTCTAAACATGCACTCAACGTCTGCGTCCCTCGTATGAAAACACTGTCGCTCATAAATACTACCAAAACCTATGGACGTTGTCGGTATCGATTATTATTATCTGTCTCGTCCCCTAATTTTTATTTTGAATTGTTAAAAATTTATTATATAAAAAAATATTCAATGTTATAATATTAAAACTAATTCGACTTTGAAAGAAATAAAAATTTTTTATTTATATTTTAAGATTTTATGTTTCATTTTTTAAAATTTTATTAATAAATGGATTTTATTTACTTAAAAATAAATTAATTTAATTTTTTCTTTTAAGTTATCCACACTAATAGTATGAGATATTTAATCTCATGAAAGAGTGATAAAGATAAAAACTATTTTGTGTTCTTTATGTTTCATTCGAAATTTCGAAAGGTAATCCAAGGATGACTAATTCTCTCAATTTAGTCTTTACACCAATATTTGAGGCACGTAACATTGCCCAACACCTGCACTAAAAAGTTGATTTTTGAACTTTATTATATAATTTCTAACTATGCCATCATAGTTGGGATTAGTTTCTTGAGTGTTCTCGTGTCTCATCCCTTGGTATCAAATTCAAAAAAATTTACCTATTTCTTAATTTAGATAATTTTTTATTAAAAAAATTGACATTATAATATTAAAATTAACTAAATCACATCTATTACTTAAAATGCGTAAAGTTAAATTGAGACATTTAATTCCAAATGAATAAAGTATTTCAAATTTTCACTCATATAATTTTTCAAAAGCACGTAACATAAGATGAGTGAATCATAATTTGATTAATTTAAAACAGCAAAGTTTGCATGAATCTTGATTACCAAACAGAATTTGGGTGGACTTTCTTCTATGAAATTAGTGGGAAATATTACAAAAACCAGACCTAGAAACCAAGGATCATGCAATTCCAAAGGCGTCCGGGCGTGCGAATATACCATTATAAATTATGTAAAGTGATCTTCTGTTTGATTTACAATTGAGCAGAAATTTCTTTAATTTTGGACCGTTGGATGGAAATGATATCTAGATCAGGATGGGACCGAAAGAAGGATCCAACGGTCAAATTCAAAAACAAGAATCTTTTAATAATCGTTAATGGCGGAGCGCAGTCTATGGATGGATGGAAAAAAGAAGTCTATCACAGTCAAAACCCTGTCAGCTTTCCCAAAAAGAATACCTCAAAGAAGGAATAAAAACTCTCCCACGATCACTTCACTCTTCTTCTTTCACTTTCCTTTTCATTCCTCGCTTGAAGTACTGCTGCTTTTCTTTTCTTTTTGGCTCTCTGCTCTCATTCATGGAGTTTCTGAAGCTCCTTTCTCTGTTAATTCCCCTTCTCTTCTGCCAAGAATTCCTGTTCTGTTGTTCTTCATTTTCAGATGTTGAGCTTCTTCTACAAAAGATTAGGCCTTCATTACAAGGAAATGCAGACAACCTGCTGCTGTCTTCGTGGAATACTTCAGTTCCACTTTGCCAATGGAGAGGACTGAAGTGGGTATTCAGCAATGGTACGTTATGCAATGATCTGTCTTCACCACAGTGGACAAACCTCTCTCTTTTTAGAGAACCGTCTCTGCGACTTGTCTCTATTCAGCTTCCGTCAGCTAACCTGTCTGGAACAGTTCCAAGGGAAATAGGGGAGCTGACAAATCTTGAGAGCCTTTATCTTGGGGTCAATGCACTGACTGGAACCATTCCTCTGGAGCTTGGCTACAGCACTGCCCTGTCAGATATTGATTTGAGTAACAATTTGCTCAATGGCTCAGTACCAACATCAATTTGGAATCTGTGTGATAGGCTTGTTTCTCTTCGGCTTCACGGTAATTCTTTATCTGGGATTCCTCCTGCCCCTGCTCTGCCTAATGCTACTTGCAAGAATTTACGCATTCTTGACTTGGGACACAACATGTTTTCTGGGAATTTCCCGGAATTTATAACTAGGTTTAGTGAGCTTAAGGAACTTGATTTTGGTAGTAATATGCTTTCTGGGCCACTTCCCTTGAGCATAAGTGGATTGCATTTAGAAAAACTGAATCTTTCCTTTAACAACTTTACTGGGATGGTTCCGAATTTTGGGGATTTAAGGTTAGGTGTAGAGGTGTTCGAGGGAAATCCCGGACTTTGTGGGCCACCTTTGAGGACTTGCAGTGGGAGCTCTGGATTGAGTTCTGGAGCAATTGCTGGTATTGTTATTGGTTTGATGACTGGAACTGTAGTTTTGGTGTCACTATTGATCGGATATTTCCAGGGGAAGAAGAGGAAGAACGTAGATGAAGAAGAAGAGGAAATGGAAGAAGGGGAAGATGAGGGAAATGGGGGTGGAGGCGAGGGAAAGTTGATTTTGTTTCAGGGTGGAGAACATTTGACATTGGAGGATGTATTGAATGCCACGGGACAAGTCATGGAAAAGACTAGCTATGGAACAATCTATAAGGCGAAGCTTGCTGATGGAGGAACTATTGCCTTGAGATTGTTAAGAGAAGGTAGTTGTAAAGATAGGAGTTCTTGTTTACCAGTGATAAGGCAATTGGGGAAAGTTCGACACGAGAATTTGATTCCACTGAGAGCATTTTATCAGGGAAAAAGAGGGGAGAAGCTCCTCATTTATGATTTTTTGCCCAATAAAACCCTCCATGATCTCTTGCATGGTAAGTGCAGTTTGCTGCTTTCTACTCTAATCTATTTATCTAACAGAATGAGGGCATGTCTTGCAAAATTAAATAGGTTTATCTTATTATGTGTTAGGATCATCAAGATATATGTTTATCCTCATAACAGATTCTAACACTCCCAATACATATAATAAAGTTGAAAGTTCCTTTAAATTATATAAAGTCAACTCTTCCATGAACTTGTAATGTAATTCTTGAACAAATTGTTTTGCAACAGTGTACATTGCTTTCTCCACGACCATCCCAGTAGCCTACACTAAGAAAAACGGGAAAACAGACTGGGCAACATGTCAAAAATTTTCAAGAATCCCTGCTATAAGTCATTAGCAATCATGTAGGCTCTCAGATAATGAGTCCCCATGCAAAAGACTCTTGCTACTAACTCCTGCTAGAGAGACTAGAATTTACTTTTTGTTGTAGTTTTTGTAAAATGAACGCACAAGTTTATAGGCCATGCAAGTATACATACTTTTTCCTAAATTTGATGTCATCGGGTTCTCAAACAAACCCTCCCAAACTTAACTGCTGCATTTTAGCAGGGTGCTATAGTCCTTCACAGGTTGCCTTTGATAATCTCCTTTGGCATAACAAAATTGAGCAATCTTGAAAGGCACCTATAACTTAGAATGCAGTTTTTCTTGTTTTCCCCTTTTTTGGAGATTGGAACTATGATTCACATGGCAATAATGTAAGTTATATTTGTCTGCCTTGGTTCTATGCAGAATCAAGGGTGGGAAAGCCTGTATTGAATTGGGCTCGAAGACATAAAATTGCTTTGGGAGTAGCCAAAGGATTAGCACATCTTCATACCCTTGAAACACCGATTACACATGGGAATGTAAAATCAAAAAACGTTCTTGTAGATGACTTCTTTGTGGCCAGACTTACTGAGTTTGGACTGGACAAGATAATGATCCCAGCTGTAGCGGATGAAATAGTGGCACTAGCTAAAGTTGATGGCTACAGGGCACCAGAACTCCAGAGGATGAAGAAATGTAATTCAAGGACCGATGTCTATGCATTTGGAATACTATTGCTGGAGATTTTGTTAGGGAGAAGGCCTGGGAAAAATGGACGAAATGGGGATTTTGTTGATTTGCCTTCACTAGTAAAGGTGGCAGTTCTTGAGGAAACAACAATGGAGGTTTTCGATATGGAGATTGTGAAGGGCATAAGAAGCCCCATGGAAGAAGGGTTAGTGCAGGCTTTGAAGCTTGCAATGGGTTGCTGTGCTCCAGTGGCTTCCGTTAGACCTACAATGGATGAGGTAGTAAGGCAGTTGGAGGAGAATAGGCCAAGAAACAGGTCTGCCTTATATAGCCCAGCCGAAACTAGGAGTGAAAGTGGTACTCCATTTTAAATTTCTTTTGCCTTAGTTGTGAATTTCATTCAAATATTTTCTTCTACTAACGCAGTATATGTTCTCAGCTCTATACACTTGCTTTTTATCTTTCTTGGTTAGCACGCTTTAGGTTTTCTTGGCATGTAGTCTGCAGAAAAGTAAAATAACTGATCAAATATGTGGGATAAAGCAATAGCTTCTGATTTCTCATTCCTGAGAACATATTAGTGCTGAAGGAAGGATCACAGAGATTTTTTAATTTAATGTTGTAGGTTGGTGTTGAATTTCTTTAACCTTAAATCGACATTTTTGGCAACATGAGCCATAGAGGACTGAGACGAAGACTGATACCATGTTTAATACTCCCTTCGTCGCTATTTATAAGTCATTTGAGCTCACTTTTTTGTTCTTAATTATAAATTGTTGATAGTTATTTTCCTTCATAAAACATTTTTCTCTCTTTCTTTTTTAATGTTCTCCATAGGGGCATTTTTGGGGGAGAAAAAAACTTTACCTTAATATTGATAAAATCACTACAAATGACTTATAAATAGAGACAAAGGGAGTGGTTAGGTACAGATATTATGGGTTTGTTAGTCTCAAACTTAGTTATTCTTATTTTAGCAGATCTGGTTTGAGTGCATGGATTTACTTTTAGATGCAATAGCTAAACATGATTAAAGGTTCTGAAGACATCTGTTCTGCACAATTGCAATTCTAGGAGATCATAAATCAACCAAAAATTTTCTAGGAATTCAAATTCAGATGACTTGGTCATTAGGTATAGTTCTTCCTGCTGAAGTTAGGTTTCCAATGGCCATGGTTTTAACTCATTCATTCACGAGTTTAGGCACGATATAAAATCCCAATTCACATTATCTTGCAGCATATGGCTGCAGACCCTAACACATAGGTTGGCAAGAGAGTGTCATGTCCAATGAACAAAGGATTGTGTCACATGGCCACACACATGCAATCTGGCTTCGGTGTCTTCCAAAATTAGTAAACAAACAACAAACATAGTTTAGCAGGTGAATAGGAAGATTTCATACTACGAAAATGTATCACGTTTACTAGATAAAACATTTACACTGACAGACAGAACCATAATCATAATTACATTATAGATGATAATAGCACCCTTCACTCTCTGTTTTTGTGAATAGAAGAAGTGAGGAGAGAAATTGAGTTCCTTCTTTCTTTTCCTTTATCTATAATCCTGCATCTGTCAAGTATGAAGAGGGAAGAGAAGAATTTCTTTCCTCATCCCGGAAGAGAAGAAAAGACAGCTGCAAGTGAAATGTAATGGCCAAAAAATGTCACACAGCAGGGTAGAAAAACAAAAGGATTGTTTTGTGGAGAGAGGAAAGGAAAGGAACAACGCTTCTGGCCTGCTTCAAAGGATTTAAAGCTTTGAATTGAAGCTGGCCGAGGTTGGTCAATGAAGTGATGGTGTAATAGAGATAAGTGAACTTCATTTGCCTTGGGAAATGAAGAAACAATATGCAGGCCAGGCATGTCGGACACAGAATGAAGGAGGATTTCAAGAAAATAAGGAGAAATTGGGTGGTTGAATTGAGTATAATAGCATTATTAAAGATAAAAGTTGGAAAAGCAGAGAAAAAAAAAAATTTCCTTTCTTCAATCATTGATCTATAATTCACCTAGCATTTAGAGCCCCGGCGACAGGCTAGAGCACCAGCACTGGAAGTAAGAGAACCAACCAAGGAAGAGGACTTGGCTGCTAAGCTAGAGGCTCTGGCATAGCTGGCTGAAGCTCCACGTCCTGAAGGAGTAAAGTAAGCTCCATTCAACATGAGGTCTCCATCAGACCTCCAATTCCATTGCTTCCAAACTCCTTGACTTGGCTCCACTCTGTGAGTCACCTGTCCAAACCAATTCCAAAGAAATGAGTACTGGGATAATTAAAGAGAACAACTCCTTCAACTGAAAAGAAAGAACTGCATGCATTTACTAATATAGTTAGTTCCCTGTTTTCTACCTCTTTTGCAAAAGGGTTTGTAGGAGCAAGATATCTGTTGCCTTGGCTGTTAATCGTGGGAGATGCACTGCCACCAATAGCATACATCTCCCAGTGAGTATAGTCATTGTTTACCACATGAAAATACCCATGTCTACACCTGCATAGTATTCCATCTCTCTGGTTAGTACAAGTTAAAAAAAAGACCAGTTCTTCAAAACTATAGGGAAAATGTCAAACCTGGGCATTCTCTGGATTAGACCCTCTCCAAAATGGTTGTAGGCAATAGTAACCTGCATCACCTTATCCCTGTTGTAGGAATCGCTGTGACCCAATAACATAACCTGTTCAAGGATTGTGTTGCAGATGGAATGTTAAAAAACTTCTCTAATCAAAACAAGCTTAAATTAAGTAGAGAGAACCAGAGAAAGACCTCGTTATGGTGAGTAAAGTAATTATTAGATATTGTAATCGCTGTGGAACCCATAATGGCATCAATCAGGCCATCGGCGCAGTTCGAAAGAGAATTATGGTCAATCCATATGTGGCTTGAACCAAATATGGAAATCCCATCACCATCCGCCATTGTCCTCCATCCGTAGTGACTGGGTGAGCTCCGAACCATGGCATTGCCAGTTCGCTTGCAGTCATGAATGTGGAGACCGTGAATAATAATATTAGTCACAAATTGAATGGTTAGGCAAGCCCCATTTGCTATGTGGACATTGGTTCCACGAGCATCAATTGTCTTAAAACTGTTCATAATAAGCTCTTGCTTTAAGGTAATCACCATATCTCTCTTGAACACAATCCAGAGAGGCCTGTCCTGAATCACGGCATGACGAATAGTACCGGGTAGAGGATTAACCGGGTCATCATCACGTGGGTCAGTAACCACGTAGTATCTACCATCACGACCACCAATGGCATTCCGGCCGAATCCAATAGCACAATCGGCCAAACGCTTACGGTGTTTTTGCCAATTTGGGTCACATCTCCAGCAATCGTCTATTGGGTTACCCGTTCCGCACGAGAAGAACCCCAACTTTCTTCTCTCTGTGCTGTTTCGGATGCTGCTGGAAATGGTAAATACAACGTCGTCAAATCAAAACGTCCTTTAACATTCTTTCCTAGTCTTAACAATTTAACCAATCCTTAAAAGTAGTACTAGTATTAATTTAAGCCTAAATTCAGGTAATTAATATAGTGGTCATGTAAACTTTTGATCCAATCGATCAAAAGATTAGATTCAATTTATCTATATCAGCTTAAACTTTTAGAAGTGAGTTAAAATTTAATACTGTCAAAATCAATCAAAATGGGCAGCCAAGAAATGCAGGTGAGGAATTAGAATAGGAAGAATAATAATACGGAGCATACGGAAAAAGTACATGACTGCTTAACATGTTAACAGTTGGAAGTAAATGCAAAAGGTTGGCGGGGGGATAGATTAGTTAATAAGGTGTCGGTGGGGGAACTCTTGACATAGGCAAAAGGGGGCATTTAATATGCTCATGGGCCTGTCAGGTAAACAATCAGTACTCTGCCTCCTGGATATGCCGGAAACCAAAACTTAGATCTTGATTTTGTAGTTTATTATGTACTTTGCCAGGCTGGGGGAAAAGAGAAAGACAAAGCAAAAAACGAAAAAACAATGTGCGGCTATTGCCCTTCCTAATCCTTCCCCCATCGGATTTCAGAAGCCAAAAAATTGAGGTTCCTGTATCTGTTAGATCTTCGACTGTTCAGCAAAGCTGGAGATGCATGGAAGAAACTTTAACCCCGTTTCTTCGTTATTATAGATCAGAATTTCGTTAATTCAATTTTTAATTCTTTGGTCATTTCTATATTATGACTGTAAAAAAAAAAGCAGTACCTAAAGCAGCATAAAATAACAAAATCTTCAAATAAACAAAAAGCGTTGGATGCGGATCTCAAAACATCATCATGTGGGGTACATAAATTAATACAAGTAAAATTAAGAAATAGTAGTGTAACTTACTGTGCACCACCCTCAGCCAAGTGTTAAATATCTCTTCTCTTTAAAAAAAAATTAAATGTCCATCTTATAAAAATAAACAAATTTTTAATTTGAATTTGAAGAACACCCTTATTATATATATATATATATATATATAAATGTTAGTGTGTGATAGCACACACTAACAAGTGCTCCAATTAAGTTTTTAATGGTCAAAATTAACGGTCAACTATCTTATTTTTTTAAAACAATTAATTAAAATTTAATCAAGTACCCCTATGGTTTAGTGTATTCTTTTAGGGTTTAGTTTATAAAAAATATTTGAAAAAATAATTTTTTATAGAAGTTTTTTTTTTTTTTAACAACTAAC
>JAOXNR010000001.1:4675424-4699004 GCA_028571225.1 Parsonsia alboflavescens | reverse complement strand
ATATTTGAAAAAATAATTTTTTATAGAAGTTTTTTTTTTTTTTAACAACTAACAGTTAACTTTGATCGTTAGAGACTTAACTGGATCACTTGTTATTCTCATTATATTAGCTCATGGATCTCATCACAAAACTCCATTAATTGAAAAAAAAAAGTTTTGATAAATTTTGAGATTGTAGTAGTAGATAGTCTTTTTTTAAAAATGAAAAAAAAAAAAATCTTGTCATCATGAATTAGTTATAAATTTTTATTAAAACTTTGTCCATGGAAGTTAGTATTAATGCTACATTTAAGAAGTTTTACAGTGGCAGAGATCTTGCACGTGAAATATTCTCTCCTGGGACACTTTGTTTAAAGCTTTTCTTTTTCTTTTCCGTAAAAGAAGTAAACAAACTTCTATTGGCTACTACTAATATAGTTATAGTCATCTGATTTGACTCTTAAGAACTGAAAAAAAGGGAAAGAGAACAGGGAGAGCAGATCAGCAGAATATGGGGGAATTGGGATTATTTATTAACAAAAGGTCGGTCAGGAGAATGAGACTCAATGTTAGGTGGAAAATGCTGGGCATTAATGGATAGACAGTTAACCCTGCGTTTATTACGTGGTAAATGGTACAGATCATGTGAGGGATTCTGCTTTCCTCTTCCTTACATTTGCTTTCTTGCTTTCTTTCCTTTTTTAATGGTATTTCTATTTTGAACATTAGTCTTACTTTAAACAACTGCAGATAATCTAAAAATAAACAGAAGAAACAAAAATCATCTCACAAATCTGAGAAACAGAGAGCAACTTACATATCAACCATTGAAGCCACCATTTCTGGATCATCTACTGCATGTTCATGCTTAAATTCAGCTTTTACTTCTTCTCCATTTGACCTGAGGAGAAACGGATTTTGCAGGCTTTAGAAATGAATTAATTAATTCCGTGTACGGGTACTACAAAATCTCATCAGAGCATTTGACACGTCTTGGGTCATATTTCTATTTTTAAACTCAAATGCTCTGTTCAAGACAGCAATCTTTCAGGAAAAAAGGATGGGAATCTTTAATGCCATTGGCTGGAAACGGAGAGGGGCGGGCATTGAAAATTCTCTTCTAAATTGGACTTCTACTTAGGTAGTACTTAAAACTTTAAACAGTGTCTGAAATTTGTCGGATGAGGGACTTGGGAAGTTCTTCGGGTAATGCGATTTTTCATAATTCAACCTAAGAGCACAATTTTTGGTCCTCTGTTTCACTTTTTCAATTTATCTAATTCTAGAATACACATCCAGATTCATGAAACTTCTTCTATGGAGTAGTGGATTTTTATTACAGTGAAGATTGCAGGATGATCAGATAAAAATTTACTTCTCAGAAGAACAAATTCTATGGAGAATTTAGTTTGGATCCTGCCGACAGTAGTTTTGTTTTTCGGACTTGCTTTTCGGAGGAACAAACAAAGGAAAGGAGCATGCATGTAATGTAATGTAATAATGAGACTAACCTTCCTGTCATTGTCGTCGTCCCGTTTCCTTTGCTCTGCAATGGCTTTCCTTCCTCAACACTGTAACAAATCCACAAATTCGGTTCAGAATATATTATTACATCATGAATCACTAAACAATTAGAATAATCTAAAACTTATTCAAATAAATTTCTCAGAAAATCTCAATTCAGATACCTTTTTCTCACAGCATCCACATTCACGAACAGCAGCAAAGCTAAGAAAGAACAGAGAAGAAGAAATCTAAGGGCGGCAGCCATTGTTGCTCTGGATTTGAGCACTAATTAACTCATCCAAGGCAAGAGAGAAAAATTAAGTGTTAATTTCTCTCTCTAAATGAAGATTGCAGAACTGCAATGCAGAGCTGTTCTGATTACTTTCTAACTCTAGGAGAATGTGATAGAGAAGCACATGGGAATGAAGATTAAAACAGATGGAGTCAAAGAAAAGCTTCAATGGAGCAGTTCTTTTTATAGGAGAACCAAAAGTAAGGAGAGACGCTGCTGCAGTGGTCCACTACCTCTTCTCAGTTTCTCCCATCTTGCCTAGCGAACGTAACCCTGGTTAGGTTATTTCCAACCTTAATCCAACCAAAATAACCACCTTAACCAAACTTTTTTGAACCCTGCGGTTTCCGTTCCTTGATTGACTTCCAAAATTAATTAAGTTTAATAAATACTCCTCGGCCACTTAATATAAATTATTTTAATTAAGTTTTTTTCTTCTCATTAATTATAAGTTATTGTTGTTATTACCCCTTTAATAATATATTCATGAAATGATATTCAGATTTTTGAAAGGACGATTAGAGAATATTTTATAAAAAAATGAATTATCTTTAACTTTTACAAAACAACAACTAGTGAATTATATTTACTAATACTCTCTCCATTACTAAATATAAATCATTCTAACTAAGTTTTTTTTGTTATTAATTATATATTATTGTTAGTTAATTAGCAAGGTGTTTTTTTTTTATTATTCCTTTAATGATATATTTATGAAATGGTGTTTAAATTTTTAAAAAAGTGATTAGATGATATTTTAGGGAAAAAAGGATCACCTTAATTTTTGCAAAACGATGGCAAGAAACTTATATTTAATGACGGAGAGACTTCTTTTTTTTTTTTTTTTTACCCTTATTGGAGGTTGTTGTTTATAATTTTTATCCATTCTTTTCAATATTGTCCCAATTCTTTTTTTTTTTCCCAAAACATTTTTCTGTAATAGGGGTATTTAGAGAATAAAAATTTTTATTTTAATATTAACAAGATGACTACACAACTGTAATTAAAGATGGAAGGAATATACCCAATTAAAAGTAACTGCATTGTTACTTGTTACAATGCAAAAGAACTGCCATTACTCAGAATTTTTAATTTAACTTTGCACATCAAATGCACTCAAGAAAGATTTTGGTGGATTTAAATCAATCAGATTTGAAATTGAATATTTCTAATGAAAAAAATCTATTTTGTAATATTTAAAATCAAATGTTTCATCCTTATAATTTTCTTGTAATAAAAATACTTCTTTTGTCACTATTTGTAAGTTAGTGATAGTTATTTTGTCAAAATTAAGGTAATATTTTTCCTCTAAAAATTCTAATCAAATTAATAATAGTGACTAAGGAAAAAAGAAAAATTATGTTACTGTGATAAAAAATTAATAAAATACATAATAAACCACTCTTCTATACCAAAATATAGGTCATCTAACTATTTTCACACATATTAAGTATATAAAAAATAATGTATTGACTCAATTAAAATATTTTTTTAAAAAAAACCAATTAAACTACCTATGAAATTGAAGTAAAAGCAAAAACTATATGGGTAGAAGTGAAAAAACAGCAATAAATGATCTAGAGAAAAATAACGAAAATGACTTATATTTAATGATAAGAAAAATAATTTTGAGTGATAAATAAATAATAATGGAGGGAGTAATATTTTATCAAGTAACATTAAAGTCTACCTACAACTAGCAAATGAATAGAAACATTGCCAAGTCGATTAACCGACAAAACCCAGAAATGATGGCATCTAGCATTCACATTTAAGAAAATCAATAAAATTTATAAAATTTGTGTGACTCATAGCATTTTCACAATTATAAATACCTAAAATACCACTTATTTCTCTTATTTATAACTACCATCCTCTCCCTGGTTATAAATGAAAGATATTATCAAATAGGGAGTAATACTTAAAAAAATATTATAATCTTGCATTGATAATTTTTTTTAAAAAAATATTTATATTTAGAGAGAAATAAAATGCCGACTAATTGCAAATATTTTGAGAGGGAAATAATGGTTTTGCTAAGTCGCGCTCCAACTGTTACCGTAACGAAATTCTTGTTATAATACTCATGCAACCAATCAAGCGGAGCAAGAATTTCATTACGATAACGATTGAAGCGCTCATTAAGGTGCATTTCGGAGCGCACCTTAGTAATTTCGGGGAAATAATACTAAAAATTATAGTAAAATCATATCATTTTTTTAAAAATTATCTGAATCAAAAAGCTAAATTAATATTAAATGGATAGAATAAAATATTTATTCCGGAATTGTGTAGTCAATGAATCAGCTAATGACAGTTAATTAACTTTGTAAATGGACTTACAATTTAAAATTTTAAAAAATTAACATGACTGGTGAAAAAATTTCGCAATTGGGTTACCGCACTTTTTACCCTCTCTCACGTGGCATTCTGCTCAGCATCGGTCACTCACGTGCCGTACCATTCTTGATCACAGACTTGACTCAAAGTGAGCAGATTCAGAAGACGACTGATGTAATGTAAGTTCTGCGTTATTTATTTATTTTATATTTTTATTTATTTTTAACAGAGGAATTTATTTACCGCAGATGGAGGTGGGGACCATCAATCTCTTCCACATCATCAGTAACTGGTGATGAGTTGGCAAGGAAATAGAAGCTCTGCCCTTTTGCCGCGTGTCCACGTGCTGGTGGTGACTGCAAACGAATACTGTTGGCAGTACCTGTACGGGATTGTATGGGATCTGGTTGAACTTTATTTTAGACGTTGAAATGGACAGGTGCCAGTGAGGTACTTCCGTATACCAGTTGCGGATCAAGCCTACGGCAACGTATAATATTAAATAAATGAATTTTTAAAAATTACCCTCGTTACTCGGCTCCCTTTTTTATTTTTATTTTGATTATTACTACTTTATTTTAATAAATTAAAATTCTAAATATTTTTAAATAAATATATTTTATTTTAGTTGTTTCCTTTTAAATACTTCTCCCTCTCTCTCTTTTTTTTAAGTTGTTTAAGATTTCAGAACACATATCAAGGCAATAATTGTTTCAATAATTAATATTTTTCTTAGACTAAAATATCTATTATTATAAATAATGCTCATATGAATTCAAACCTAATTTTTAATGTGATTAGAAAAGTATGTATATAAATTTTTCATTAAATGCTTGCTGAGAAATAAAAATGCTCATTGAAAAGTATAAAGTAACTTCTATTTTGAAATAAAATTGATTATTTAAAACTACTAGTAAAAAAAATTGAGGGAGTACAAGTCTAAAATAACTTCTATTTTGAAATAAAATTAATTAGTTAAAACAACTAGTAAAAAAATGGAGGGAGTAATTTAAGGCTTTTAACATTCTAAAGGACATTATTAATTTCTTGTATATAAAATACTACTTTGCTAACATTTTCCATCTTATTCCTTATTTTTGTCTTTGAGAAATAGTTTAAATGAAAATAATACAAAAAAAAAAAAACTACTCTCTCCATTTTAAAATAGATAACTTTTAAAGTTGTGGAACAATAATCAAAATAAAACGTAATTTAATGGTGATTAAATTGAAAATAAAATCACAAGGACGTATTTAAAATGGTATAATGATTTATATATAGTAGGTAATATAAAAGAAAATATCGATAGTAACTTATATTTCGAGATAAGAGGAAAATTTAAAACTAAATTAAGCATTTTAAACAGAACACTAAGAATATAGTTTAGTCCTACATATATGGGGTGTCGGATATTCTAAAACAATTTTTTTTTACACTTTTTAATATACTAATAAAAAAAATTACACAGTATTTTTTATTTATTTGTATAAATATATTTTATAAACTATTTTAGGATATTTGATCTTTTATGACTTATGTAAGTTTTTTTGATATATTAGAAAATGCAATAGAAAATCTCGAGTTTATATATAGTTTTTTATTGTTTAAAATCATGATTTTTCAATTATAAATGATGTTACTTTACAAAATAAATAAGTTTTGTTAGACTATTTTACGACTTCATCCATCATTAAATATAAGTTATCAATCTATCATTTTACAAAAAATTCATTTATTTTTTTTCGTAAAATATCCTCTAATCATTATTTAAAAATTTGAACATTCATTATATATCATTGGAGGATTAATGTAAATAAAATATTTTCAAATATCTGATTAACTAATAATAATGGTTTATAATTATTGACGAGAAAAGTTAATTATAATGACTTATATTTAGTAATAAAAGAAGTAAATCTTAATTAGGATTTCCTAACCTACTTGAATTCATGCAACCCCATCAACAAGTGTTTGATAACGTTGATTTGGAGATTCTTTGTTTCATGCATCTAATAATGAGTTGGAACTTCAATTCTTCCCCCTTTTTAAAACTCTAATTTAGCTGAAATTCAGCCAAAAGTTCACTCCACAATTTATGAACCCATGATTTTCATTTTCCTGCCCGTTTACCCAGCCCATAATCATGCCCCGGATGCTTACCGGCTATTCCGGTGCGTGTTCGTGTCCCTTACTCTTCAGAATTCCCGCTTGTTTTCTTGTGATTTCAATTTTTATTGGGGAAGAAAAAATATTTACTCCGGGAATCCTAACCCCCCGGTCCCCTTCCAGCTTCATTCTATTAAAGAGTCTGCGGGGCTAGTATTTTTCCAAATAAAGGACTCACGTGGATGTTTTCTTTTCCCCTCTGATGACGTAAATATTAAAAACGTAGTAACACTTTATTTTCCTTGAAATATATATAACCGTCAATTTAGACTGATTAAATAAATTTAAATATGATTATACTACGTCCATCGGTTTTGCTAAGACGCGCTCCGAAGTGCGATTAACCGTTATCGTAACGGAATTGTTGTTCCAGCCCTCATGCAGCCAAACAAGTGGAGCAACAATTCCGTTACGGTAACGGTTGGAGCACGCCTTAGCAAATCCGCTACCTCCATAACTAAAAAAAATTATTTTAACTAATTTTTCTTGTTACTGATTATAAATTATTATTGTTAGTTAATTGGATATTTGAATGTATTTTTACTATATTACCCTTCTAATGATATACTTATGAAATGATATTCACATTTTTTAAAGAGTAATCAGAGGATATTTTAGGAGGTATTACCTTAATTTTGATAAAACGATGATTGATAATTTATATTTATTGACATAGGGAGTATTATATAAAAAATTAAAATTTAATATTCTTCTCAATATTAAAATATAAAAAGGTTTACAGTAAACAATTCAATTTGTTCTGCATTCATTGAGGCATAACAAGAAAATATAAAGTATGAAATACGAAGCAAATATAAAATAATAATTCATCACCATTCTGTATTCTAACCCTTACGTCACAATGAAAATGTATTAACTTATGAATTAAATTAAATTTATCAATAATAATATAATCAACTTTACAAACAAATATCATTCTATTTCATGCTAAAACATTTAAAAGAGAAAATCTAAAATATGAAATACAGAAGAAAGTAATTTATTTTTAGAAAAAAAATTATTTTAAAATAATAATAATAATAGAACAAAATATTTGAAAAACTAACATAAAACAAAAATATAAATTAATTTTTTTAATAAAATACAAAATATTGTTTAGAAAATTATAATAAAAAAAATAAAAAAAACATTTTTAATAATAATTTTAGCATTGAATTTATATAAGGAAATTAATTTTTTTTCGAAAAGAAAACAAAAACACAAAATGGAAAACAATTGAAAGCTGTTCTCTAAAAATTGTTTTAAAAACAAGATTTAGAGAACTGTTATGTAAAACTAATTTTTCAAACAAGTTTTTTTTTGTTCTTTAAATTTTCTAGAACAAAAAATTATTCTGAAAAATAATAAAAAAAGAGGCTTATAGGTTTTTTATGTTATCAATTAAAAGAATTAATGCAAATATTAAGTATGTTTTAGTGATGTATATATTACTCTTTTCGTTTCATAATAATGAAAGTTAGTTGTCTTTTTATTTTAATTTTTTTATATTACAATAAATTATTTTGTAATTATTTATGGATATTTATTATATTTTTTAATTTTTCTTTTCATTTAATATTATTTTACATTTGTTGTAAAGAACTGTACATTAACTGAAATTACAAATATAAAAGAAAAAAATGATACCGTAGACAATAACATCTCCGCCCGTTTCCTTTTAAATGACTTTAAGGTTTGGGAAGATCATGATTGTTTTAATTATTATTCAATTTTTTTTTGACTAAAATACTCTTCATATTAAATAATTTAAAATCCATATTAATTGAGAATGGTCGTAGTATTACAACTTACAATGGGAAATAAAAAGGATAATAATGTAAGAAATTCTTCGTTCACGGCTCGTTCAAAGTATAAAAAATCATATATTTTGAAACAAAAATGTACTCTGAAAAGTCATCTAATTTTTAAAAAAGTGAGTGTTCAGATATTCTTAATTCATGTGAAAGAATCAGTATCAATTTATATCATTACATGGAGGGAGTTTAGCTTTCTCTGCTCCTCATCAAATATTCAAAAGAAAAATTAGAAATTACTATATCTGGTTTATAATATAAGTCATTTTAGATTTTTGCACAAGTATTAAATTATATATAAAAAAAGTATGCATTAACTTAATCAAAATAGCTAAAAATCCCTAGTTTTTTCTTTTTTCTTTTTATTGATATCTAGGTCAGTTTGCATCCACCTTGACATTCTGCTTATCCAAAATAAAGTTGGTAGAATTTGAAATCAAGACCTATAGTTTATTCGTTCGTCACTCTATCCACTATGATGTCTCCGAAGGGACTAAAAAACCCTTAGTTAAAATACCTAAGAAATTGGAATACAAAATACTCGAAGGTTGCAGATTGGAAAAATAACAATAAACACTCATAAAATTTTACAAAGTGACTTATATTATGAAACAAATTTGAAGAGTTAAAAGTGGCATATATTATAACTTGAGGGAGTATTTTTTTTACATAAGTATGAAAAGATATACACACATATTTATATTTTGTAGTAGAAGTAGTATAAAGTATTTCATGAAATAAAAAAAATATAAAAAAAATATATATATATAGTAAACAAAAAGAGACAGAAAGGATAATACTGAAAATCAATTTGTGTATTTAAAGCCTTGCAAGGGTTTATTTATTTGATGATTTCCTGTCAAATCTGTTCCCTTACAGATATCCTAAAGGGGAAACCAAACATAAATTGATTGTCAAGTCCTCATGGGCATTCATTTTCATAAACTTTCCAGATAAGAACATACCACTACAATACAAGATTTCTTCGTAATTATATGTTTCTATTTATATTTAAAAATATATATTTCATTTGGATCGGATTTTTAGAGAAAGCCCTCCAATAATAGATAAGATTATTCTATCGAATAAGCAAAGTCCTATACTTATTAAATTTTGTCTCTATTTGAATAACTTAATGAGATATTTAATTAAAAATTAAATCCATGTCATAATATTCTCTTCATCACTATTTATAAGTATTTTAACTACTTTTCTAATCACTAATTATAATTTATTCTTTTTACTTTATTATATATCTTTCTAATCTTTTACTATATTAACCATGTTTCTATCTCTTTTTCTCCAATCACTATTAATAAATTAATTAAAATCATAAATATGAAGATTTTAAGAGAAAAAAAATATTACTTTATTTTTAATAAAAATGATGTCTGACTTATAAATAAAGAGAAAAGGAGTAATAAATATTATTCATTTTTTAAAAAATTAAAAATTCTTATTTCTATTTAAGTTATTAAGAAATTGATGTTTTATTTTCTAAATGGATGAAAATTTCGTTAAAAAATTGATATTATTGAGTTAAAAATATATCAAGTTTATTAATTTTCATAAATTTATTTATGTTAGTTAAATTAGAATATTTAATTTTAGAGGAGAGGAAGGAGTAATATAATTGAGAAAATATAGTATTAAGTGAGTGGGAGAAATGTGTAGGAATGGAATTGATGATTTTGGCGTATGGACGAAGGACAGAGCCATCGTGATTACACGTGTGTTTTTTGATGAAGGGCTCAAATCAAATCACAAACCATTTTTCTGCTTCGCCCGCAACTCAGCGTCGTCACAACAACAGCTGTTTTTGAGACCCCGGCCAAAAGCAACCTAAGAACCTCCCTGCTTCGCTTCTGGTTCACCACGTGTCTCTGGGTCCTTATTTTTTTTATTACTTTCTCATCAAGAAAAAAATTTCTTATGATTAAAAGATTACGGATTCGTGTTGTATTTCTTCTTCAGCATAATAATTACGCTTGACATTAACTTTTGCACCGTAGAATGATTAGATTATCTAATTATTAGCACCAGAAATGATTAAAATGTAATAATTTTTATTAATATAATTAACGTATACATCAAATCAAAATATGAGTAACATCCAAAAAGGAAGAATTTCGAAATTTAACAAATATTTATTGAATTGTGACTATCATTTGGTCTGTTTGTTCGCATTCTATCAACTTGATATACATGTCAAGTACTGATAATGATACCCTTTATATTTAAGAACCTATAAAATCTTAAAGTTGCATAGCTAATATGGTGCAACAGATGTACTGAAAAATTTCTCCCTCAAAGGTATCACTTTTATTGTTCTTTATTATAATTTGTTTTTCATAATTTCATGGATACTTTATTCATTTTTTTTTTCTAATATGGTTCTTGCTTTCTCTCTATTTATAAAATATTTTTCTCCTTTCCCTCTCAATATTCCAATATAGACAATTTCAAAATTTTTATCACGTTAATTAATGACGAAATTATTGCAAACGATCTATAATTAAAATAACGAATATAATTTTGCGATATATAAATTAATGAAAAATATTTGAGAGATATTAATGTGTTGATTTTTTTTTTTTTTTATTAGTACAAATTTGAATCCACCCCATCCCAGTCTAGCATTGGTGCCCATGTGATACTAAGAGTCTCATATCTCTTTAGGGACAGTTCAGTGGTGGAGAGGTGAGCACAGAAATCAAAGTTGGTCAAGAAGAGAAGCAGCAAATTTAATAATGTAATTTTCTAAATTTTAAAAAAATTTTAAAAATAAATAATTGTTTTGTTTGGAGGGGATGGGGATTTAATTAAAGAAGAGTTACAGCTTACAATGGGTGATCGATGGCAAATGATCCATACAATCTGTGAGAACATGACATGCCCCATATTCCTTCGTGTCTCCTCTTCATTTGCCGTATTATTCCCAGTGAATTATTTTTATTAATCAATTAATGGCTTCCTAAATCATTTTATTGGAGTGATTCTAATCCTAAACCTCTCAATAATACTTTTTTCGCACGTGCTTAGTTTTTATTTTATCTTCTTATGATCATTCATCCTTTCTTCTTTACTGTTTATTGCTTAGTTTACAAGAGGAAGGAACAATGCCTTTGGTGACCAAAACTTCTCCTCGCCATCGATCCCTTTTTATGGGTTATGTTTCGAGGCATATAACTATTGATCTTCATGTGTGTTGTTTAAAACCAACTACTCGTTCGGTCGAAAAATTTGATACTTTCTTTTAATTTTTTTTTTATATATATATAGAGAAATATAAATTACGAAATAAAAAGATTTATAGTTAAAAACATTATTATTTAATTTTTAATTTTGAATGTAATGAAGGAAGAGGTTGAGGGGAAGTGTACGTTTAATTACTTTTATTAAGGTCTACTTGGTTGATTAGAATGCAAGCAAATGAATAATTCAATTAGGAGGAGTTGCTATGAGAGATGTTTCCCGATTCCTTTTCCTTTCTTTCTTCTAATTTTCAAATTAAATGACACAAAACAATCATATAAGTTTTCATATATTTTTTCCCCCTTTTTTTTTTTTTTAAAATCCGATCTATTTACTTTTGATGAAATTATCTTGAACTCTATTCAAATAGCGATTTATATACTACATATGAACTTTTACTTCAAAGTAAGATTTGATCCAGAACTCTTTCAATATGGCGCATAAAGTCTTAGATGAAGAAATGAAAGTTGACAAAAAAAATGATAAAGTACTTGCGAGCCAGTGAACTATAACCAGAAAATTTTACGAATAAAATCATACTCCTTTTTATAAGTCACTCGTATTGATTTTGGTTTTTCTTTCTTCTTCGTCCCAAAATATCCTTATAGAAAATAATATTACGAAAGAAAGAGAGAAAAATGTTTTACGAAAATAATGAATAATATTGAAAAAAAAAAAGTAAAATATCCATTAAATTATTAACCATAACTTATAATTAGGGAGGAAAAAAAAAGGAGTTCAAATGACTTATAAATAGAAATATATGAAATAATAGATAATCAAAGTGTTGAAAATTCTTGGATTGTCTTACAACCTAAGATTTGCCGAACGGAACCAAACCGAACCCAACCGAACTCTCTTAATTTCCGGTGTCCGTGTCTCATAATTGTACCTAAATCTGGCAATTCTCCAACTACAAATCGGTAATAACAGAAAGAGGTCAGTTATGATAGGGTGCCGTCAAACTCTGAAGCCTTTATTATCATCATTTCCCTAACCAAACAATGTCATATGAGTAGTCGCATGTTGACGTCGTACACCTCATGAAAAGTTTTGAGAGTTCTCTTGCACTTTAATTGATCCATTGAATAAAAGACACAATCCGTCCCTTTATAGTATATTGATTATTTAGAGTCAAATTTTAATTATAATTCTTTAATCATCTTGTTGAAATAAGAATATTGCGTGTTATAAATAAATTCTTTTATTAAAATATACTTCCTTCCTTCAAATTTGAATGTCTCAATTTGACTTACACGTATTTTAATATATAAAAAAGTTTGATTTCGTTTGTTGATACATTGCATTATCAATTTTCTTAAAATTTTTTTATTAGTTTTGAAAATGAGATATTTAATTCCAAATAATTCAAAATGAAATATGAGACATTCAATTTTGGACAAAGAAAATATTATTTTTTGACGAATAACAACAAATTTCTATAATTCTATATATCTCAATATTTTACGTAAGTATTATTTTCCCCTTACAATAAAGAAACTCTTTTTTTAAAGTGGTTTTGCAATGACCCGTACATGAAATGCAGAGTATACATTTATTTTTAGGACTAAGTAATATAGTATGTTAATAGTTGTACTCTGCGTTGACCAGGGACCTAAAAGGAGAGAGAGTTCAACGTTCATACCCCTTGAATAATTTTTTCTTTTTACTAGTTAAAATGGTCTATCAAATGGTCAAGTTTGGTGTAAGGGCCTCTTTATGAGAAGTTTGAGCCTATCCCTCAATTTCCACCTCCCAAGTTTTCCCTTTTTTTTTTGAAAAAAAAAAAGTTTTAAATAGAGAGAGAGAAAGTATGATACTAAAAGATTGGAAGAAAAAAAAAAAAAAAGAAGTTTCAAAAGGATATTTGTTTGTAAATCCTATTTATAGATGATTTTGTAGAGGAGTTTTTATTTTTAATCTGATATGGGATTTGTTTGCAACTCTTTATTGTATTTAAATTATATTTAAAAAATAAGAAGACAAATAATGAGCTTTTTCTTTTTGTTGTTGGGATGGAGGTTTTCCGTTTTAGAGTTGATTTTCATTTTAAATTTAGATTTTGAATTTTTTTAAAAAATAATACTCTTTCTATCCTGAATTACAAGTCATTCGAATTTAACATTTTTCGTCACTTATAATAATATATCATTGTTGATAGTTCCGGGGATATTTTAATTATTTTTCCAATACCACATATGCTTGCTCTCTCACACACTCTCTCTACAACATTTTTCTTTTAATCCAATAGGAACGTTTAGAAAAAGAATACATTTATCTTAATACTCTTCTCCAATAGGGACGAGGGAGTAATTCTTTGTATATCCAATTTAATCCATCAATTCTCTAAAGTTTTCAATATTTTTAATAAGAAATTTAGAATTTCCAATATTTAAAAAATACTTCTAAAACTTTTAATCAAGGAATTTTAGAAATTTTAATTTTCAAAATGAGTTTTTCTTTTTTCAATTTGTTTCATTTTTTTTCTAAAGGCCTTAAAATTTTGAAAATGACTCAAAATCGCGCAATTAATTAATGGATTTTTTTAAAAAATAAAATAAAATAAAAAATTTCCCAAGTGGGTTTAAAGGTCAACAATTTACTTGAGTTGACTGTAACAGGCACAAAGAATTCACTCAAAGAAGACAAAAACCCTAAACTTTTCAAAATCTTCAATTCCCATTCGTACATTCTGCTTGTATTTAGTATTTACCTCTTTCATGGCATTGACTCAGACAATCATATGTCTCATTCATAATTTAGAAGGTTCGAAATTTAATCCTAAGTTAACAATTTATTACCTGTCTCAATCCATCTTCCTTACAAACTTTGATCTCCTCCTTAAGATACTATTATAATTTCAACAACCCTATTTAGTTTCTCTTCGAAGAAAGGAATCAAGATTGTATTAAATAAAACAATAAAAAATACAACATAAGAGTTATTATTCTTATAACATTAAAACATTTTTGTTATAAATGAAATTTGATTCGGCCATAGATCAATTAGTGGGTTATTAAGTTGTTAATCATGGTTAAGCAATAGTCTAGTGGTTAGGGATTAGGAATGTAGTAAGACCTAAATTAAGTTATGGGCTCAAAGTATGAAGATAACCATCGGTTGGCCTCCACATGGCTCTTTCCCCCGCGCCAATCAAGGGGGGAATTATACTCGTAATTAACTAAAATTAATTAAGCTCAGCCGGCGAGTGATTTGCGCTCTGCAGTCTTTTCACCTGCCTGGAAGAAATTCAAATTCTTCTCCGTCGCCGAATCAAATATCACTCGGCAGGAGCCTTACAGAGTTTCTTCTTCAATAAAAAATTCCCAATCTATACCTCTCTGAAATATTGGAGGAGGGGATTACATAGCCTTCCAGGGATGCTAGATCTAAGATCTTTGTCTTAAACAATAACTTTTCTATCATTAAAATAAATTATTTTTTTATGCAATTTATATTATCTAAATAGTTTGATTGCTTATTTTATTTAAAATTTAAATCTATCTCATCGAAACTAAAATTAATGTGCTAGTTTAATAGGAAGTACTATTGTCGATATGATACGATACGGCAAAACTATTTTATAAATTACTTTTTCATAACATTTTTTATTACGTTAATAAAATATCATATTCATTTTTTAATTATTTTTATAGTTATATTTTATTAAATAAATAATAAATTAAACCCTGAAATACTCGATCTTTTAAGATACGTATAAATTTTTTAAAAATTTATTAGAGAATATCATATCAAAATAAAATATATTAGAAGATTTGAAATCCTAGATTTTTGTGCATGGTGTCAACTTTAAGGTATACTCATATATGGGGTGGCAGGACTCTAAAAGAGAGAGAAGTATATGACTAAGGGTGGAAAAAACAGCAGTGATATCCCATTTTCAACGTGAGAAATCGGGTGGGTAATCCATCCACCAGACTGCAGAGGCTCATCTCCATTAAAAAACAAACCCTTAAAAAATGTGATCTCTTTATAATTGGATAAGGACAGGAGTTGGAAATCTCTCAACACACATTGACTTAATTAACCACAGCATAAAAATTTCAACTCTTCTCTGGTTAATTTAATGGAGGCCATGGAAGCTTAACTTATCATCATTATTCTTTTGGTAGTTGAATTTGACCACTTTCACAATGTTCACTTTGCTCCCACTATCTTTAAAAAATTAAAGAAAAAAAACTTTGACATTTTTCCACGTTCCGTCAAAACGGAATTGCAGAAATTTTCAATCAAAAAGGTGAAGTTGTTCCTCAACTAATTGTATTAATTCTAGGTATAGTTTAGTTACTTGAATTAAATCAAAGATAAATTAAAAAAAAAATTTTATGAAAATTAAAATAAAATATTCAATTTTCAATAGGAAGGAAAGAAAGTACTACTCCTTTGGTTTCGAATTGAATGTCTCATTTTGACTTGTCAAATATACCGTATCCTTATTTAATTGACCATAAAGATTTCTTTTTAAATGCGTTGAGTTTGGAGGGGGACAAAAAATTCTGTTTAGAAAGCGAAAGGGCACGGCAGAATCTTTGTTAATTACTCAGCGGGAACACGGTAAAAGATGAGGGAATAACTGGTTCTGTAGAAGGAAGGTCTACACAGGAAGATAACTTGGGATAAATAAGGATAATAATGTCAAGTTATACTAATTTAAAAAAATAAAATTGAGATATTCAATTTTAGAGGAATAGAATATTAATATTTTAAAAAGACTAATATTATATTTTATTTACTGAAAATATTATTACAAATACGATTCGGTGCATAACAACATTTTTCGTTTATAAGGTCTGGACTGGGGCTGTGATCTCGAATTATGAACGGAACATCTCCCGGCCCGGCCGCCAGCCAGCTTGCATAGGTAAGTACGTATGGCCGGGAGCCAGAAAATAAAACATCCATCATTTTCCATACTTTGGAAATTTTTGGGATGCGGGCCGCATTCTTTGCTTCGAACATGTATTCTTACGCCATCTCTATCATTCGTTTTATAAAAATTAGAAAATTTTTTTATTTTTTAAAATATTTTCTAATCATATTAAAAGAATAAGAACATCGTTAATATATAATTATAGATGTATAATATAAAAAAAATACATTCAAAAAGTTAATTAACTAACTTAAAATAATTAGTAATAAGAAAAGTTAATTATAATTAATAATTCATATTTAGTGACGGGGAAAGGAGTACTATTTAATTGCATGCATTTGTGGTTCTGTTTGTTTTCTATGCTCATCTCTCCTCTAATCATTTTTCAAGGATTAATAATGACACCTTATCTATTATAGTTGTGTTTTTAACTCAAAATTCAACCGTTACTGTTTATCACTAAACTATGAAGACTTGAGTGTTTTATGTAGTTTAAAATTTTTTAAATATAATTATATATGTTAGGTAAAAAATACTCAATAAATAGAAGAAAATTTTATTTCGAAAATGTAAATTGTTTTATAACATTTAAACGCACTCCGCTGGAGATTATTAGGGGCCGTTGGTTGAATGAATTTGGAACCACGTGTAAATCCATTTCTTCATGTGGTGAAGTAGTGGAAGAATTAATTAGGGAAATTTTGTGGAAGATTAATGAACGAGATGAAATATGAGATCTCCGAGGGGCAGGTGTCCGTTGTGTTGTTGCTTGCTTAGCATCAGCTGCGTTTGCGATTCGATTATCACTAAATTTTGGAACCAAATCATTGTAAATATGTTATAGAAATTTCTAAATCGCCGATTATAAATTTTAATGGGTAATCGAACCAAACCAAATCATTTGTAATCTGTTTACGAGTGGTTTGGTTCGATTAATAATCGATTATTTTTTTTTCTATTTTGATTATTTATATATAAAGTATATTTATAATTTTTATATATATTAATATATTATTAAATAATATTTATGTTTATTGTAGCAGTTTAGATATATAAATAATCAATTAAAACTTCATTTTATTTTAAAATTATTTTATATATAATATATGTTATAATTTTTATATTATTATATTTAATCGATTTAATTCGATTATAATTGATTAAATTTTTTTTAACCGATAATTGAATCAAATTGCCTAAGATATTTATTTTTATAACTAATTATAACCAATTAGAATTCAGTTTTAAATCGGTTTTGATTTGATTCGATTAACTTCAATCCAATTGGTTTTGAACACTCCTAATTTCAACCAGGAACATAGAGGCGGCTTTGTTCAATGGGGAGAATCATCATCAATCAATGTGCGGCATTAACGCCACCATGTGCTGCATCACTGCCACCCCTCGCCTTAATAATTCAAGCCAAAACATTATTAACCCGTTAGAATTTTCTTGGCTCTTGAATATAACAATGGAAATCCAAGAATATCAAATACAAATTCGTTACCTTCGAGATGGATCAATTATCAAAAGTTGAATAAGTTAGTGTTTTATTCTTTTAATTTCCAGAAATTCAAATCCTTCAAGAACTAGACTTATTGAGGATTAGAAATGCAAGGTACGAGTTATCCCCACAAAGTTGTTCCTTTTCTCTCTAAAATCTAAGTTCGAGATATTTTGGAACAAAAGGGATTAATAAATAATTGATCATTCAATAGAATTGAGACCATAAGTCTAAAAGAAGAAAGTTCATAGTTCTAATCATGATGCCCTCTAAAACTGTGAAAATAACGTCTACCTAATCCTTGATTTAACTATTTGGCTTTCATGTGTTAAACACTTGTGCAAAAAGAACCCACGAGGGTTTTCGCGTCTCCTAGGCAAAACGTCGAACACATAGGGGATGCATCGCATCGCATGTTCTTCCTCCCGCTGTTCCATAGCATTCAAATTTCTAAAATCAGATTCCTACACTTCTTTTTTTGGTTCGGTCCTTAATCGGAAGGAGTCAAGAGATGGTCAATTTGCAATTGAGATCTGCATCATACCATGAACGGGAATAAGTCCATGTGAGTTAAATAAGCATATGACTTGTTTCTTATTTCACCTGCATGACACCAATATTCTGTGACCCTAAAGTTCAATGGTTGGCAAATAAATTACTCCCTCGATCCGAAAATAAAGGTTTCATATTACACTGTGATCCGTTCAAAATTGAAAGTATCATTTCCTAAATTAATAAAAGATTTATTAAAAAAATTGATAATGCTATTTGTTAATGAACAAAATCAAAAACTCCTTTAATTAAAATATTTGCAAGTCATTCAATTTCAAACTGAAGAAGTCATAACTTTTCTTAAATTATAATGACTTTAATGGTTACATCTTGAATTTTGAAACGCGACTGCTATGGGTTTCTTCAAAGAAACAGGGCAACATATAATTCTCATGGACTTCATTGACTTTTAAAATAAAGTCAAAACTTTGGACTTGAACCAATAAGGTTTGGCACACCCCATGACCAATTGTTATCATTATCGTTAAGTAATTGTTATCATTATATCAAGTTGTCAATAGGAAAGCTCATCTTTATTAATTATACTATAATTATGAATATTCTTGATATGAAATTGAAATATGGTACTTAATTTTGATGGACCTATCTCTATATTCCTAAAATTAATCATAATATTATCGTGACGGGTGATACTAAAACGTCAAAATCAATTTGGGAACTCCTTTTTTTTTTTTTCTTGTCCTTTTTAAAAGTAAAAAAAAAAAAGACTTAAATTAAAATGTTGCAATGTGCAAAAGTATAGGAAATTGCATTCACGGAGGAGAGGTCAGCCATATAATTCTGCATCCTAAAAGTTTCAAAGCAGACCTATTTTAATAAATTTTTTATTTTTTATTTTTTCTTAAGAGGCCTATTTGAGTTTCACTTGGGATTGAGAAATCTCGAATTCAATATACTCAAAAGGTAAATGAAATGTCACTGTTGATCCTCAAAGGAATGATATAGGGAGAGTTTGGGAAGGGATGGATATGAAAAAAAGACCAAAAAAATGTCAAAAGCATCCATTATTATTTTTATCTTTTTTTCGGAAAAGAAGCATCCACAGTTTTTAGCAAAATTGTTATGGCGAAACAGTTTACATTATGGGCCTATTTTCAGCCCAATCTTCATCTGTTGCTGGGCTCCCTTCCAGGAGTCTCTGCTCCATAAATATATGATATGATGACGTCATTATTTTTAGAAGCCCATATAGAAGACTTTTATAAGTGACTCTTGGAAAATAATTTTATAAATTGGGCCTATCTAACAAAGAAAAATGAGAATTACAGTAAAATTGAGAGTGGAAATTGCACCAAATATTTACTTTTAAATAGGTAATTTTAAAAAAGGACACACGTGTAAAATTTTCAAAATATGTCCGTTTCGAAGTATGAATTTACCTCGTTACCCTTGATACCTCAAGAATCAAAACTCAGAAAAAAAGGTGAGTCATGAAAGATTTTTCGAATACACTTTATACCGTATCTGTTGCCCTATTATTGTCTACAATCACAACTAAAATAGTGTTTTAGCGGTTAGTGGGAAAAGAAGAGGTATCATTGGATAGGGGAGAATACTGAATACATGACGCAAATAGGTTGTAGAATAAGACATCCGCCCACAAGCTATTTATGGCAAGAAATCATGAAGGTAGTCGTACAAATCCCTTCAAACTTTCCGCAATTTTCACTTGGGCAGATGCTATAAGCATGGCGGTTACTATTTATATTGTATAAAGATAGCAACTTATTATATTATCATTTATTTAAAATATATCAATTTATACCATCATGGATAAAGTGTTACTAAAAGATCAAGAGAATGGGTTAAGGCATGACTCAAAGTGAAGGCTTTGTTTGTGGGGGTTGGAGAGGACTGTTTTGCTACATTTCTCACACAGTTGATTCCCCATCTGCTCCTCAATGCACCTTTGTCCCCAGGCAAATCCCTCGCCTTTTCCTTATGCATTTGAGCCATCTTCGGGGACCACTCGGTTGTGTATTGAACCAAATAACTCAACTGTTGATATATGTTTTCAATTTTCTGTCTGGCTTCTTGGATGGAGACTGTAGGGCTTAAGTAGAAGTATCCTGACCACTACCATCAGCTATAGCTTTTGGTGCAGTTGGTATCAGAGCCAAGCTTAAGTCTCTGCGGTGCCACACATCGCGGGTTCGAATCCCACCGAGGCACCCGGTCGGTAATGCCGCACAAGCGGAGCGTGGTGGAGACTGTAGGGCTTAAGTAGAAGTATCCTGACCACTACCATCAGCTATAGCTTTTGGTGCAGTATTCCCATTTACTTTCCATGCATCTCAATCACACAAGGTGAATAAGTTATTTAATTATTTTCTTAAATGCTTTTCCCAAAGTACTCCTATATGCCAATCACAGTTCAAATATATTTTTATTTCTCCATCCATTCAAAATTAAATGTCTCATCTTAACTTACAACAATAAAAATTTGACTTAATTTATTTTAGATTACAATATCAATTTTCTTAGTAAATTTGATCTATTGAGATAATTTATTTTCCAACGATACAAAATAGAGTAAGAGAAATTCAGTTTTGGACAAAGAGAATATTATTTTCTCTACTCATAACCCATTTATTCTCATATATAAGTGCAAAATCTAATATCTTACTCTTGATAAATTTCGCATTAGAGAGATAATAAAGTCAGATAAATACTTCACGAATCTTTTATTACAGTTTTTAAACAACGCTTTCCAGTATAATAACCTTATATTGAGGAATGACGTTGAAACCGACCTTCAGAGTTTATGCAAGTCTAAATCCAGAACAACAAAAGAATACATGTCAAGAATATGTTCCTGTACATCACTGAAGATGCCAATTTTAGTAATACATGAAAACTCGAGACAACCGAAAGTGATCTTTTTATTCCAGACATGTACTGCAAATGGTGTAATGTCCCCAAGAAAAAAAGAGGAAAAAAAATCAAGAAAGAAGAACAATCGATGATCAGCAAGTTCTCGCTACAACTAGGACCCTCTACCAGAAAGACCAATAATTAGGATTCGCAATAAAAAATCAACCCTAGCTACACCTAACCCAAACTACTGCTGTATCCCTTCCCTTGACTGTCCGTTTCAAAGTAGTAATACTAAAAGTCTACAAATGAAGAGACAAATCAAGCTTTTGATCTTTGTTATCCCTATCATCCCCTCCACAGCTTTGGCTACTCTTACTATTATTACTAACTGTTGGTTTACCTTCTGCTGCACATCCTTCGCTTGAGCTCTTGTTATTACACGACCTCATGCTCCTTTGCCAATTTGATAAGCTCTGGTGATCTGCTTCCTGTTGAGATGGGCTATTCATGTAATTGCAGCGGTAGAAAACCATGTTGTCAAGCCGGGGCGCGCTGTGTGCGCCGAAGCAGTTAGGAACTTGTTGTTGACCTGGGAATTGGCAGAGACTGGCCGCGTGAGCACTTACGTAGACGGAAGGATTCAGAATTCCAATGGGGTGATGGTTAGGAGCAAATACTAGTGGTGGCTGAGGAAGATTAGAGTAGCTGTTTAGTGTGCAATCAGAAATCCTTTTCTTTCTGGCGGCACTTCTTTCTTTCTTATGGGCATTTTGGTGACCACCTAAAGCTTGCGAACTATGAAACCTTCGGGAACAATAGAGGCAAGGGAATGATCTGGATGTGTCATCTGCATTGCTTGAGGAAACATGGGCCACGTTCTCGCAATTCATACCTGCAGGCTGCAGGAACTGTTACATAAACAAAATATAGATATATATATATCAAAACAAAGGGAAAGGATTTTATCACTTCCCAATCAAATCAAATCAAATCAAACAGGGGGGGTTGCCCTTTTGGGGACGGGAAAGGAAGGACGGTACTGATATACTACCTTCTTGAGAGAGTACTAGCTAGCCAGAGAAGGAGAAATTAACAGGGTTGGACAGAAGTAACAGGTGAAGAAACAGGATGAAAACAAAGAAAACACGCTTTTTAGAACTTGGGGTAGGGGAAAAAGATTTTGATCTGTGATCAGAAGAAGTTAGCTAGTAGCAAGTTAGGTCCTCTGAGAGAGAAAAAGAGAGAAGAGGGGTCAGAAAACAAGTTTGAAGGAGAGTTGGAAAATGTGAAGAGCTGCAGCAGCTATCTGAGTTCATTAGATCATTAAAAAGAGTGCAAATGCAAGGACAGGACAAGAACAAGTCGGAAGAGGGGAGAGCGTATGGGCTTGGAAGTTGGGAACAGAAGCAGAGGAGATAAGAGAGAGAGAGTGTATTAGTATGTCCAGAAGCATCCTCCTCCAATACGTTTCTGCACTGCATGCTGCTCAGGCTGAGGCAATTTGAAAGATAATGTGTCTATGTGTTGTTGGCTTGGGAAATGGAATCTTTTCTTCTTTTTTCTTTTCTTTTCTGCTCTCTGCACTCCTTTCTACTACCTCTGACAGATAGTTTTATCTGGTTCCTCTGCTACTTTGGGTTTTTCTTTGTGCAAACCTCAGGCGCCATTATTTTCTTCGTGTGTGATCAGATCAGATCATCACCCCACTTCTTCTAAATGGAGTATTTATCGTCATCATCATTTTCATTACCAATTCTTGCAACTTCATTCTCCAAGAGTTTTTAAGATTAGGTAGGTCTTCTTCTGCTAGCTATCCCCTTCCAGAAACTCCCTTTTTTTCTTCTTTCTGATTAAGGACTTTTGATAAACTAACATATAATAGAGAACTTTGCTTGTGTGTCTAAAAGTAAAGGTAATATATCTTGAGTCCCCCACTTGGTCAGAGAGGTGGTTGTCCTAATTGTAGCCATGAGATCTTTCCCACTCTTTATGCTGCCGCAAATGGCCTCACACTGACCCTTTTTTTTGGCTTTACAATAAATGGTTATGGGACATACAAGACATACAGCCACTACTTCCCTTACTGCGCCATCTGACATATTGGTATCCACCGCCATTAGCAACCCAACTTGTCACCTTGCATTCCATTCGTTGCATGCCCTGGGATTTCACGTTTCCATACATACTTCCATGCTAGCCTACTACCAAATCTCTGCCCTGCCTTTGATTCGTTTTCCCAATCCGTCTATGCGAGTACATGCTAACCAGGGCCCGGCCTAGAAATGTTGAAGCCATTGGACAACACACAAGACTTCATGTAGCATCCCCGAGAAACAAAAACCGCCGTGACAATTCTCCGCACCTGTCTGCAATTTATAGTAGTAGGTATGAGTCACTACCAGATTAAGAAATTCTTGGATTGCGCGGGGGTGGGGTTGCGGGG
>JAOXNR010000001.1:4638499-4658906 GCA_028571225.1 Parsonsia alboflavescens | reverse complement strand
TTGGTGTGGAAAGAAAATGAGAGTGAGGGAGTGAGGGAAAAGAAAATGAGGGTGGAAGGAAGAAAGAAAATGAAAGTAAGGGCTCGGTTCACGGTGACCCGGCTTTCGAGATGTAGTGGACAGTTGTGTATAAAATCGAGAAGAAGATGAAAAGTTAATCTTAATTCTCGATTTGAGTATTGAAAAACAAAGGGTAAGGGCGTAATTCCATTTTTAGGACAATTTTTATTACCCAAAATGTTAAAAAGTCAATTTTGGGAATAGAATGAAATTGGGTCAACCCATTTGGATAGAAATGAAATGTTTATAGAAAGTGGATAAAATTGAAATTGGGTCAACCCATTTGGATAGAAATGAAATGTTTATAGAAAGTGAATAAAATTGAAATTGGGTCAACCAATTTGGATATATTTGGGAATTAATTGAAAATTATGACATGGATTTGGTTTTTATCCCCACATGTAAATTTTATAATCCATATCAAGTTAAAGGATATTATTTATTTTTTTTACCATATATGACCTACTACTTTGTGAAAAATTTTTGTGATGTGACTTACATTGATCCAATAAATCGGATCCATAATAAAATTTTCCTACAAACAATAACCAACTCGTGAATATGTCCTAAAACATTTCATCTTATTTTGCAGGACGTTGCATGTAACTCGAAGAAAAAAAAAAGATATTAAAATTCTTGTTGTTTACATTTTAATGTCTCATATTGGGAAAAGTATATATATTTTTCTCATATTTTTATTTATAATTAATGAAAAACAATCTTTTAAAATAAATATTGCTATAAGAATAATCTCGATTTAATAAAATAGATTAAATTTGTTTTTTAAAAAAATTGTAATGTTAAATGCGAAGACAAATCACTTGTCCGGACAAGGTCCAATTACCGAGATGCCCTTAAACACAATTTCCCTTCATTTTAATATCGGTCAACCTTTTCTCTCTCTCTCTCTTCCTTTCCCTCCAACTTGCCTCATTTAATTTTTCATGATTTTCAATGCTAATTAACTCCACAACAGCTGTTAGTTTTTTTTTAAAAAAATAATTATAATGTCGGAATATTCAATGCAATGCACCAAAATTCACAAGTATTTTTGCTTTCTTTTCCTGTTGCTTCCCAGACGACATTCAATTTATGAATGGACGTCCAATTTTGAAGACTTTTTTGTTTGTTTTTTTAAATGGCACACATTAGTTAATCAAATATTTAATTTTGATTTTAATGATATTATAAAAGAATAAAGAAAATTAATCTTCTTCCATTTATGTTATAATTTCTCATCAAACATCAACAAAATGACTTACAATTAAAAAATATTTACTTTATTTTTCTAAAAACAAACAAAATGATAATTTCATTACATTAATTCAAAATATTTATACTTCTCATAATTAGTATATGATTATTTCATATTTAAACATATGAAACAAAATATACAAATTTTAGTTTATTAATGATTTCGAATAAATATTCCATTTCAAATTAAATTCTTCAAATCAAGATATATCAAATATACCTAAACCCTATACTCCAAGCCTTAAACGTTATACAATAATACATATACACTGATCTTTTTATTTACAAGTACAAATAAGAACATATAATACAAACAATTGATTAAATTACACATTTCATTTTCCAATGGCTTTTTTATGAAAAATTAAAGGATTCCAAAGTCCTAACTTATTATAGTTTTTATTATGCTTTATGCTCTTATCTTGTTTACAATTGGGAAGTTTTCTTTTCGATCCAAATTGAAAACAACTATTTCTCATTTACTCAAATTCTCACAATATTTCACAAGTAACTCATATGTAAAACTAACTTGTAATTCTATACCCATTTTGACTTTTCCTAAAAAAGAAAAAGAAACATAACATTTGTTATCCTTTAATATGTAGTCACTATTTTACCCCTCAACATATAACACACAGCTACCAAACCCAAAAAGCTGTAAAAATGAATTAAATGAAGAAAACACAACTATCATCATTCATTAAATCAGAAAGATCAATTTATAACTAAAAAAATTGCTTAAAGAACCATTTCCTTGTCGAAGAGAAAAGAAAAAACAAAACTTTTTTTGTGTTTGGTCATTGAGTTTGAGGTTTTTTGTCTTACAGAATCAAGAACAAGAAGGTAGGTGGTATTCGGGGATGCATTGTTAGGTTTGTTTTCTTCAGTTTGATTTTGAAGTGTTGTTGGCGACTTGTATTTGTTCGTTTAGTATTGTCTTTTATGGCACCACATTCAGTAATAGGAGGAGGGACGAAGGAATGATGGGTTTGCAGAGATTTCGGTCCACGAGGAGGGTATTTCGGACCTTGAATGGTGAAATCATACATTGAGAGGAGTATTTTGGACCTTGGCTGGTGAAAGCCTTGCCCTTTTTTTTTTTTTTTAACATTTGGAATCTTGAATTGTGAAAGGCTTTTTCAAAAAAAAATTTCGGATCTTGAGCACTATTTTTTAAACCTTGGGTTGTGAAAGGTTTTTTTTTTTTCTTAATATTTTGGACCTTGAGTGAGTATTCCGTGACTTGACTGGTCAAAATCGGACCTTGATAAGGCGTTTCGGATCGTGGGTTGTGAAAACCCTTACTTCTTCTTGTTTTTCTTTTTTTTTCTTTTTTAATATTCCAGACCTTGAGGGGTATTCTATACCTTCACTGGTCAAACCATATTATAAAATAAAATTAACCACTCATAAATATATCTTAAACGATAAGGAATATTTTATTTTATATTTTACAAGGATAAAAATACATAGAAAGTCTTTTTTTATTTTAAAATATATTTAAAAAATAAAAAATTATATAATCTCAAGTATCATTTCTAAATAAATTACTATATATATTAAAAATAAAAATATCAATTTTTCATTAAGAAATGGTCATTAAGAAAATGATAAAAATTCATATACATTTAATATCCTTTCTCTCTAAATATGTATTATGATTATGTATATATAAGTGGCGCATCGCGGAGGTCTTCACCTGGTTTTTAAATAAATATAAAGTATTTAACAATGGAATTTATTTATTTTTGACAATCAATGTAAAATTTACTTTATCATAATTAGAAGTTTTAAGTAACTTATTAATTTATAAATAAGGTTAAAATGTGGTACACTTAAATAAATTAAACTTTTTACATTTAAAAATATTACAAGTAATTTTATTTAATTTTTAAAATAATAATAATAATTTTGATCCACAAGGATCAAAATCAAAACACAGGGAGTCAAAATCGGAACTCAAAGGGTCAAAACCCTAAACCCTCTATTTTTTTTTTTCATTTTTTTATTAAGTTAATTTTTAGTGGAATTTTTTAAAAGTAAATTTTTAATAGCATTTTTTAAAAGTAAATTTTTAATATAATTTTTTTAAAGTTAATTTTTTAAAAGAATTTTCATACTTGGCCCTCAAGATTTTTTTAAAGTAAATGTTTTCTTTTTTTGGCTTTTTTTTTTAAAGGAATTAAAGAAAACTTATAATTTTCTTTTTTTTCCTTTTTTTTTGTTATAGAATTTACATATAATGGAATTCAAGAATACAATATATAATTTATCATTTACAATATTTAGAATTGGATTCTAAATGATTGTGAATTTTTTTTAAAATGACATATTTGCCCTCATTAGTTAGGCATGTGCCCGACACCTGAATTGCTTTGAGAATGACTGGACAAAGATTGTTTGGACAGTTATATCAGTTCGTAAATTCACGAAGGACTATAATGGTTGAAAAAAAACATGAAGGATCATTATATGGATTTACCCAAATAAGCGTGAATAAATAGGTACAAATATTTTTTAAAATGACATATTTACCCTCACATGCTGGGCACGCGACATGTTCCGAGATGGGAATGGCTGAAGAAAGGTTGTGTGGACCATTATTGTAGATCGTAAAATCATGTGGACCGTTATGGTAAAAAAAAAAACTTTTGGGACCATTTTATAGTTTAGCCCTATTATAATATATATTTAGAGAGAAAGGATATTAAATGTATATACATTTTTATCAGTTTCTTAATGACCATTTTTTAATAAAACAAAATTTGATATTTTTCTCTTTATATATATATATATATATATATGTGTGTGTGTGTGTGTGTGTATTTATATATTAACACATTATCCTAAATTAAATGAATATCATTTTTATTTTGTTTAAAATACTATCTAATTTTTATTTAAAGGTCTATTAGTAATTTATTTAGAAATAATACGTAAGATTATATAATTTTTTATTTTTTATATATATTTTTAAAAAAGATATTTTTTGTATTTTTATCCTGATAGAATATGAAATAATATATTCCTTATCATTTAAGATATATTTATGAGTGATTAATTTTATTTTATAATAAGATTTGACTAGTCCAGGCACGAAATCTCCCTCAAGGTCCATAACATTTAAAAAGGAAAAAGAAAAAAAAAAGACGTTCATAACTCCTGATCCAAAATGCCCTATCAAGGTCTGATTTTGACCAGTCAAAGCACGAAATATCCACTCAAGGTCCGAAATTAAAATTTTTTAAAAAAAGTTTTCACAACCCACAATCCAAAATGCCCTATCAAGGTCCAATTTTGACTAGTCAAAGCATGGACTACCTACTCAAGGTCCGGAATTTTTTTTTTTAAAAAAAAGGCTTTCACAACCCAAGGTCCAAAAATCCTTATCCATGTCAGATTTTGACCAGTCAAGGCACGAAATACCCACTAAAAGTTTTTTTTTTTTAAAGCTTTCACAACTCAAGGTCCAAAATTCCCTATCAAGGTCAGATTTTGATTAGTCAAGGCATGGAATACCCACTAAAGGTCTGAATTTTTTTTTTTTAAAAAAAAAGACTTTCACAACCCAAGGTCCAAAATTCCCTATCAAGGTCTGATTTTGACCGGTCAAGGCACGAAATACTCACTCAATATCCGAAATTTAAAAAAGTAAAAAAGGCTTTCAGAACTCAAGGTCCAAAATTCCCATCAAGGTCCAATTTTGACCAATCAAGGCATAGAATACCCATTAAGGTCCAAATTCTTTTATAAAAAAAGACTTTCACCACCCAAGTTTCGATTTTGACCAGTAAAGGCATGGAATATCCACTCAAGGTCTAAAATTTTTTTAAAAAAATCTCTCACAACCCAAAGTTCAAAATGTCCTATGAAGGTCCGATTTTGACCAGTCAAGTTACGGAAAACTATAGCTTTCAAAAAGGGCTGAGGCCCATGGGCCAGGCCCTGGCCCAGTTATAAATGGGTCAAGCTGGGCTTAAGTAATGAAGGCTCTTATAAAACAGGGTCGGGATGGGCTTAGGCTGGATAAGCCCAAGGGCTTTTCATAAATAATAATAATAATAATAAATTATCATCACCACACCATTAAAGATTCTTCTCTTCTCAATTCACATTCATCTTTACTCATCTCTTCTTGTCAGCTATCATCAATTATATCGTGTCTCCCCCACTACTTAACCCACTTCCCTCCCGGTTCCGGTTGCAGCCGTGCTCCCCTCAGACCCGGATTGCCCGTTACCAAAATATCTACTTCCTACACTCCAACACCAGCCATCGACTGTCTAATCTCTGCCGCATCCTACTTCTTCCCATTCTTCAACGGCCTCCAATATGGCAGCTTCTTACTCTCCCAGTATCCCGTCTTGGCTATGCCGCTGAAACCACTCTTTCCTGTCCTTTCTCTATTTCATTCCATCCCTTATGCTTCTTTTAAGTAGTGGGGGCGACATAATACAATTTTCAGCTGTTCTAGGTATTACTCCTTCTATGACTCATCATCCTGTGAAAATTCAAGGACTCCACTCAATCATTAATTTTCAATCTCCAATCGTGCAAGAAGGCTATTGTTTCTACACTGACAATAAAGGTAATCCCTTTGTTCTTTTAACTTGAACCAATTTCATGGGTTTACTTTTTTTTCTTTCTTTCAAATTTGTAGTTTGGGATTTGTTGATTTTTTATATTTTTTGGTGGTTTGTTGTATGTTGGAGGAGCAGTTGGATTTATTATCATGTTGGGTATCTTGATTTTTTTTCTTTTTGGTGTATGTGTTGGGGGTGGAGAATTCAGAAGTAACTTGAATTGGAGTTTTTATATTTCCTTGCTTGGATGTTTATGAGGTTTTATTTTTTCTTATCTCATTCAATCTTCTTTCTCCACCTTTACCATAAGTTTAAAATAATCTTCCATTCTAATTGCATGCAACAAGTTTATATTCTTTCTCCCTCAAAATGAGACCATTTTAATATATTCTTTTGCCTCATCTTTTCTACTGGCTTTTTCTGTAGTGCCTGTTTTTTTAAATTATTGACTTTTGATTGCAGGCTTTTAACTTCGAGTTTTAGAGCTTTGACTCTTGATTCTGTTGCTTCTTTTTTTTAAATTTATGGCCTGCAGTTCTGCTTCACTGTTGCACTATTCTTTCTTTGACTGCTCTTGGAATACTGTGGTTTTTGTTGTTGTTTTATTACTGTGGTTTCTGATTGTATGGTTTTGTTAGAAATGCAGTATGCAGAAATGTAGTTAGTTTTGGCAAAAATGTAGCATGTAAATCCTAGTATGTGATTAGAATTTAGAAATACACTTAGATGGGGGCGCTAGGGCCGACCCTTAGGCTTTTGAGGGATGGGGTGGGCTTTGATATTATAGGCCCTTCAAAACAAGGCTTAGGCCCGGCCTAGCCCGAGTCCTCTAGGGCTTAACTGGGCTTGGATTAGGTTGGGTTGGACTGGTCCTTTTTGACAGGTCTATAGAAAACACACTCAAGGTCCGAAATTTTTTAAAAAAATTATGGATCATGCATATTTAAAATATTGGACATTCGATGTATTGCAGCTTTTAACTAGGGACATTGTTAGGAGTGACTTAAAATATGAGAAAAGCTGACAAAAATTAAAGATGAGATTTTCTCTTGTTGGAACAGATGTAAGCGTAAATGTTAATTCTCTCTTTTGCGCATGGATCCTCATAACAACTGTGGATGAATTTTTTTCTCAACCAAGCCTTTCCGGTAATTTATTTGGACAAAATAATAAATTTGCCACTGCCTAGACAATTCTGAACGAATTTGTAAGGGCTTAAATATCAATTTGGCCTCTAAACTTGTCCTTTTTTTCAATTTAACCACTAAATTTTTAATTGGATCAATTTAATTATTTTACTTTACGGGAATGGTTAATTTGTCTACTGAACTTTTATTGAGTCAATTTAACCATTTTACTTTGCGAAAATGATCAATTTGACCATTGAATATTTTTTTGTTGTAATAATTTCAAAAATTGCAAAAATATAATAAATTATAAAATAATGGAATAGAGTTTTTTTTATTATAGATTACTTTGTAAAATTTTATGAATATTTTTTTGTATTTATCCTTTTGTTCCTTATAAAAATATAATACTATTATTATTAATATTTAAAAAATTGTCAATAAAAAATCATAATAAATTAAAAAATAGATTAAACTTTCATGTGATGAACCCCCCGCCCACAAAAAAAAGAGAGAGGGAGAGAGAGAATAATGGATGCGCCTGATTTAATAATGGAACGGTACCTATTTGATATCGAATGACAATTGATTGCCACGTAAATTTCGTAGCGGTCAGTGGTCAACCCCCTGCAGAAAGTTTCCTGTTTTAGATACTACCAGTCGATTATGAAATTTTGAACCTATGCCATCTAGGAAAGTTTCCTATTAGGGACTTTTCTGTACTTAAATTCTGTTGGTATTTATTCTCTCTTGTCGTTTTCTTGTTAATGTGCTTAATTATTGACCAATCCAATTATAAAACTATATTCTTTTGTTCATTTTGATCTTTAAAGATTTTTTTTACCTGTTTAATCCTTAAACAATTTACAGGTTAGTCATTTTAATTCTTTTGATCGGATTTTTCATAATTATCATCGAAATTTGGAGTTAATGATGTGTTGATCAAAATGGAAAGAATCCATCATTATACTATTCATGTAAAAAAAAAAAAAAATCGAAAACCAGCTCCAAATTGGTGATACTGTTCATCTTTTCCTTCTAGTCGCCGACGAAACCTGGAGTGGGATATTTTCTGTTGCCATCCAACTTAAGTGATGCCAATGAAGGCTTCAAATCTTCTTTTAAATCTAAACCCAATAACACAACGAGTTTCTTAGCCGCAGCTTCTGTTGTGGCTTGTCCATGTAAGTCAAACATTTGTCCCCAAAATTCATCAAGAATCACTGTGAGCTGGCACCTTGTTGAACGGCCTAGTCCCGCTACTCTCGAGAGACTTCTAAATGAATTCTTGTTAGTTCGTCTTGTTTCGCTGCCGATTAGAGGGTGAAGATGAACAATACCGGTAGTTTGGATCTATTATTTATTTATTTATGTATTAAATTTTACATAAACAATGTAATAACAGAAATACCCTTCTTATTTTGATCAACTCATCGTTGACTCCAAATTCCGATGACATTTCTGAAAAATAATGCCAAAATGACCAAAATGGCTAACCCATAAATTGTTTAAGGACTAAACAAGCAAAAAAAAGCTTTAGAGACCAAACTGACAAAAAAAGTATAGTTTGAGGATTATATTGATCAATAATTCTTAATTCGGCGCTTGGCAATTGAAAGATTTGTAGAATTTCAATAGAAATTGTTTTACTCATGTCAAAATATAAATTGTTTTAAAATAATTATTTTGAAATTTTTGTTTTCAGTTTAATTACTTCAGGAGTTTTTAAAATTAAGTAATTAGCTAAAAAAATCAAAGTAACAAACGCTCATAACCTATGTCTTAAAAAAATCAATAATACTTTCTAAACTTGTAAGATGACTTACATTTGAAAACAGACATTACTGTACTCTAAAATGATTTTTATTAAATATTAAAAAAAAGATTGAAATTCATTTTTATCTTTATTTGCTTTCCCTATAATTGATTGTAGGAAAATAAATAAAAATGAATTATAGCTAGATATGAACTCATATGGTTCCCGGTTTACATGGGCAGCCACGATTAGAGGTGTCAATTGGATTCGGTCCGGTTCGATCCCAACCCAACCCCAAAGGGTCAGAGCATTTGAAGGGTCGGGTTAGTCTTTTTTTTTAAAGGGCCATCAAAACTCCAATCCAATCCTAACCTCACAAGATCGAGGGTGGGGACGGGCTAGTTTTTTTTTTTTTTTGAAGATTATTTTGCTGTTTATGGCAGATGATATTCTAACATCAGTTTTCTGTTTAAACAAAGGTTGAAAAGCTATTTGAACCGTACTATGAACGTTTGTATCGTTGGACTTTATCTTTTTTGAAAGTTAATCACCCGGTTGAAGATGACTGGTAAAGAGGTTTGAAGATATGAGAAAAAAAAAAATGATGAAGATAATGATTTGGAGATAAGATGTTTTATTTTCATACAGATTCATGTTATGTACACTACAATATATACATATTATTAGTCCCATCAATTATGGGAATAAATTGATTCTATCTATTCAAGGAAAAATACATAAGATCATTTATTTGTAGCAAGCAAGTACCAATTCTATCAATAATATGAAGATGGTGATGACTTAAAGAGGAAACTGGAGACCGAAGCAGCCTGCACAGGGTTGGTGAGTTGGGATGCTTGTCTATTACAAAACGTCAATCAATGTGAGACTGTGGTGAATGTGGGTGACCTTATTTTTTTTGTTTGATATTTTATTTTATTTATTATTTTTTTAAATATCCATGGTTCTAATGGCCGACTCGGCCTGGTCCTCCCTCAACCCTCCTTAGCCCACGACCCTTAAGTTCTGGATTAAAAAGTCTTTGATATGATTGTGGTTGAATTTTTGAAGTCTAACCTTCTAAAATTATAAAGTAACGCTAGATTGATCCCAAGGATCCAGCCTCAAGTGACAGCTATAGCCACGATCAATCATTACAGCCGCTGGTATACCTGTGGCCTACAGGTTTTGGGCAAAGAACTGGAGCCACGATCTTACGATTTACAATTACAGTTGTCATTGGAGTAAGGGCAAGGGCACTGAGGGCTCTAGGATTCTCTTTGAGGAAAATTATTTTATTTTTAAGGATATTTAATTAATTTTACTAAGGTGATGTCTTTTTTTTGGCAACTCATCAATAAATGATAAGAGATTGAATCGAATTTTCATCGTAAAAGCACATCTTCCTTCGAGTAGTATTCCATTCGTCTCATAATATAAGCTATTTAGGATTATTTCATTTGTTAGACAATAAATCATTTTGTAATTGTTAATACATAATTATGATGTTTTTTTTCATTTATAGTCTCTATTGTTTTTTATTTTCATTTATTGTAAAAAAAGAGAAAGAAAGAGAACTGAACTCATCAATGAAAGAAAGAAGAGATATTTTTTACATAATATAATTATATAAAACAGTTATTAATCCATATAAAATGACGGTTAACGATTTATTATTTATGAAATGAAGATAGTTCTTCGTCGTATGAATACATATGTTGCTTTCTTTTTTCTTTACAAGAGACGGAAGACTAGTACTTATAATAAATAAGAAAAAAATGTTTGTCAAATTAAAAGTGAAAAAATATATATATATAATCATAAAAAGTGGGAAAAGTAAAATGCATTGAATCATTTCATCTACCAAACTTATTACTTTGGCATATTAAGACGAAGATTGTATGAAAGATTACACAATTTTTAATAGTATTAAAATATTATACGATGCCAATATTAATTTTTTTTTTCTTCAAAATTTTAAACATGAAGTCAATTCCAAAATAATATTTATTATATACTAGACTCCATATTAATCTTCCCATGCTTGTCAATTCTTATAACGTAATAACAAATAACTTATTTGTAATGTATAATAACTTGAAAAGTTAATCTTAACTTCTTTTACATGCAACATACAATTTAATTGTGACGTTGTTATATTATTGTTGCATAAAAATAATTATTATTCGCAGATTAATCGGAAAGCACTTTATTTCGTAATTGTACCGTGTGCAACGGACATGGTCTTGACGCGGAGCGCAAGTGCTATGTCGGCCCCGGCAAAGCCAAGCGACATCAAATTCCATTTCATGGTCGGTTTGGGGCGGCACCCGCGGCTGCATGAAAGACGATTCGACAATTTTAATAATTAATTCTCATTTACTTCTGCATGCCTTGTTGTTTCCTTTCCGTTGGATTCATATACAAACCACCAGTAAGGGCACCTCCCATGCCAAAGAAAGCGCTTAAGGGTGATACGTGGGGAGGGCGAGGGGGGGTGGGGGAAGAACTATTGGAATGGTGTGAAAAATCTGATGCCCAAAATGATGATGAAGAGAGAGAGAAAATAAATGCTTATTCGAGCACCTGGGGAAAGTAAGAATGATGGAGATAGATGATTCCACGTGTGATAGCTTTTCCTTTTTTTTAAGAAAGAGATGGTAGATTTCAATTGTTAAAAAAATTAAATATTAGATGAGTTAGTGATGTGAAACCTACTTTAAATTATGTAAAAAAATAAACTATTAGAGGATAAAAATATATAAACAAGGGATGCATAAAAGTGAGGATGTAACACGAGGGTCCCACTTTAGGTATCCATTATGCATTTATTTAGTGGAAATGCCCCAAGTATTAGGGTTAAAAGGGGATGAATCAAATAACAAAAAAAGTTTTGACAAAGCAAAGCAGCATTGACATTGATAGTGAACCAACGATGCTGACACTGAACCCATGGGTAGAGTGAGAGCATTATAGTAGAGCAGAGTTGATGGGTAGCGTCGCAATAGAGCCGAGAACCCACGAACCAATGGAAACTAGCACCTTTTCATCACTGGCGACAGGATCTAAATCTCAATCTAAATCAGCACTAGTGATGACCGGATCTAAATCGACAGCGATGATGATGATATTGGGTACCGGCACTTCAGCATCGACGCACCCCAACACTAGCGTCACTTTGGATCTTGTTTTTGGTGGCTGCCGCACTGCGACCCTGCTTTGCAAAAAATTTTTTTTTCCTTTTAAATAAGGATATGAAATGACATCTTTTCATGCTCGAGTTTTCAAAAAAATTCCAGCCCCAAAAGATGTTGTTTCACATGAAAGCTTTTTTAAAAAAAAAAATTAACACACGGCAGCAAATCCCTATATATATATATATATATACATATTTACATGTTCTATAGACATTAGTTTTATCCATCAATAAATAAGCATATACTAAAGTATATTTCTATCAAAATAAATAATTATCATGATGGAAATAGTTTTCCTTCAATAATGTATTTACTAGTAACGATGAAAATAAAAACTGTCAGGATAAGAGTACTTATACTCATGATTAAAATATCATCAGTAAAAACCAATTTTTAATGACAGAAAATTTTCATGAGTAGAAAAAATCTAAAAGCCATAATCTCTTTGAATCTTATTGACACATATCTTTCAATTTATATCATTTACATGACTAAGGTGAACAGTGTGTGCTTTATCCTTATTTATTGGGGTTGACCATATTAAATTGATACTATCTTTATTTCAAATTAGGTGTCATTTAAGGTTATACACAACAATTAAAGAGTCCTTATTTTTAGATGTTATAAAATGGAAGTAGTCTATACTCTTGATTTTTTTCTATTAATGATATACTATCTCATAGAGAGTGTTAATTATTTGATAATTTGTTGTAGGAGTAAAGTAAAAGATCATATTGAAAAAATCTCAAGTAATGAGTTTTAATAATATAAAATAATTAGTAAATATTATGGAATTGAATTATTTTTTTAAAAAAGGACATTTATTTTGAGCTGGAGTAATTGATTAATGAAACACGGAGTCACGACGTAACATTTAGAATTGAGCCGATAGAAATGGTCTCAAATTGGAAGGATGTTTTGGATTTCTGGTAACTTCCAAACAGAACCCAAAACAAAAAAAAACAAGGCTTGCTTAGATGTTCGAGCATTATTCATATGGGCGAGGGATCCGAGATTGGCAGTTGGCGCCAACAATTCTAAGCTTCACGTCCAAAAAAAAAAATTTGGTTAATACCATTAAATTTGAATTCAATATGCTCTCGTCTCTAAATTATAGAGAAGAAATATAAAGATATGCTTTAATAGATTTAGAGAGAGTTCATTCTTTAACTATTATACATAACAAGTCAAATCTTATATTTGACAAAAATCGAATTTGCAAGTTATATACTCTAAAAAATATTACACCCATTTACTTTTTTAATATCGAAAAAGTAACTTTGTGGGTTTTTCTTGGACTAAGCTATGCCACCCTTACAACTGATGCTTTTGCTTAGGCCTTTCCAAATGGTTGGAATCAGCTAAGCAGAATTAACATAATTTTGATCCCTTCGAGGATAATTCAATGAATGTAATAATAAGTTGGAAATCAAAAGTTTCAAATTTAAATTTCACAAATACCCTCTAATTAAAAGGGTATATCTTAAAAAAAAGATTATCTCGCAATGAAGGGGAGCATGAAACATTTAAACAGGGAATTCATTTTCATATTTTAAAGTGAAACACTAATATGTTTTCAGCTTTTTCCATAAATAAAAGATCTCACAGGAAAAAAAGTGATTTTTCTTTTTTAAGTTCAAAATAAAGAGTCCCAAACTTTCAGAATCAATAGAGATAGGCGATTTAATTGGCTCTCCATCATCAAAGTAGTGCAAAAATTTGATCAAGAATTGAATACACTTAGAACTTGGTTTAATATCAAAATTTAAAGTTATTCAATGTTAATCAACTATTTTAATTAAAAATTCGTTGATTGGTCGTTTTCTTATATTCAACTGTAGCTTTTGGCTGGCAAATCACATGAATCCACGTAAGATAGAAGATACTGGAATGTGGCCGTGATCAAAGAATTTCTGATGCTGTTTTTCCTGAAAAGAAAAGAAAAAAACTAAAATACGCGATAACTAGTATTAACTAGTGGAGTATGGTACCTACGGTATGCATTTCTGGCTTTTAAAAGATTTTCTTTCGAACGGCCAAAAAAAAAAAAAAAAAAAAAATGAAAAGAAAAAAAAGGAAAGACTTTGAACTTCAAAAAGGAGTTGGTTCATCCGGCTTGAGTTGATGCCGCCCAATTCTCCGCGGTGTCTCCTCCATTTTCCTCGCTCATTGTTCCCTTCGCCACAATCGATCGATCCAGCGCCGAAAATCTCACTGATTTTGCGTTCATTTCCAAATTCAATGTATCGACGAACTCAATTCCCCAAAACAGAAGTGTAAGAACACTCTATGTGGTAATTGTTACTATTTTCTGTTTTTCTTTTAGTCTTAAATTTCTTAAATTTTGAAGCTTCAGTGATTTTGTGATTAAATTTGTACTCAACAACTGATCTGTTACTGGTAATATGGAATTTTACTTACAGATGCCATTTGTTTTGATATCGTTGTGTTGTTGTCGTCTTACAGATTGATCGGTTAGATTATTGGAACATATAGTCAAGATTTTAGCTGGATATACCACCTAATCTGGAAAAGAATTGATGGGGAATTAAGGAATTCCAGAATACCGATTCCTTTTGTATATATTGTAGAGATTCTAAAGGTATAGAGGTAATAAAAGGCATTCTTTTTTCTGTATATTGGAAAAGTAAACATTTGTTTTTGGGTGGGGAAAGAACAGTTTTGTGAAGTAATACTGTGAATAAGAGGCTAGAAGAGAGTTAGGAAAAGACTTGTGAGCTATTCATTTTTGTATTTGTTAGATTTATTTGGTTGGTCCTGTGTGTTTGTAGTTGATGTTACATAAGCTTTGATTATGAAGTAACGAATTTGGTGTAGTAAACATTCAGTCTTATTTGTTTGTATATTGCTCGAGGGATAGAGGGGGAAATAAGAGATTGAGGTGTGACGAATTTATTCAATATGCATCTACGTAGTTCTAAGAATCTAGCAGGAACCTGGGGAATTGAAGCACCCAGTCCTTCCGGTCGATGGATACCACAAGAATTCTCATCTGCCGTTGTGACAGATGGAATTTTGCCTCCAGTTAATGTGGCTTATAACATATCAGTACGGACTGGAGAGGAATTTTCAAAGGAATTTCTTCAGGATCGTGCAACTTCTAGAATAGTTTCAGCTGTTCCTAGCACTGAACTGAGCTATGAGAAGAAGATCCAAAATCATGGTAAACAGAACTGTCAGGTTGCTTATGAGGAGCTTACTAGACTACTTGGTTTGGCTAGAATGGATTCTCAACGTAGTTCGGACATGACTGATTTTGTTTCGTCAAAAGGGTCTATGACGGAGGTTGAAAATGGAAGTCATATGAATCACCTTTACGGGAATCACAAGCATGATGATGCTGGTGGCCATGGACCCAAAAAGCTCTCCCGTGATATGCAAAATGACCCCCTTGCAGAGCCAAGTGCACCACCATTCTGTGAATCTGGATCTTCTCATTTGTCTCAATCTTTTGGATTGGAAGCTTCAGATCAGTCTCTATCTGGAAAGATAAAGTTCCTCTGTAGCTCTGGTGGAAAGATCTTGCCTCGACCAAGTGATGGGAAGCTCAGGTATGTTGGGGGCGACACACGAATGATTTCTATTGGAAAGAATACGTCATTGGCAGACCTTATGAAGAAAACTTCAGGAATTTGTAACCAGCCTTATGCAATCAAATATCAACTTCCTGGGGAGGATCTTGATGCCCTTATATCTGTGGCTTCTGATGAGGATCTTCAGAATATGATAGAGGAATATTATGGGCTTGAAAGGCTTGGGGGTTCTCAACGACTTCGGATCTTCTTGATTCCTTTGTGTGAAACTGACAATTCATGTTCCATTGAACCCAGCAAAATTCAACAGAGTAATCCCGAATATCAGTATGTTGTAGCTGTCAATGGCATTGATGGAGTAGATCCTAGCCCACTGACAAACTGTAACGGGAAACCGTTGACCAGTGAAGCAAATCATATCTTACCAAATATGGGTAAGGTCGCTAGCTTTGAGAAAGATGGGTTCATTTCTCCTCATTCATCCCAGATAATCAATGGACCTGTTGTGCCATGTGATTCTCAGAAATCAAAGGAGTTTCAAAATTTGATCCAAGGTCCCAACCTATTGTCTTCTTTCCCACCTGTGCTTGAGCCTCAAAAGGATATGAAGAATGATAACCTACCATTGTCTAGGTGTGAGTCATCACTTGTTAACATTGGATGTCCTGTTTTACTAAACACTGCTGAATTACCTCCTGAAAACTCAAACAGAAGCAATTCTGTTAACTATTACAGCCTTCATATGCTAGAAAATTTGATCAGTGTGGCTAATTCTATTCAAAATGATGGTGCATTGCAGTCAAGCGAACCAAGTGAATTGCTTTCTCACATCTGCAATCCTAGTGAAGATTCCGTGCCCTCTTTGCTATTTGAACAGAGAGATGCTAACTTTGAGAAATGCCCCATTCCTGGACCATTGACTTTGGAGAGGATGTTTCATTCTGAAAATTCTGTGTCACACCCTGATCCTGCAATGAGTACATTGTTATCTCCTGTTGATGACATTGGTCCTCATCATGGCATGCCACATGCTGTTTCTGATTCAAGGCTTCAGGACTATGGGGGAAGGTCTCCTTATTGCTCACAAGAGGCAACAAGTCCATCTTCCTCTTCAAACTTTCTAACAACTTATTTACCTCGACAGCTAGGACTGGCAACAGTGGAAGAAAAGCAATCCATTTTGCAGCAGAATGGTTGCTCTATTGCTCCAATCAAGCCACCAAGTGCAGATCCAACAGTGTCAAACTTGGTGATGGATTTGGCCCACCCACCTTTTGGCTCACAACCATTGTGTAGTGACGGATTTGGTCACAGTAATATCAATGAAAATGAAGAGAAATACCAGCAGTTGGTAGAAGATAAAAAAGGAAACAAAATTGTGCTGGAAAAACATACAGAAAACTGTACCAGTTGTTTCATGTTGAAGGAATATGATGCTAATGTCCAACATTTGCATAAAGATAGCAAGTTTTGGGAAAGAAAGCCACCTGAGCCATTGTGCTATTCCAGTTTGAACATGTCAGAAACAGGCTTACGAGTGTCTGGGGCAGTGGTACCTCTTTCAGTGCCAATTGATATTAAACCGCCATTCAATACAGTGACAGAGCATGCACAAAACCATCATCTGGAAAAGACACTACACAAGATGGCTAGAGACGAACAGGTAAGCAGTCCATCCTGGAACATGAACTTAAATGTCAAAAGCATGGTTGAAAACTCCAAGGGGCTGCTTCATGATGACAATTTCCATCATTCTAACGGGCTAGTTTCTCTTGAGCCCAGCATCCAGTATCCTATTTTAAATCATATGGATCCAAGCAAAACGACAATGAGCTCTCCCCGAATACATCCATCGGTGTTTGTTGATGAAGCAGGCCCTAATTTGATTTTTGATGATCCTGCTTTGATTAAAAGTTCAACTGAAAATACTGTTCTTGGTGAAGGAATCCTTCCTGGTGATCAAGTTGACCATTACATGGATTGGAGTGATAAAAACTTAGGCCATAGTGAATGCTCCAAAGAAAAGGAAAAACCACAGAATATCACCCAAAGGAAGTTAATAGAACCAGAGCAGCAGGAACCATCTGCTACTGTCAAAGGCATGGATTCTGTTGTATCAGCTGGTGGAGAATCTACCTTTGAAGCTATCAGACATAGTACTCTTGAAACAGTTGCTGCTGAAGTTCCAACAGCTAGGACCACTGAAGTTGAGTGTGCTGTTCAGGATTTGGTCTCAGAGGTGAATTTCCTCTCTCCCATATCTATTTCCCATTCTTTTTATGTGTATAGTAGTTGAGTTATCCCCTGGTGACGTGTAGGATGCTGATATCAATGAGGATAGTAAGGATGAATTCATCACTGATGCAATGATAGCTGAAATGGAAGCTGATTTATATGGTTTGCAGGTAGACATCATTATTTTCTTATAGACATCATGGCATTTTATTTCCATATTTTCTATTTTTGTATTTCCCCCCTTTTGTGCTGAAGCGAGGGAATTTAAGTGGGATTTTGAGGAAGTGACCTGAACTGTTTCTGCCAGATTGGCTGGTTATCTGGATCCTTGAATTAGTGAAATCTGTGTGTTGATTGATTTTTAGGAAATGGTTTCTGTGTGAGCTTAAGAATTCTATTGATTGTGTTGATCATTGGCATGTTATCTTGTATCGTGGGACATTCTTAACTTTGATCTTGGTACTGGATGTTTGATTTAGTTATATAGTGTGATTCTGTCAGAGACAAATGTACTGTTGACACGAATACATTACCTTATGGGTTAGTGTGTCTAGTGAAATTACCTTATGTTGACATGACACAATAATCACCCTTGTACCATCTTAATGATTAATTATTACTTATTTTTTGTTTTCATTATAAGACTGAACATTAGAATGCAAGGGCTGTAAAGGTGCATTCTAAAGCTGAGTGCTCTTCATGTTGGTCTTATACTTATATTGACATTGAATATCTGCATGGGCATGCTGATTATTCGTGGATCCCCTTTGGGAATTCTTGATGCATTTATTGCTTTATTTTTCTGCAAACACCATCTCACTGCTTGTTTAGTAGCATGTCTTCCATCTATGCTCACAATTATGTTTGCTGTCAGAACAGGAAATTCTGATTATCATTTTTGCCTAAATATGGAATAAAAAGATGCACGAGATCTTTAGATTCATGGTTTAAATTGGATCATGCAGATTATTAAGAGTGCTGATCTTGAAGAATTACGAGAATTGGGATCTGGTACTTATGGGACAGTTTATCATGGGAAATGGAGGGGAACAGATGTTGCCATTAAGAGAATCAAAAAGACTTTTTTTTCTTTAAGATCGTCAGAGCAAGAACGCTTGGTAAGTTACTTGTGCAAGCACTATATTATCATCTTGAGCTAGTAGTCAAATCTCTTGCATCATATCCTGAAAGGCATAATTATGTTTTTGCCTTTTTCAGACAAAGGATTTCTGGAGAGAAGCCCAGATTCTTTCCAATCTCCACCATCCTAATGTGGTTGCATTTTATGGGGTGGTACCTGATGGTACAGGAGGAACATTGGCAACAGTGACAGAATTTATGGCCAATGGGTCACTTAGGGATGTCCTAATAAAAAAGGATAGGTAACATTGATTTTTTTTTTTTGCATCTTTTCTTATATCTGTTTCCTTTTGGTTCACATTAGGGTTAATAGTTGAAAGCTGATGCTGCAGATCACTGGACGGTCATAAGAAACTAATGATAGCCATGGATGCAGCTTTTGGAATGGAATACTTGCATTCAAAAAATATTGTTCACTTTGATCTGAAATGCGATAACTTGCTAGTAAGCCTTAGAGATCCCCAACGACCAGTATGCAAGGTATTTGCTATCCCATCAAGTTAGAACTTGATAGATGCATAGTTCCGAAGAGGATCTCATGTCATATGAAGTCAAAGATAATTGTTAGGAGGAAAAGACCAATATTTAATTAATACTAGGCATTACTAAGGTATATATAGATTATATACATATATACAATATTTATTATAACTTTCTGAATATGATACTAAAAAAGTGTTAAATATACAAATTTTATGCTCAACCAGTAAACTTTAAGCATTTGATTGTAGTGGTATTTTAACATGGTATCAAAGTATGACATCTGGTTTTCAGATCCCTGTTGCCAATAGTTACTTAAAGTCAAAGTGTATTTGGGGAACGGTGTCTAAGCCTACACATGATGGGATGCACTAAAAATTAAATGTATAAATGACACTCCTCTCTAATAACTTAAGATGATTAAGCTTTTAATTTGACAGATCTAATTGTCTTGTGTAAAGACTCTTGATTAGCAATATGTTCCTGTGTTGCATGTCATTAAATACATATATATCTGGAACCATTTCCTCACTTCCTTTTGCACTTGCAGATAGGCATGTATACATTTCGGCGGGCTTGGATTTTCATAAAGCATGATGATTAACAAATCTTATGCAGGTTGGAGACTTTGGATTATCTAGAATCAAGCGTAACACTCTAGTTTCTGGTGGAGTGCGAGGAACCCTTCCATGGATGGCTCCAGAACTACTTAGTGGCAGCAGCAGCAAGGTGTCTGAGAAGGTTGGAACATTGTAATCTCATCAATTGTCTTGAGTGTATCAGGAATTAACAGTGTGATATGATATTAACAGCCCTGGTTTATCTCTCTATAGGTTGATGTTTTTTCATTTGGCATAACAATGTGGGAGATCCTTACAGAGGAAGAACCATATGCAAATATGCACTGTGGGGCAATCATTGGTAAGTTATTCTCATTATCATTCATCTGATGTAGAACAAGTGTCCGAGATATTTCTGGAGCAATTGGACCGAGCCAAGTCAAAGAAATAAAAGAAATAGT
>JAOXNR010000001.1:4626212-4638399 GCA_028571225.1 Parsonsia alboflavescens | reverse complement strand
CTTACAGAGGAAGAACCATATGCAAATATGCACTGTGGGGCAATCATTGGTAAGTTATTCTCATTATCATTCATCTGTATTAGCAATAAAGAAGAATCATAGGAGATGCTGGAGTGATCTGATCTGAAAGAAACATGTCAACCAACATGTAGGTCAAGTAGAAAATTCAACAATTTTCATAATGCATGTGATGAATTTGTTTCTGCAAACTATTCATTTCATCCATATATCCAAAACTGTTTATCCATAATATGACAAATGCATGCTGTTCATTCCAGTTCCCATGGTATGCTCAAATTGTTTCTTTTAGGCAAGTTAACTGCTAAAATTTCTGACTTGGCTCTTTCTTAAGACTTACATTAGAACATCAAGGTTTATGTTTATGTAGGAGAGTAATGCCTGTCCATCCTTTAGTGATGAACTCTTTGATCATTTGTTGTGATTAAAAATCAAGTGTTATCAGTCCTGCTGTTGGAAGTAAGGAGTGTGATGAACCCTTGAGTCGGATTTGATTGTTATTGTTAGAAAGTGTTTCTACCTTTAAGAATAAACAACTTATTACCAGAGCTTAAAAATGGTGTGCTGTGGAGATTAATAGACTAGTTAGCTGCAGCCTTATGCTTTTTTGTGTCATGACATGAATAATTCAAGATGTGGTACGTGGTATGTTTAGGATAGTGATGGGATCATGTTCATTTTCTGACATTCCATGCTTCCTTTTCTCTTTGCCTGGGGTGATGTCTTCATGACCTTTAAAATAGTGGAATTCTTTAGCCAGTGGACAAAAAATTGTGTTATGAATAAATTAGAAGATGTGTGTTGGAAAAGTTTGGAGATTGGATGACAAAACCATAAATAGATTTGTACTTTTAGTAGTTGCATATATACTTTAAATAAGTATTTATCCAGAAATAATTGGATAAGATTTTGATAAAGGACAAAAGAATTGCTGTTCTGTAGACTAACAACATATCCACACTTGAATTGATGCCCTTTTTGGTCTAAAATACTTGTCAAAAACTTCTATTTAGATTGTTCCAACTTGTCAATTTGGTAATTCAATCAAGAAATTTTTATATTCCTTTTCTTATTTTGCCGTAGCATTAAACTTTGAAATTAAATATATTACCTTTCCAATTGACCATTAGTTACTTAGATGAGAGAAAAAAAGTGTAGGTACTTCAATAGTTTACCTTTCCAGTAGTGTAGATAATGTAGTCATCATTTTATCCTTTTCTTTGATCAATTTTGACTATTTCTTAATTCTGGTAAGTAAATTAGATTTGAGAGAGTAAATATCATTGTGGATTTTTCATAAACTAGGCTTCAAATTGTAGTTTCCGTTCTTTCTGAAGTGTTCGTTAGCTCTTTTACCAGTGAGTAAAACAAGGTGACTGTATTTCTTAACAATCACTTCCTCTCCCATCCCCTAACTCCATGATAAAAAACAGTGCAGTGCTTTTTCAGTTTTTTCAATGGTTGAAACAAAACAACGATGGATGGTTCCTTCTTTTATATATATAATGATAAAAAAGAAATCATAGCTGATGGATTGGTATGGATGTAGGGGGAATCGTAAAGAACACCCTCAGGCCTCCTATTCCAGAGCAGTGTGATCCTGCTTGGAGGAAGCTTATGGAACAATGCTGGTCATCTGACCCTTCTCTGCGGCCTTCGTTTACTGAGATAACAAATAGGTTAAGATCTATATAAGGTTAAGATCTATATATGCATCTCTTCAGGCCAAGGCGCAGACTAGACAAATGAAGCCAAATATTTCCATGTAACTTAAAATGGACATGTTTTTCTTGCCCCCAGGTGAAGATTTTCTATGTCTGATGATGTTTGGAAATTTTGGAAATACCATTAGCTGCTTCTTTATATGTATATGTCGTTCTCCCTTTATTCTACCCAGTTTTTCTAACTTGTGTTTTTCTCTGGACCCTTATTTTTTTCTTAATTAGATCCCTCCCTTTGCTACCCCAAATGCATATATGTTATGATTACCAGCCTTATATCATGGTTCCAGGAACGACCAGGTACCCTATGGAATTGGTTAAAGTAACCTACATGCCTTTGCTAGCCCCCACCCCCTCTCTCTTCCGGTAAAGAAGAAAACAAAAAATGGAAAATGCCCTTTCTGCCAGTCAATGAAGTCCTTTATTCTGCAGATGTTTCAAGCTTTCTAGGTGAAAGGGAAGTACAAAAGCCAGAGTTAGAATGGGCAATACAAAACGCATCTCTTGTCTATGCGTCAAGATCAAGAACGCTGCTCTTTAGGTAACATTTTCTCCAACGAAAGGACTTCGCTTCTTGTCATTTTCAGAATCCATTTTTGATAATCGGTCTACACGGTTTGATGGGATTCCTTCTTCCGTCGACAAATATGTGTAACAAATCAATAGTTTGTCAGGTTTTAGGCCATGGTAGCGTGCTAAGAGGACAAAGAATTAGTTTAACGATTCAAATCTCAAAATCTCCTATATATATAATTATGTATCATTTCCATATCAATAGAAATTTAATTAAGAATTTTTAAAAGATCAAGTTTAGCTTATCTTTTTAAATTTTAATATTAAAATAAAAATTAAAGATTATAAATAAGATTTTTATTAATATAATATGTAGTGACATATGAATGTGTAACATGTGATTTGGACTCATAATTAAATATTTTTTTTGTTAATAAATATAATTCACTAGTCATCATTTTGAAAAAATTAAAATAATATATATATTTTAAATATCTCTATTTATATGCTAATCAAATTAAAAGTAATATATAAGAAAAAAAAAAAGAGTCCTAAGGATAATGTAGGAAAAACAACTTCGAAAAATTAATTAATTAATAACAATGAATTATAATTAATAATAATAAAAGTCAGTTAAAATGACTTATATTTAATGATAAATTATATTATCTATAAACTTCTTGTCCAATATGTTTAGATTTAGTTTATTTTTTGTAATAATGATCCTATTCAAGATGCATGCAATGACAAAATAAATCATTTGTAAATTGTAAGTGTATTAAGAAGAAAAATACTGCTTCCTTCTTGTTTAGTTGAACTTATTATCTCGAACAAATTTTAAGACAAAGAAATTGACTTCATTTATTTTTAATATTAAAATATTAATTTTTTAAAATAATTAACTAATTTAATAGATAAAACACTCAATTTTATTCCATCCAAAATAGAGAAATAGCTTGGTGATCGAACCTTGTTTGTCTTCTGGGCTGCCGTTGAATCAAAAAGTGGTGGTTTCTTTTTTAAAAGTCATCTTGCACATCATGTCAAAGCACGAGTCCAATTGCCACCTAAATAAATAAATAAATAAATAAATATATATATATATATATATATATATTGTTTTCCTCCCTAAATATAATGGTATATTGTCCTTTTTTTTTCCTTCAAAAAATATAGGTTATTTTATCATAATTATTATTGTATAATTAAGATATTGCCTCTACAAATGTAATTCATAATTAATAAGTGTAATTCAATGTAACCTCTACTAATATTTCTTTTTTTTAAGGTATCTAAGTATTCTCTTTTCTTTCTACTGAGCAAAGCTTATGCTTTATCACTCTTCTTATTAAAAGAACGTGTTCCTCAAGAAATTTGAGTAACAAAATATATATATATGTATTTTTTTAAAAAAATTAAAACGATCTCTAAAATAAAATTGTGAAAAAAGATTCTCATCTTTTTGTTTTTCAAGATTTAACAACTCGTTATGCACTAAGTACACTTTTCTTAGAGTCTAACTTGAATTTTCATATTTAAGAGAATTTAGAGTTAAGAATAGATTTTAATATAGTTAAACTTCTGTTAAAAAAATTATTTTGATCCAAATTAGTAGTGTATACTACACAAATATGTAAATAATATTAAAATTGCAACTTTCATATAAAATAATATTATTTAATTACAACTTGATAGAAAATAATTGGTCTACTAAATTCTTTAACTTTCATTTTACAACGATAAATCCTTCTTACAAATTCATTTTGAGAGGCATGTACTTCTTTCTATAAATATTTTCTCTCTACACATTTAATTCCTTTCTACCTTAGAGCCACCAAAGAGGAAGTCTTCTTTGGTCTCGTTTGTAGGTCCCAAAGCGGCATTTGATCTGAAGTAGTCCTCTTGTTCATAGTTTCCAAATGATCATTTCAGAAAGCAGCCACTATTTAATTTTAAATTGAGAGATATATATTAAGGGATAAATAAATGAAACTATAAAAGAGGTAAAGAAATATTCCTTCATTACTATTTATAAATTATTTAAATTTATAAATATGAGTATTATTCTGTTTGATAGTTATTTTACTGATTTTTTTAATGATATTATCCATATTTCTTTCTTCTTTAATTAATTTAATTTGAATTATAAATATAAACATAAACATTTTTTAAAAAAATTGACAAGATAGTGGCACAGGTTACAGTAAGTACCAACTTTCCAGGTCGTTAGGATTTGATACAAGAAAGGAAATTTCTTTCACACTACGGCGGCTCCCATACTACAGACACCAACCACAACCAGCCCTACACAGAAAATGTGTTTTGTATTCCCTTTGAAGTCCAGTCGATAGGCAACCCCACCACATGACCCGTTTTTCTGAGAAATTGGAAAACGAAAGGCACTCTATACTTACTCATATCAATCGCTTTGGATAATTGGCGCATTTTATTTACAGATATATTACTGTTGGTATCTTTTATTTTTTTATTTAATTTTATAAATCTTTAGATATATTATAGACTGTAATTTTTGTCCTTTCTTGGATTTTTTGGCAAAAAAAAAAAACCCCAAATCACCGTCAGAGTTGTCTCTAATTTGTTTGAAAGGTAAATTAGGTAAATCACCGTTATCTAGCGTTTCTGCTTCCTCCTCCTCCTATGCCCCTTCTTTCTTCTTCTGAGGATTCTTTTTTTATTTTTTTTAACAAAGGCTTCTTTCTTTCTTTTCAAGGTATAAAATCTTAAAAGTTGGTACTTTATTTTTTGATGGTATAAATCATTTTATAATTATTAATGCATAATTATAATCATTATTTTGACATTCTTTTCCTCAGTTAATATTCTTTTTTTCACATAATATAACTCCATTCCCATTTAAGAATTATTAATTTAGGTGAATCTTGACATTTAGTATTTTTTTTATTATTTTTTTTTTATGAAGGCGAGTGGAGCACTGTCATACTGTCAGCACGACTAGAACAATCTTGACATTTAGTTACTTTATATTATAGGAAGGTTTAGTAAAATCTAACGGAGGTACCGAGAAAAACGGAGTACTATTGTCTTCAAATATGGAAAACGCGGGTGGAAAAGAAATAGTTAATTGTAACTTCAAATATGATTTCCCCACTTTCCTTAATGTCTTCCCACAATTTTCCTAGCAATTCATTCCTAATAACAAAAAAATCTGGTTGTTAAAAGCCATCCCCTTTGGTTCAGTGGTTCTTCCGTGGAAAGTGAGACTTGACTCTTGACTTGAATGTTCATACCTACTAGTAAATTAATCACTACAATTGCTAATGTGCTATAAGTATCTCCCTCTCGGAATATACGGGTTGAGGAGTGGGCTTTAGTGCAGAGCTTGCAGTAATTTGAATTTCGAGAGGCTGCAAAAAAAAAAAAAAAAAAATGGAGAAGGCTATTCGCAGGCAAAGGATTTTGTTGGATCACCTTAAACCCACTTCTTGTTTTTCTCATCAGACCCGGGAAGTATCTTCTTCACTTTCTGTGAGTATAATTTCGTTTTCTGAAGAACTTTTTCTCATGCTAAAGTATTCTTTCGTTGGTTCAAAAGTGTGTTCCCGAGTCATTTGATATTGATATTTTGATAAAATTGCAAATTTTTTTCTTCTTGGAAGCTAATTTCGGTAAGGATTCTCTGGAATTCTTGAAACAAGTACATGGGTATGCTGGAATTAGAATGTAAATGCAAGTATTTAGTTTTTTTTTTTCCTCTCTATGTAGACAAATTTTTGAGACTTATCGTTCGTGGAGGGTTTTGTGATCTGTATTAGATTCTTTTCCGCAAGCTTCCATGTCATGAGTGACTTTCGACTGTGATCGACAAATTTTGTATTTAGCCTTTCGGGTTTTCCAAATTTGTAATTTTGTGGTCTCATCCTACACTTGAGTTTCGCAACAAACTTGTCTTAAAATACCCAAAAATATTATTTAACATAATGTATTAGTTTGTTTGATTCCCATTCTAAAGGATGATTTCCTTTCATTGTCTATATAGCCTTCAATTTGTGTAGGTGGGGATAGTGCCTTTTATCAAAGAACAGCAGCTTTTGGAGACGACGTAGTCATTGTGGCGTAAGTCTTTTCATTTTTCTGACTTGCTTCTTTAAATTAGATTTACCTGAATTCGTGCTATTTGGCTTGTTCTATAGAGCCTATCGGACTGCCATCTGCAAATCCAAACGCGGGGGTTTTAAAGATACACTTCCTGATGATTTGCTTGCTTCTGTTCTGAAGGTCAGTTAGAAAATGAATTCTAGAGCTCATTTAGATAGGCAATGACTCCTGAACATACTAACTTCTAACCGTAAAAAGTCCTTTTGAGTTATCCTTCAAAATTCAAGAAGGGACTTAGTTCTCTCTGCTTCTTAGTTCAGGTGTCCCTTCTGCTATAGCTAATAAAATCAAGACTTTGTTTCTATACCCTTAAATTTTTCAAGTTCATTGTTCTGTTAGTATATCTTCTCATGCATTTATGGATCTTTGCAGGCATTGATTGAGAAAACAAACATAAACCCTGGTGAGGTGGGGGATATAGTTGTTGGTACTGTTTTAGCTCCGGGCTCACAAAGAGCAACTGAGTGCAGAATGGCAGCATTCTACGCTGGCTTTCCTGGTAGTAAAAAATTTACTTTTCTCCTAATTCCTTTTACTTACCCCATGAAAAGATGCCAGATGCATCCTTATGATTCTTGCCAGTACCTGGAAATAGTATAACTGAATCATAACTAGTGCATATGAAGTTTGAAATAATTTGATTAATATACTGTGTTGTTCTAAAATCAGAGTTGATGTAGCCATGTGGTTTATGTCCATAATGGACCTCTTGTACTGAAATTAAAAATTATTACTTTTATGCCAACCTTCTGCAATCTCTCGACTTCCTTGGCCAGTGGTATGTACTTAACATAAATTATCCATTTTCTCCAGAAACTGTGCCAATTAGAACTGTCAACAGGCAATGTTCTTCTGGCATTCAGGCTGTTGCTGATGTAGCTGCCTGCATTAAAGCTGGATTTTATGACATAGGTAAGTATTGATTGATCCAGTGAAATGATCACTTGTAATTGTTCAGGATACCCAGATGGCGTTACATAAATGATTTTTTCCTCTACAGGGATTGGTGCTGGATTAGAGTCCATGAGCTTTGATTACAACCTTGGGTTTCCACATGTCAATCCAAAAGTATGCTCAATCTTCAAATCTCCTTTCTCTCCTCCATTTCATTTCTTAATTAGGCAGTGGTATCTCCTTCAACAGGTTGAGAGTTTTGCACAAGCCCATGACTGTCTTCTCCCAATGGGCATCACCTCTGAAAATGTTGCAGAACGTTACGGGGTGACAAGGCAACAACAAGACCAAGCTGCCGTGAGTTTTTCTGTGATTAAATTGTTTTTTAGACATTAATTAGTGGAAAGAGGTTCGAAGCTTGAACCCTTTGTTTTGTGTAAAATAGGTAATGTCTCACAAACGAGCTGCAGCTGCATCTGCATCTGGAAAATTCAGAGATGAAATTGTTCCAGTTTTTACCAAGGTAGATGGAATTCATATGCTAACATGTCCCCTTTTTTCTTCTCCTTTTAAGTAATAATATATACCTTTTACCAAGTGGGAAGAGAAATAAAAGTAATGGTTGTTCCTTTAATACCGTCTAACTGAGATTATTATTACTCAAGATCAAGGACCAGAAAACTGGAGAGGAGAAGCCCGTTACAATCTCGGTGGATGATGGCATTCGACCAAGTACGAACTTGGTAGATCTGGGGAAATTGAAGCCAGCATTCAGGAAAGATGGGAGTACAACTGCTGGTAGTAACATAGCTGTACACCCCTAGAGTGTAAATATATTTTCCCATTACACATTAATAACTTAATACTATACAATTGTAGGAAATGCTAGTCAGATTAGTGATGGTGCTGGAGCAGTCCTCCTCATGAAGAGGAGTTTGGCAATGCAAAAGGGGCTTCCAATTCTTGGAACATTCCGGTAATTATGTAGTGAATGGCTTGATGAATCATAGCAAGGCAATGCTATTTATGGAATGCTTATTAGTTATTATCTGTTGCAGGAGTTTTGCTGCTGTTGGGGTGGATCCTGCTGTCATGGGCATTGGGCCGGCAGTTGCAATTCCAGCTGCAGTTAAGTCTGCTGGTCTCAAACTCAATGACATCGACCTGTTTGAAATAAACGAGGTACTTGGCTTGGCTTGATTATGATATTTACTTGCATAGATCGATAAAATGAAACTTTCATCATCAAAAGTCAGCATAATTTTTGCAGGCATTTGCATCTCAGTATGTGTATTGCTGTCAGAAACTGGAGCTTGACCCGGAAAAGGTCAATGTTAATGGAGGAGCAATGGCTCTTGGACATCCTCTGGGAGCTACAGGTAATAATATCAATTTTTCATCGTTATCATTTTTTAAAGCATAACAATCCAATTTCATCCTCCATTTCAGGTGCTCGTACTGTATCTACTTTACTAAATGAGATGAAGCGTCGGGGCAAAGACTGTCGTTTTGGCGTGGTTTCCATGTGCATAGGTATCTACTTCTTCATTTTGTGACTGTTAGATTCATTTGTTTCATAAAATGCTTATGAATCGTATAACTTAAAACCCTGTTTTATCGTTCTGCAATGTAGGCTCTGGCATGGGGGCTGCTGCTGTATTTGAAAGAGGGGACTCGGTTGATGATCTTTGTAATGCACGTCCAGCACAACGTAGTTGAGATGGTACTGCACAATTCTTCATTGAAGATTTTATGTATGAATTTGTTGGTATTGCAATGTTCAAGAGCAGGTTAATGCACTTTTCCAGCCTTGTTAAGGAATGGAAACATTCTTTGACATTCACTAAAGAGATAGGCCATTTCTTGAATAAAGCATTTCAAGCAAAAGATAGCATTCCACTATCCAAATGTCAATATTTTGAATACAAGTAGCAAATTACATTACGAAGCTATAACAACAATAACAAATTCTCAAGTGTACATATTCATTTAGCAATCTGATCAACAGGGTCATCATGGTAGACCAAAGTATTAGGCTATGAGGATATTGTTTCGATGATTTTGTTAGCAACTAAACACATCCCTTTAATGCAGCGCCTTCTCATGCAGCTTAACACGGTGCCCATCTGATTCACATGTAAATAATCCCGAGTTTGTGAATAAATTGGATCTTCTGACAAGGAAAACTATTGGCTGATGAAAGTCTTGTTTAGATGGATCTGCTATGAAAAGGGAATATAGGCATACTGATTTGTGATTCGCCCTACGGATGTCACATCTTTTCTTATGCCACAAAGTGATATCAGGAATTTCCAGCTTTACAGATAAAAGCATGCTGTAATCCTAAAATTGTTCCTCTAAAAACGCAAAACACTTACTGTTTTCCCCTAGTATGGATACTGGTTTGGTTAAAACATCTGGCCTCAAGTTGGTTGATATTTCCTCAGACCTGCAGTATGAATGACATGAGTGTGACAATGTGTATAAAAGTTCAAGAAAACATGCAAAGCAACACCAAATCAACTACAGTCAGATGTTCCAAAGTACAAGATGAATTTGCTCGAACACATCAATTTCTAAGACAGAACATGATACAATTTTATAATAGAGATTTTTCAGATATATATCACCAAAGACAAAAGCCAGCTCATCATGACTATAATCTGATTGATCAATCTAACAGGACTTTGACATAAAATCCATCCAAACGAAGACTCCACTAGGACAGCACAGAGACATATCACAGAAATAGTCATCAATTGATCAGACCATATCAAACACAGCGTAGAGCTTTGATATTAATTGAGTCATAAAACAAAAGGAGGTGATCAACCCAAACCCCTTCTAATATGAAACAAGAATTCACCCTGTGCGCTTCAGTACCAATATCTGTAAGCCCAAAAGGACATCGAATCCATCTGCCCTACCAGACCTAGTAAAATCCTGATTATATTTTATGTGTTTACCAAGGAATAGAAAGTAGTTCTAGCAGTAAGATACGGATGCATATTGATTTATCTCCATCCTCAGGAAGTATCTTATCAATTCCAGGCTTTAAAAGAATGCCAATTCAGCCTGGACTTCAGCTAGTGGGAAAACCTGAGGATAACTATTTTTTCCCATTAAACAACCTAGAATGCCTAATTCATCTCTATCCTTCACTAAGGTACACTGCATGAGTAACTGGTCATTTTAAGATTGATGAAAATTTAAACAAGAGCTCCTATGACACATATACCAATTTGAACAATACAAAAAGGGAAGGGGAAAGAAAGGAGACAAACTAGGGAAAACAAAGTGTTTGATCAAAATCTTTCATAAAATCCTATCCAAAGGCATAAAGAAATGTTAGTACCTTCTAGACATCTTTATAAAGCAACTGGAACTTCGGTATTCGCTCTGGAGGCAAGGGACAATTCACTATAAGCTTGCCTTTCATGGCCCCTCTATATATAGCCTGCAATGATGAAGATTACAAAGATTAAAAACAAAATCCCAATTGTAAGTCGGATCTACAAGACAATCTTTGCAGTGGCCTACCTCAACAACATCAATAAAATCCTGTTTTCGGTGGAAGGCACCAATCCACTTGGTGTGATCTGCACTTCTGCATAAGAGATGAAGCATTTAAATGAGCTCCAAAATTCCAAAAACAGATTCACAGAATAAACCCAAGGTAAAAACACATGACAAACTCAACACATCTCTGATACAAAGATGTCGGCATGCAGCTGAACTTGTTTACAATATACCACACTTACAGACATAACCAAAGAAGAGTATATTATCAATCATGTATTTACTCAGTCTGTCAGTCATACTCTTGGCACAAAAGAGCCCTGCTAATGTAACAAAATGTTCCTTAAGAATCAAATAAGAAATATCCAGTACAAATTTCTTTTATGTTGCACTATTCTAGATTTCCATCTTTAAAGTCCACTCTGCACAACCAATATCATCCTTCAATTTATCAACAGAAAAAAAAGATATAAATTTAATCAACTCATTCTCATACCTCCTATAAGAAATGATCATGCTATGAATTAAAAAATTACACACAAAAAATAAAAAATAAAAAATCAGACGTAGGTTAAATATCGTTCAAGAAAAGGCACACCCAGAATCCATCTTCATGTGGTGAGCGTTGAAGAAGAAAACAGTAGAGGGAATCAGAGTTATGTCGAAATAGTTCACATAAACTTTCACATCTTCTGAATCAATATCCACCAGAGCAACCGTTGCAAATTTGCACACCTCTCTCGCGGATTTGTAAAGCTGAAATGCAAAAAAAAAAAAAAAAGGGGGCAAAATCAATCACCATTAACCGTATATATAATATATTGAAATCTTTCCATTGGACGTGGAAGCTGGAAAGCGTGCATACGATGTCATCGAGCTGGAGACAGACAGAGTCGGAGGCCCGGCCGAAGCGAAGGACGAGCACTTTATCGATGGTGTCTCTGATGATGGAATCGATTTCTTGCTTCTTCGATAGGGTTGTTAGCAGATGTTCCATATTCTTCAAAGTCAATCACTATTCTGCAATTCACGTGGAATTCAGGATAGCGGGGTTTTGTTCCGATGATTGGTGTATAGCTTCACGAACTACGCATAGGCATTTGCGTGGTATCTCTTTTCTTTAATGTTACTGCTGAAGAGGGGTAACTGTTTTTTTATTTTAGGGCTTCTACTCGGTTTGATTCGTTTAAAATGTATTCCGAGATACCTTTTTTCATCATTTCTCCATCGGCAAATACAAGACTTTAAAAACTATTTTTTTAAAACTTAAGTGATCGGTGCAAATATGACAAGGGAGCCCATGATTATTTAAAAATAAAAAATTTAAGAGGTGCATTTCACATCCATAAAAGGAATGATAAAAAATTAGGGAAAAAATCCTTTTA
>JAOXNR010000001.1:4538904-4581767 GCA_028571225.1 Parsonsia alboflavescens | reverse complement strand
AGGGCCTTAAGCTGTGTGAGAGAAATACGCATGGAAATTCTTATGGAAGATCCAAAGAAGTAATCATTGAGACATTTAAAATGCTTCTAGCATTTCAGGCTTAATGTAACTAAGGGGATATTTGGTGGATGACTAACAAGTCTACTATACTTTATACTTTCTATGGTATATTTTGCTTCAAAGTAAACACTTACACTGGAGATTGCAGTGGTTAAAATTTGAAGGCTAATACCTTCATTGGAGTGTAGACGACATTTTGATTGAGTCATATTTGCATGTCAATCAAATAGTACTTTGGAACAAGCTGCATCTTGGAGGTCTTTTATTTCTCATGCTAAGCTTAAAACTAGCGTATACTTTTTACTGATAATTAGATCATTCTTTTTTGCAGGCAGTACTACTTCAGTCTCTTTCTTGAATTGTCTGATATTGCAATGCCACTGGTAAGGACTGTTGTGGCTAAAGTGAGTGATGCCATCTCATTCTTTCTTGTTTGCTTGATTGGAAGATCATTGGGGCTTATATATACCGGAATAAGGCAATCTCTACGTTGGAAGTGAAATATACCTAGCACGACTCTTCTTTCTCAGTGCAGGTGGAGGTTCTATCCTTGGTATTTTCATCCACAGAGTGGTTAACTTTTTGGGCTTTGGCTTTGTCATGTTAGTTTATATTTTTCATGCTTCCAATTTTTTTTTTCTTTTGCAATTGCGTATTCTATAGAGCAAATGCCAACTAAATCTATAACTAGGAGTAATAGCTAGAAGATTCCTTACCCAGAAAGCATTTTACTTACAGTCATTGTTGGCCACTCAAAGCACTTGGGATAAAAATTTTTGGTGTCATGCTCCTTTTCTCCAGATAAGATTGATATTCTTGCATTTATAACAACATAGTATCAGCAGCATTGTATTGTTGCAGAAATCCCACGTTTACATATGTGCAATCGACTGTCATGTACCAATACTACCCTCGATACATAACACATACTCCCTCTATCCTTATTTATAAGTCATTTAAATTTATTTTTTTTATCATTAATTATAAATTATCGTGAATAATCTAATTGATATTTTACTCTCACCCTTTTTTACATTTTACGAATGCCAGATGGATATCAGATTAGTAATGGGAAAATAACATTAGTCATGTCAAGTTGTTGGCAATGCATATCCTGGTTTTGAATAATGTAGGATGGCCGTGTAACGTGGATAAAGAACGTGTTAACATATTTGATGATTCTTTCCAAAAAGACATTCTTAGTGTATATTATAGTATTAATACGTAATACGTCCATGCATGCAAGGATGCAACGCCCACTTTTGACTTGAAAAAGCAATCCTTTGAATGATTTACATATTCTGCCCTGCGGCATGATGTGTCTTCTGTGTTACACAACCAATACTAATAAACCATTTGAGAGAAGCAATTTTGTTGATGCAATTGAAGAACGAAAAGTTTGACTTAATTTTTAATACAATAATATTACTAATTTGTATTTCTAAAAATTTTTAATGGAGAAAACTAGACATTTAATTCCCATCACTTTATAATGAAAATATGGGAGTATGACACTCCCTTTTTCCAGAATTAATGTTACATTCAGTTTTGAAAAGTTTAATTTAAGGAGTTTGATTGAGTTCATTTTTAATAAAATTTTAATTAATTTTAAAAATAAAACATTTAATTCCAAATGAAGAAAGTAAAAATTATTTATAAAAATGTTAAGATCCCGCCATTCCAATTCAATCCAGAAAGGCGTTTGTAGAGTTTGAATTTGAGATTTTTAACATTCACGCTCACGGCTACTGTTGGGCAGTACCCGAAGCATCGTTAAGAAGATTCCTTCCTCATTAGGAGCATAATAGTTTTAGTTTTGGCTCTACTTCAAACTCCTTTAGTTATCATACGAATGCAAATACCAGATTAAACCAGCATTTTTAGTATTATTATTATATCTTAATTAATAGCTTGATTTGATAGAAGAATAATGAATATCTTAGTGTGAAGGTGAAGTTCCTTTTCTCTCAAAACTATATATTCTCAATCATGCATGTTCAACTTTATGCCCGGTCAAACATATATAGCTATTGCCATACAAAAGCAAATTTTGACGCAGGCATTACCTTAGCTTATTAAAGAATTGGTGATCACTTTCGTTGAAGCAATTGTAAACAAGTTTATTCTTAAATAAGAATTGGATTCTATTAATAGAATTTGGATTAAGTCCGAATTAGTGCCTTGAAATATGAAGATTCCATGTGTTCAGAGAGGGGAGAAAAAGGGATCAAGGGATTAATTTGTGCTTTTTTTTTTATAACTCTTTCTATACCCCTTTCCTCAAGAATCAACAGTGACATTTGGTTTATCATTAAGTTAGCAAGACTTGACATTAATTTGCATGATTAATTATCTTGAAAATGAATAAATGATATATAGAGATTAGAAAATGACGGGCACATTTAGCTGATACTTTTAGAAAGATCATAAAAGCAAAAGGACATTTGAGAAGATAATCCTTGTGCCCTACCATCTTTACACCAATATCTCTCTCTCTCACTTTTCTCTCTTGGCAAGAAACTTCTTATTATAACACTAATAATCAAATGTTACTGTCAATTCTTTCTGTAAAGCTAAGGTTTCCCACTTCCAACTTTTTACTAGGCAAATTCATAAAAATAAGCAAATAAATAAAAGAAGACCACATTATAAATATTTTGAACAGTTCAAAGATCATCATTTTCTGCAGATCACCCCTGATTGGAAATGTCAATGCCCTTCATAAAATGTCCATCCCTCAGTAAATTAATTCACCTAAATTAAAATTTGCCATAACACTTAGTCATCATTAATAAGAGAGTCAAATTCACGATCTACATTATACAAGTCTCATTGAACCACTGCAAATGTGATTTATTGGTATGGAATGGAGATGGTATCTGAAGCTTAGGTGCTGATATTAAACCTATAGTTTGGGCTCGACCATAAAACCGAACATATTACTTGGGGAGCAGAGCAGAAGAAAAGGTTGCGTGGACAAAGACATCATTGGGGTGTGATGAGACATCATTGTCCAGAGACAATGACCAAAGAAGAGGGAACAACCATGAATTTTAGATGTTTTCTTCTCTCTCTCACTCTAGTACTTATATCATTTATGACCAAAGTATTGGAAAAATTAAAATTCTCCTTTTTTTTAAAAAATTTTTTTATTTTCTCTCTGTATATCGAAAAGGGTAATGAATAATTAACTATTTTGGCTAGTGTTTTTTTTAAAAAAAAAAAATTGAAAAATGAGAATGAGAATTAAAGAAGAACAAACGATATCTATAATTTAAAAAAGAGAACAAAGAGATCACTAAGAATATATAAATAACTATATGGTTTTTAGGAGGACTCCCATGATTGTACAATCATCATAAGGGAAGAAAGATTTTGCGTATCTGCGGATCACACTTTGTTCCTATAATGTTGCCATTTCCACGTCGTTCTTGCCAACTTAAATTAAATTTGTTGAGTAGGAATTGAATGTCATCATTAAAAATTAACAAGTTTATTTGACCTTTATATATTCCTTTTGTCACTAAATATAAGTTATTTTAACTAATTTTTCTTATCATTAATTATAAGTTAATTGTCGTTAGTTAATTAGGTTTTTGAAATTATTTTTTCTATATTACCCCTCTAATTCTATATAGTGAAATGATAATCAAATTTTTTAAAATGCTAATTATGAGGCATTTTAGGGGGGGTGAGGGGGGAAGTTACTTTAATTTTTATAAACTGACGATTGATGACTTCTATTTAGTGACTGAGGGAGTAATTTACTACTTTATCCTTTTCCTCCCTGATAATAGTGGTTGTGACATTTAAGTTAATAGTTGTAAATCCTTAGATTTAGAAGGGAGTTAATAGAACTTTACATTAAAAAAAAAATCACTTTTTTTAATAATGAGACATTTAATTGGATACATTTTAAAATGGAAAATGAAATATTCAATTTTGGATGATGATTCTCCTAGAAAACCAGTCCGTCTTTATTTGTATATATAAATATAACAATTTTCAAGTTTATTGAAAAGGGAAATCATCTTTATGTTTCGGATTAATTTACAAAGCAAGCTTTTGTTTGGCATGTTAACAGTACTTATTTTGTTTAGATGATAAAAATAAGAGATCCCTTCCTTTCTAATCTCGTCTATTCATATTCTTCTTGTTTTAGTTAAATTTAGAAATCAAAAGTAACCAGAAAAAACTCCAACATAGTTTTTTAAACTTAAATAAAAAAATTAAAAAAAAAGAGAGGGATTTGAGATTAAATAATGTAAACTTCTTCCTTTTGGTTAATTAATGAGTTGCAATATTAGTATAGTATATGTTACTAATTTCATTGATAATAAATAATAATTACTTCCTCAATCCGAATTTGAATGTCCCATTTTCTATTTTATATTGTTGCGAAACTGAATGTCCCATTTATTTGTAAATATAAATAGGTTTTCAGTATCAATTTTCATTAAACACCTTCTTATTTTAACAATTTACATAAATCAACCAAAAGTCCTTGCAAAAATTATTAGGATAAAAAATGTCAGAAGCATCTGAACTTTTTGGTTCTTTGGTTTAGACACTCGAACTCCTTTTTTTACCAATTCCAAACACTCAAACTTTCCAAGAGTATCAAATTTGATACTTCCGTCTATCTTGATAGTTAACGGCTGACGGAGTATCCTCACATGCTCACCACATGACTTTTTTAAAGGCATTTTTGGAACACAGTGACAGAAATAGAAAACCTTCTTCCTTCATTTCAACTGTTGGAAATGTGAAACCAGATACAAGAGACTTCCTTGTTTCTATAATCTAATTCTCAGGTCCAAGAGTTAGATTCAAGGAGACATTTGAATTGCTGGATCTAAAAGGTCTGGGAGTGGTTAATGTTCGACATTGTGCCCAAACCTTTCAAATTATTCTTCAACGAAGAAGTGCTGCCCAAATCCACAAATTGAAACCAGATACAACCCCATTGCCGATCAGAAAATGGGACTTGAAAATAACAATGAAAGCAGAAAGTTCAGGTGCCTTATAGTATTGAAGAGAAAGATGGAGGGGTAATTTTAAAAAAATCAAATGTATTTTTTTTATTCGTAATTAATTCAAAATGAGACATTCAATTTTAAACGAAAAACTATTATATATCTCCGGATACCGAGAACTAATATATATCTCTAGACACTTGTCAATTAGATGGTGAGATTAATCAAATGGGGGGACAGAATATTAAGAGGACGGTTAATATAATAGCAACGTTAATTATTAAATGCTTCTGGTTCTGGAAAATTTGAAATGATTCTTTGATGCCCAACAAAAAAAAACAAAAAAAAAAACCTAATCTTTGCTTTGTAATCCCTCACCGGCCTCTAAATGGGAATTGGAATTGGAATTCTTATCTCATCAGATAGATAGAGGGAGGACTTCCAAAAAAGAGGAATCAATTGAAACTCTCATAAATATATGCCACGAAAGCGATCTTATTGACCCGAGCTTCTCTTTGTCCTCAAGTAGGTTATGTCACATTCATTTTTCTAATCCCACCTTAAAAGTCGGGAGAAAAATAAAACAGACTATGATGATGACTTTATTTTTGCAACATGAAGGGTAATTTAGTCATATATGATGATAAAGGGTAAGAAAAAAAACCTTTAAAAGAAGATAAATCGAACTTGCTCAAATGATAAAATAATTTCTTCCGTGACGAAGAGGATATAGGTTCTAGTCATGAAAGTAACACGAGACATCATCGGGTTTAGGTTTATCCACGTAAATCACGGATGTGCACTATGTGCTTAAAGTTAAGGTTCAAACTGAAACCAATCAAAAGTTAGAATACTTATCTTTTCATCCTTTATCAGTCGATCGATGTTTCAAGGACAAAGAGATCTATTACTTCAAAATATATATTATAATAAAAACTCCAAGCGGAAAGAAATGGGAAAATGGTTACTTCAACAACAAACATTGTATAGTAGTAGCTAGTTAGTTGCCTAATTTTTCTCTTTTCCCCTTCCTTGTGTCAATCTTTTCATGAAAGTTAGGTGCTAAGTTAACTGGCATTTGAGAAAGAAGCTGTGTGTGATCATCAATCATTCATTCATGGGAACTGCCAGTGAGGTTTTGAGGTGATTGCTTATCTCAATTCGTTGACATTTTGGGACACCACAGTTTTTAAATGGAGCTTGTTTTTTTGGCGCTATGGCTTTGCTCATTTGTTGCCTATAAAAGGTAAGAGAGAGAGGTATGGAGGCCAAATAAGGGTTGGAGTGGGAGAGGGCTGTCTTTGTCCCAAAGAAAAAGTGAAAAAAAAGTAGAAAATTTTTACCGGATTTTTTGGGGGGTTTTTGTTTATTATATTTACAATTATTAATTAAGTATTAACAATCATAATCCATTCTAGTAATGGTACTAAATCTTTTCATTAATTAATTAATAATTGCATGACTTTTCTCTCCCTAATTCTTGACTTTGAAATCATTTTGTCACTGAAATTGGGGATCCCCCCACGTGATGGTATGCTTCATCTGTCCGTATATTCAAATGAAGACTCGGAGTTTTAGATTAGAAAGTACTATTCTTGTGTTCTTGAATGAGTTGGCAATACTTGAAAACAAGACTTCATTGCACCCAAGTATATAATTAAGTTGGGAGATTGATGTTTGTCTACTATAAGTTGTTGTGGATTCGACTCTTTTTTTTAATGATTACTTAAGTTTTCACTGCAAATTTTGTTAATGATGAATTGATATATGCGAGTCTGAGTGCTTAAAATCCTTGCAGCTTAACATTTATTTTTATTTTATAAAAAGAAAATGTTATCGAGTGTACAGTAAATCTATAATAGTTAAGATCTGATTTTATTTAAAAGAATAAAGACTTTAATAAAAAAAAAATCATTTTGTGTAAATATATTTTATATATTATATCTTAAAAGATCAAACTAAACGCTAGGGATACTTGATTCAAAAAAAATTTTATTAAAAAAACAGATGATTAACCTGTAACTTTGACCCTTAAAGATTTAACAGTGCACTCTATAGCATTTTAATATATTTATATATTAATATATACAGGAATACTTTTATGTACTACGTAACATACAAATTCGTGTACTATTAATAGAAAAAATAGTGACAATCTTCTGCGATATCGATTTTTTTTAGTATGTATAAGTCACAGTACCGCGACATTCTCTTTATAGATTAAAAAAAATCGATGTGACAAAAGATTGTCACTGTTTTTTCCGTCAGTAGCACACTAATTTATGTATTTTGTAATATATAGAAGTATTTCTCTCTATACATATATATATGTTTCATCTGTTACTAAATATAAGTCATTCCCTCTAAATAATTAAGTAATTGAAGATATATTTCCTATATTACATCTCTTTCATTAGTGTTCATAAACATGAAAATATTTTTAAAGTATAGGAGGGGATTTTTTTGAAAAAATAAATTAATTAATTAATTTTTACAAAATAAGAATTGATGAGTAATAGGTACGAAAGCTGACGAAGAAGATGACGATGATGATGTAATAGGAATGAATGGGGCCCACCACCACCAAAAACAAAGGAGACAAGGCCGACTTTGGCTCTTTCACGACACGGAAATTGAAGCCGTAGTAGCATCCAATTCAAGCATATATGTGCAGCGCAGCAGATGATGGACGGATCAAGAATACGATGCGTTGCTATTTTCTGCATTTCCCTGTTTCTATAATTATTTTCTACAGAGAGAGAAGAAACCACTCAATTTTCAAGGTTTTGTTTGGTGACTAGTCACCACCCCGTTTTCACTTTTTTTTTTTCCAGTTCTAATTGTGTTTGCTTCTCTTCAGAACAGGTCAGAGGTTTGCTTACTTTAAGGTCATGATGATGATGATCCCAAAATTTAAGGTCAATTTGCAGTTCTTGTTCATACCTTGTTTTATATGAGGAGGCTATGAAGGCTTAGCTTTGTTTTGGGATTATTCTCCCTCTCCCTTCCATGGAAAAAGTGATTACACAACTTCATGCTCAAAAGGGTTTGCAGATATATATACTTTTTCTTTACCAATTAATCCATGTCTGGTGGGCAGCTCAGGCTTTGATTTGGTTAGGAGAGTGGGAGTGGAAGGGGAAAATATCATTTAATTCCTTTCGTGGAAATAATACCTCATCCGTCCCTAAAATCATTTAAAATTACTTTTATTCCCATCAATGATAAGTCATCATTATTAATTTATTAGGTATTTTATTGACTTTTTACTCTATTATCTCTATCTCTCTCACTTTTATCAAGGTTCGTTCGATTAGAATCATCAATAGGAATATATTTTAGAAAAACAATTTTTCCTTAAGTTTAACAAAATAAGTGATAATGACTTATAAATAGAGACAAAGAGCATAACATATATCTTGATTTGGTTTATTACAAATGGAAATGATCTAAATGAGAAATATTTTTCTTATAGGTTATATTAAAGAATGGAGAAGATTTTTTTTAAAAAATTTTTTTAAATGACATTTGAGTTTGACACTTATATATATATATGGTAGTGTTATAAAGTGCACTCCATACAGAATGCATTGTTAAGTCTCTAGCCATCAAAGTTAACGGTCGATATCTTATTTTATTTTTAAAAAATAAAATTTTCAATAAAAAAAATTCTTTTTTATAAATATATTTCATATATAATACCCTAAAATTATAAACTAAATTCTATGGGTATTGGATCAAATTTATTCTTTTTTTAAAATAAAAAATAGTTAAACGTTAATGCTGATTATTAAAGATTTAACAATGCAAATTACTATATAGTAGTGGGGGGGGGGGGAGAGGAAAAAGAAAAGAATATACAAGTGTTTGAATGGCTTTTTGAAGCAATAATTTTCTTTTTACAGACCAAGTAAGGGAGGTGTAGAGAGAAGATTGAACTTAGAATTGTCTACATACAAAAGGAAAAAACATACTTGCCCAAAGATAGCAACAGAGAAAGAAGAGGAGAAACATCCGGTACCAATTTTCAAAACTAATATTCCCCAAGTCAAAGCTACCTAAGGTTTCTTAATTCAAGTAATCGCCCAAGAATGATACTAAAATAAAAGGCCTTCAGTATATGGATGCATCTCCTTCCACCAAGACACCACCTTTCTTTTCTTTTCTCTCTGATGCCAATTCCTTCTCTCCTATTCTAATTTTTTTCCAAGATTCTTTAATTTATTGCAGACCTTAGCCTATCTATGGCCCCCCATTTAATTTCCAGGATAACACACTCAAATTGAGTGAATAATTAAGGTATAAAAGTACTGTACTAAAAACTATAGTATATATAGAGAAGAAGCGGACTGGAACATGACCAATATGCCCTTACTCATAAACTTGAGATTAAGCATAAAATATATATATATACTCTCGGAGGACAGCTCAATGAATGAAGTAGAGAGTATAGAAATCAAAGGTCCCAAATTTGAATCATGTGAACACCTTCCTGGGTTGAACTTAGAGTGCATCAATAGATAGTTTCATAACAATAAACGAGAATGATATATAAAGCAGCTCTAGAGAAATTAATTAATATTGTTAATGTTTGACCTGTTTAATCTTATTGTTTTCTTTGTTTCATATTTGAATGTATTTATATCTATTTTGAAATGTTTATAATTAACCGAATGATCACTTTTTAAAATAATAAAGTTTTAATTAATTTAAAGTTCAACCACAACTTTCATCTGTACAAGGGTTTTAAAATAATATACAAGGGTTTTACATCTTTTACTAAACAAATTAATTATCAGGATAATTCATTACTAATTAAATATTTATATGGTTCGAAATGTATTCATGAGGCTATCAATATTCAAGGCAACATTTTGCATTGCAAATATACCCTCTGAAATGTGTAACTTTTCTTTATATAAATACACATGTAGACTCTCTATTACTAAATATAAGTCATTCTAATTAACTTTTTTGTCACTAATCATAAGTCATGGTTGTCAGTTAATTAGGAATTTGAAGATATTTTTTCTCTATTAACCCTCTAATGATATATAAAAGATGATTTGAAGATATTTTGAGAAGAAAAAAAATGTTACTTTAATTTTTGAGAAATTACTGCTAGCTAATGGAAGGAGGGCATTTTGGTCAAATCATTTCACCTATTTTGTTACGAGTATCTCAGATATATACTTCCATGCTAAGTATAGGTTCTGTGGTTCCTCTTCAATGTGTATCGAATTTCAAAACCTTCTTTCCATTCACTTTTATTGAAGCTTCTTCTTCCTTCCTTTCTCACTCTCTCTCTCTTTCTTTCCGGGTGGTGGTCTGCCTTTGATCTCTTCTTAGCCCTTGGTGGTTCATGGATATTGATCTCTTGTGGGCTCTTGGGGGGCACTGGTTTCTAATTAATCTCGATTGCATGGCAACAACACTGAAATCCTCCAGCTCATCATCATCAATCTCCCAAACCTCCTCCTCAAAATCACACTACCCCTTCCTCTGCCTTTCCCTGATTTTCATTCTCCTCCTTCTCGTTCACTCCTCCGATCTTCATAATTCCCCTTCAAAAAATCCATCCATGGCAGCCGCAACCACAGCCACTTCATCAAAATTTTCCACCCAAACAACAACCCTTAACCCCGCCGGCTCTTCGGCATCAACAACCGCTACAATGAACTTGCACCATAGGAAGACGACAAGAAATTCTCCTCACAAATCTCATACGGAGTTCGAAGCTGGAGAACATGAAGTTCCGAGCGGACCGAACCCCATATCCAATTGATTAAACCGGTAAGTTTGATGGTATATATATATATATATATATATATAAAATATATTTATATATAGAAAGTGAGCCGGAGGAAGAATCTGGGAAGTACTTGTTTTGAATTGTAATGGCGGCTTAATTATTCGGTGTTGCTGTGATCATCTTTCCTGGTCATATTATCTCAGTCGCCATTAATACTACTTGTCCTCAGTGAGAAGTTTGTTAGCTTTGTTGTCATCGCCATTAATTACTGTTAGCATTGTTTTTTTGTTTTGTTTTTTTTTTTTTTTTGAGTCCGTTTTTGTTTCCTAGAATTGTATAGCAAGTGAAACTTCCTATTTACATATAAATAATATTAAAGATAGTTGTATGTAAGGATCTATATATATAAATTTCAGACCCATATAAACAAATCTTGTGACGAAAAATATATTGTTATTAAAAAAAATTCTAATATGGATCAGGTCATGTTATTATATGGATTGTTTTTGTTGTTGTTTTGCAGAGAAGAAAAAAAAAGAGGAGGGTTTGTGTTCATGTAAATTGATTGAATCTTTTATATATTTTTATTCTTTCACCTTCCACGCTTCATTTTGCTATAGACTCATCAAATTAATTTATTTCTGGAAGAGAGATCTAAATTTTAAATAATAATAACACTATAATAATATCATTATATACAATGAATGTTTCAACAAATGATATTTTCCCTTTAACTATCTCCGGTTAGGACCTGACCTAGCTAGGTAGCTGGGAAGTTCTTTGTAGATCCAGCCATGGCTACTACAAATGGAGGAGGACGCATTGTTGGATAAGTTTTGAGATAGAGTAATTAGGGTTTCATAAAATGATTGTGAATTGGGAGAAAGAGAGATGGAGATAGAAATGGAATATGAGTAGTGCAGCTGATCATCAGTGGTGTCAGATCTTGTTGGTGAGTAGTACAGAGTTACAGTAGTGGAGCGGAAGGGGACCCTTTTTGGTCTTTTTTGTTTTTTGTTTTAAATTTAATCTCTGATGATTTTGAATGGTGCTTTGGATTTTACTTTTGTCGTCTCCAACACAAAATCCGATAAAGCTGATGCCCCGACCCAGAGCCATCATCATCTACCGATGATTTGATAATCATAACTGTTTCGTTTTCCCCCTGTTATTGAGCAATCATAATCCATCCCTGACTCCGTCAATATTGAGACTTATTTTCCCCAGTGAAGAAAACCTTCGTGTAATGTCCGCCCACATCTCTAATCGTGTCGTATGATCGACCCCTTTGCTTCCAGCGACCAAGTCTTTCCATATTCTCTAAGAAATACATAATAATGGAAAATGGATCTTTCCAACCCTCCTAATGAAAAACGCATTACTTTAACAATGAAGATTGGATGATTTTTCAATAAGAAAAACAATTGTAAATTAATCCAAAGAAAAGGTACGCTTTTCATTTTGAAATATAATAATGTTTTCTTTTTTTCAATTTACTTTGCATTTAATTCTCTCCCATATATCGGGAATAAAGAGAATTATAGTCATAAACTAGAGAGATAATTAAAATTTAAGGATGCATACTATTTATGGAGTGTATATATATATATAATTTAATTATTTTTAGTTTGCATAAATATCCAATTGAATTCTTATATTTTTTAAATGAAAGAAATTTATTAAAATAGAATATAAAGATAGAAATAGAAATTTTATTCATCTGCCCATTTAACCATTATATATCTTTTGTAAAGGTGGTGACCGGTGAGGGATAGGTGTTATTTTGTTGTGAATTATTATAGTAGTAGTACGGCCATTAATAATATTATTCTTTTATATATATATATATATATATATTAATAATGCATGCCAGCTTATGATGAACCGGACGTAACAGCAGATGCAGTATTAATGGTTCCTACGTTTGCATTTATATTTTATATACTCCCTTTGTTTGTCACAAATTTAATATACACATTTCTATTAAATCAACTAATTTTTTTTAAATTTATGCAAATCAAAATGGGATATCCAATCCAAACGTAGAGTATAAATTTTTGATGATGATTTTTTAAAATGACGAAATTAGGAGGCTTTTTGCTTTATGAGTGTCAAGGGAGAGAGAGTCAGAAAGCAGATGTTGAGGACCTGATGCTTCCATTACCGTTTGATCTTTTGTCTATCTAGACTAATTTCAGCTCCCATGTTTCATTGCATCGCAAATTAAGATAATCTAATTAGTCTAATTCTGAAAAGGCTAATTAATCATTCTATCTTATAATAAAAAGTAATTTATCGTCATTTTCTTTTATCTCAAAATATAAAACCATACATTTTTTTGTGGCTCACCACCACCCAACCGCTTATCTATACCTTAGTGCATGAAATCAATCTTTCAATGATTAATGATGGTTATATTTAAGGTGCCCTCTTCTTGTTAAAGAGGGAGGGTGCGGTCGAGTAGTTCGTCTGCGTAACACTGATCGTGAATTCGATTCGATTTTAGTATATACTTTAATCTTGGTAAATTGTATGTTTAACAGAACAGTTGAGGTGCGTTGCAAATTGAGTCAAACAAACTCTAATAAACAAAAAAAAAGGTGCCATCTTCTTCTCAAGGGAATTTGAGAGTAACATAGTAAATGGAGTACATTATTATTTTTCAATTAAATGTTTAATTGTACTTTTTTTTTTCTGTCTAAAGTTAAATAACTACATTTTGTTTTTTAATTTTACAAATAAATACTCATTTTTCTAGTGTAAGCATTTTTTTCCCCTGTAAAGTCCACATTAGTGAGCGCATACTAATTTCTCTATTGATTACATTATTATTTATTGATGAGTTGTTGAGCATATAATATATATCACCATAGGATTCGTCACAAAGCAAAACCTATGCTTTCTCCCTTTTCCATTCCAAAAGAAAAAGGAAAAAAAAAGGGGTTATTTATCTAATTTCTAGGTGTTTAAAGTTGGGAAGACTATTATTAATCAAGGGTCTCTCCCAAGTCCCAACTATAAGAACTTGCTTTCACCTGGACCCGAATGTTATCAATTTATACCTTTGATATAAGTTGAAGGGTTTTATCTATAAGAGTATATTAATTGTAGGATTCAAATGACAATATTTTCTAAATTTCTTTTAAATAAATGTTCAAAAAATTTAGTTTATAAGTTCGAAGGTAACATGCTATATATTAATAAGAAATTCATGATCTATTTATGTATTCTTTTTACCTGTGCTAATGCATAATAGATCTTTTTTTTTTAAAATAATCCGCATATATATTGTCTGAAATAAGTTAAATATTTAAACAATTTAAAAATCTAAATAGGAATTCAAATCTTCTATTATATAGTTGCATACCTCTCTCTTACATCAGAAAATTTTAACATATATACCTAAAAGTTTATGTATCCCTGGGTTTAGTTTATTTTTTTAGAGTTTAATATATAAAATATATTAAAATTTAAAAACAATAATAAAAGATTGCATGTAAATTTTTTATTAATATTTTATTCATTTAATAGGAAATAATGTACGAATGTGTAATAGGATATTCGAAACTTTCTAGGACCCAATTTGGAAAAGAAGATTAGTGGTAAGTAATTAAATAAATCATGTATTACTATTTTTGTTGCGAAATCAATTTTTCCTGGCCTCGCTTCCTTCCTTACCGGCTTTGAACACCGCATGCTGTTAAAGTGAATTGACATTTGTGGTCATGTGCTTTTACTTTTCAGGCCTTCTTTCTGAAAAAGGTGAAAAGTGCCCCGGGTCATTTGTGACGATAGGCGGCAGCGGGTCATAGGAATTGAGGTCCACCATTGGGGGCCCAAACAACCCAACTTATTCATCATGTCCTTTATCGGCCCAAACTCCAAACTTTATCAAAAGGAAAAAAGTTCTGCATTTTTTCCTTTTCCTTTTTTTCCCCCCACCTTTCCCTGCTTTGACTGAGTAGCTTGTGCAGTTGTGTTTATATAAGTAAGAGTAGGGTAACACCTATTAGCAGTTATTATATCAAGGTTACAACAGTAATAAAATTAGAAGTAAAAATTAAAAAGAAATTTAAAAAATTGATTCAATATGTGTCACATGTAACCCATTTAAATTGATATTTTCTTTACAGATATTAAAAATAAAAGAATATTTATACACCATTTATAAATTTACTTAATTTAATTAATTGAATAGTGATATTATTTACCTCTATCGTGTCTCGAATTCAAAATCCTTTTGTCCAATTATGACTGTTTATTGATTTGTGAATTTATTAGTTTTGTTAACCTTTTTTTCTTTTTGTTGGTTTAATAAACTTTGAATTTATTATCATAGATTCTCCTCAATCTTCAAATGACACATGCCTTTTTTTCTTTTATATATATAAATATATATTTATATATAAAAGAATTATGAACATTTTTTTAACTAACTTTAACTTTGAGTAATCCAATGGAAGTTAAGTTAAATTGAATTTATAAATTAGAAATTTGAATTGAATGTTTTTGGAAAATGAGTTTTAGTATTTTTCAATTGAAGTTGTGAGTTTTTGTTTGATATGCATGATCTAAATTAACCTCCCTTTCTTATCTTTTTTTTTTTTTTTTGGTTAATTGTTTTTCAGATCTTTTTATGTATAAATAATGAACCCAGAATCAATTATGAATGTAAAATTTTAATATTTTTTCCCTTCAATGCTATGCAAAGGAAACATGAGTGTATTTTTGCTTAAAATGATTGATGAGGCACTTTTGGTTTTTTCTCTTTTCTCCCTTCTTTTTTTTTTATATATTAATTTTTTTGGTTTATTTGTTAAATCTATGACACATGGCAGCCATAGAAATGGATTACCTTGCTTTTAATAATATATAGATGGATAGATAGATAGTATCTGTATACTGTATTGAAAATTATATACTAACTCCATTTAAAATTAAATTTCTTATTTTCCAAATTATTCAATAATTTTTTATTAAATTGATATTGTTATATAATTCTAAAGTTAAGTTTAAAAAAATTTCCATTTAAAATGAAACATTCATAAATTAGAGTTAGTTCTTATATATTCACAATTAAATGTTTTATGCACTTCAAGAATACTCTAATTACATAAAAATAAACCTTTTGAAATTTCATCATGAATTATTTCTAAAAGAGATGACGAGGACTGACTCTAATATCTTCTTATATATTGTTATGTCACTTTCTGTTACATCAGTAAAAATTAAATTTTCTTATTATTTAGTATATAAAATATATATATAAAAAATTAAAATATAAGATTTTTAATAATATATTATTACTATAACAGAAAATAATATATAAATGTGTAATAAAAAATATGGAGACACGAAGACCCGGTGCTTAAACAGAAGCAAAATAGTTTTTAGAAAATCCAACAATATACCATATATAGCTGCAGTGCAGTGACAATAAAATCATGACTTTCCTAGTTACGTATTGGGGTTTCGTAAGCAAAAGAAAATAAGTAGCCCATCTTAACCGTGACAAAGTTTTTGGGTTACACAAGACTTTCACTCTGCAGGCCAGATATTTCCTATTTTAGAAATAAAGGCAGCAAATATATATTAAATATTCTATTTTGAATTGTTTAAAATTACATGTTCTATTTTTTAAAATAATAAAAATTTTATTAAAAAATTTAATAATGTAATGTATTGATAAATTAAATCAAATTTTTTTATTAAAATACATTGAATATATATTTTAGATGGAGAGAGTACTTCAAAGTCTACGTTCAGTATATCTATCTCTATTCAGAAAAGTGTGGAAATTGTGTCTATTTTTCTAATAGAAATATTTTTTAATTTAAAATATTTATATTTTAGACGTGCGAAACGGTGTAATTTTTTCTAATATAAATATTTTTTAAACTTAAAATTTCAATAAGGACGTATTTTCATTAATTTTTAAGAATTTACGGCAAGTATATAGGCTCCGGGACTGGAAACCAAGTCTCCTTGGCGTCGCGCAGAGGACTTATTTTCAGAGCCTATAGGACTAGTCCGGCAGTTAGCATGGCTCTGAGACTCCGGCGTTTGAAGGAAATTTCTGGACTAGTGTTCAAAATATACTCAGGTTGATTTTGCTTCAAGCTGAGTCCTCTTATGCTTAACAGTCGTTTGTTCTAAACTTTTTGTTTTTGTTCCTGCCATATGTTTGATTGAAGGTACCAATGGATTCCAATCGTCCAGTTCAGGCATTGATTTGCTCTATTTGCATTTGCAAACTTCCCGCGGCGTCTGCACAAAAATCACCAACATGATTGAATGTGGAGGCGTTAATGGCCAGAGGTAGTAGTAATTTCGACTTTACTGTCTCGTTTCATTCTGATTGAGTACTTTTAACAAACACTTCGGTGATTTCGTTCGAGTTTTTACGGTTTCATTCTGACTGGTCTTATTCGTCTTAGTAAAACTTAGAAAGATACCGTGAGGAAATTACTTTGGTATTTTTATCTGCGTTCTCATATTTGGATGGTTTGGGAGTTCTAATCAAAGCAGCAGTCAAATGGTTATGCTATGCAAATCTGTAACTCTGTTGAGGATGTTGGCATTAGAAGTTAGAAATGGTGTCTTCCACTTCAAAGACAATGTTTTCTTCAGCTGAGCTCAGAGAATTGTTATTCAGTAGTCGCGTTTCTTCAGATTAAGGCTAAATCATGGCATGATAAAGGTTTCGGTACTGCATTTGCAAGTGCTCAACACAAGGCCTAATTGCCCTTTCTATGACAACCTGTATGTGATTGGCTTTAGTAATCAAATAAAAGATTATCAAAGCACTTATTTGACTGTAATTTGTAAAAATAAATTAATACAATTTAATTTGTGGATGGTGCCTGAATATTTTATGAAGTGAAAAAGATGTTTTCTACTCAATAGTCCTAACTTGCCAATGACAGTTTTTCTTCAGGTATTCAACAGAGGCAAAGCGAAAACACAAACCTCCTCCAGAAGCTGATCTTTTGTCTTTTATCCAGTCTTCTCTGGATAAACTTCAAGGTCAATGAACTGACCTGTTAAGTTCTAGAATTATTGTTTTTATAATCCGTAGTTCATATTGTCAATCCCATAATCCTGATGACAATACCCTTGTATTTACTGGTTCCGAAATGATCATTTTGCTATTTGATTTCTGGTTCATTGTTCAAAACTAATCTAGTTTTGAAAACTTGAAAATTGGTAATGAAGATAATGATGTGACCATCCAAAACAGATTCTATGTATTCCTTGAATTCATACTAGTTTGTTGATTATGCAGATGCTGGAGTATGAAATGTGAATGTGTGATGTAAATACACATCTGCAAGATAACAATAGTTTCATATTGAGTAGATTACATGTATGAAATAGAAATGATGGGAAACTAATAGGACAATTTGCAGATATGGGTTGTGGAATCACATGCCCTTTTGTATTCAAAAGTAGGGGTAGAAGTTAAATGATGATTTAGGTGACATTTCTTAAGCAAACACTTTAAATGCAACCTGGAATATTAGATGATATAGGAGGCAACATCTTGCTCCTTGAAATTTGTTTATAAACTGCTGGCACTTTATAAGCATAAAGAGTTTTACAAACAATATGGCATAAAATACATATGACACTTGACTAGTAGCTCCTAGAAATTTTCTTATCACTATAACACAGAATTATTGTAGCATATGAGCTAGCAAAATTAGAATTCTTGTTGGACTTTAGCATTCTTTCGGAGAGAAACATATTTCATAGAGAGACTCAGCTTGAAGACTTGGTATGCTTTCAAAGTTCTGTTGCTGGTGCTCTGCAAGTAAATTATATATCTGTCACTGAACTTACAATGGATGATCCATCCTTTTTGTCTAAGGTTTCTACAGTTTCTCCGAGACTGAAAGGAGTTATGGCAACTTATGTATTCAAGTTACGTGGATTTATGTGGAATATAAAATGTCAATTCCTGATTGATTCTTTTGTTTGATAAGAGAGTAAACATCATACTAGGCATTTAGCATATCTCTGTCCTGCTGTTGTGTGTTGAGGGTACCATTAAAATATACAATCTTGTATCTATTTTATCTTAAAGTTGTTGGTGATATCTGTTCTGCAATTTTACAATGCACTGAAATCTGATTTATCTGCCAATCATCTTAATTCGATGCCTGAAATTTTATATTAATGTACAGGTCCCTCCCATTGTTGGTTGAATAAAGCTGAGTTTTCCAAGTGTTTCTTTAAGAAAGATGGTATCTTCTTGATTCTTGTTGGTCAATACATTGGAAATGCTTCAGTGCCAGGCTGCAACTCCACAATCATGTTTGAGAGTGTTAAATGGCTTCAGCAGAGGTAGAGTATTTCACCTTTTATCGTTAACTATGAATCTGTCTTTCCCATTATAGTTTTATATTCAGATTGCTGAATATTTTATTTTTTTTTCAGGTATCCTTCTCTTCAAATCATAGGTTTTCAATATAGCCGGTCAATATCTTCAGATGCTGTTAGTACAGATTTAATCCAGAAGATCATGATTGATTACATTACATTTCCAGTTTTATTGTCCAACAAGTATTTCTCTGAGGTTTGTTCATCCATTTTCATTTGAAGACCAAGTGAAGGACTATTCATACATTTTGCTTGAGAAATTGATTCTTGTTCATTATGCTTTATCAAATTATTTACAACCAATTTCCAGATACATATGGAACATCATATGGTTAGAATTTTAGCTTCTAACATGATACTCAACAAAAATGTTTCTGCAGCAGTTGGTTGTACCTTCAAATATGTTGTTTCTGAAGACTGATGTTGCGATTTGAAAAAACCCCTTTTTTCAGCAACCTAGCTGTGCGGCCTTTTCTGAAATGATTAAATATAGAATAGCAGTTCATATGTGCAGGATTATTCTATATATCTGATCAAGTGATGTGTTGCCTATAGCTATAAGCTTATCTCTTTTGGCATGGTATTTTGAGCAGCATCCTCTGGGGCATACCTTCTGTTATTGTATGCTTAGGCAGTAGTAAATTCAAATAGCCATTTATATCTCATTTCCATTATGTTTTACCTATTATTATGTAGTGAAATCTTGGCTTCGTTTTTGCTGCATTCTAATTCTTGGTTTCTCATTGCACTGATTCATTCATGAGAGAATTCATCATCATATTGTGGACTTCATTATTTGATTATCTACTAACTGATATCTGAACTATATAGCTATAATGTACATCCTGAGAATTGATTCATTTTTGATTGTGTATTGTACCATGTAGATAAATTATGGACCTTGCTGCATCATGTCCAAGGGCTTCCACAACCCTTTGATATACCATGCAAGGGACACTGATCTTGTGACTCTAGATCAAGGTTTGCTACTTTCTTATCTTTCATTTGCAAAGCTATTTACTGACAAGAGTCAATATTGATGGTAGTGAATGATTCTTCTACACTGGAAATATAACAGGCTCATCTATTTTGAGAATATTTGTGAGCTTATGAAGTTGAATTTGCTATTTGTCAACTTATAAGCACGGTTTAACTAGATTGATAGTCAAGATATTGTGTCTGGAGAGGTGGATAGATAGGACTATTATACCCTAGCTTTATAGTGAGCCAAAACCTTGATAGATCCCCCTGCTGAATATAACTTTTTTTGTGCGAAATGATTTAAATATTATAAGCATTTCTAAGTCAAATTTGCTTGTCCAGTTCCTATTATATTTAACCTTACATAGTCTGCAGAAATAGCTGGTCCCAGTTTTGCTTCAATATAATTTTTGCTTGATGTTGATGTTCTGCTTGGATTTGGCAGCTCTCAAGGTTTTAATCATGGAACAAAGTGAGAGCTCTAGGTTGGTGAATAAATTGGAAAGCAGTTGGATGAACCCAATGCAAATTGCCAAGGAACCTTATCTTAGCTCATCTTTGCGGAACATGCTTCTTTATTTTCCTGGTAGAAAACGTCATGACCCATTGCCTTTCTATTTAATCTCCATTCTATTACTGTACTGGAGTCTTTTTGTGCATCTCAAAATTCTGAGTCTTCTTGTGTCAGTTTCTTAATTTGATGAGTTTGGTCACTGCAGTTTTTAGGTGCTGCTAATCAAAATAATAATTTAAAGGTTTTTTCCCTGCTCTGAACGGTGAAGTTCTGTGTCCTATTACTTCTGTCTCTGCCACTTAAGTGACGGCAAGTCTATGAGAGAAGATAGTAGTCTTGGAGGCTCTAGAATTTTATTAATGTTAAGAAAAGGTTCTAAGTATACAATTTTTGTGCAGTCTTCTAAATGTGCGGTTTACTGGTCTTTCTTTCCACTAATTCCCTTTTTACATATGAGACTGTGGTCAAGCCATGACTATGCTCAAGATACTTAACTAACTGGAGGAAAGTAGGCCAAATAAAGTAGACTGAATATCGAAGTATTAAATGACAAGGTGTCATCTTGAGACTTTCTCTTCCATTCTGTAGTAGTTAAAATTTCTTTTGCAAGGAAGTGAATTATAAGTTTTTCTAACATCTGATGAATATTTGATTGAAGAATAAAAGGTATTAAATCATTCTTGTACTTGTAGTGTGCATTTTTTTCCCTTTCTCTTGTTATTATAGGGTTAGGAATAGGATGTAGGGAATGTTGTGGTATTTTATGAAGTCATGTTTAACATATTGCTAGTGTTAGCAATAATCATTGAATAAAAAGCTTTTGATGTTTCTCCATTCTTAATCTGTTTTGTATTATTGGTATAAATTGGAGTTTGTTTAACTATGATTTTATTATCTGTAAATTTTTCAACTTCTTTAAGCTCAAGGATTTGGTTTTTGAAATGCATACAATAAACTTTTCTTATCTGTTGCAGGTTGTATTTCTATTGATGAAGGAGGCAATCGGTTATTCCTTTCTGATGTTAATCACCACCGCATCATCATCTTTGACAACAATGGAAAGATTTTGGACTCAGTGTGTATAAACATATGAAACTCATAACTTCCAAATTAATAAATGAATACTAAATGATAGAGAAGGCAAGGTGTTTATAGAACTTTATGATTTTCTGAATGTCAGATTGGTTCTTCTCCTGGTTTTGAGGATGCAGAATTTGAGAATGCAAAGTTAATGCGCCCTGCTGCTTCTTTTTATTATGCTCCAGATGATTGCCTTTATTTTGTGGACTCGGAGGTATGCATTTTGAGCTTTTGGTTTACGATATAGAGTGTACTACATATTCTAACCATGTATCCATTTTGGATGTTGATTTAGTTTTTAACATTTCCTGTTTGTTAAAAGGGCACAAATGAGAACATTTAGTTTAAATTATTTCATGAAACATATCAACCAATCACAAGCACACTGAGGTTTAATATGAAGGATAGTTTTGATGATAAAATGTTTTCTTCTTAAAGATTGCATTTATCTGTGTCCTTTTGATAGATTCTATATTGGATTTAGGTAGTTGAATTCAAATGTATTTCTATTCTCTGTTAAATACTTGTGCCGTATAGAATGTAGATGAAAAAGAAGGGACCAGGGTTAAGGCCCAATGTAATTTTCCTGTCAAATCCTTAGAACAATGGTTTAGGTAAATCAATTCAAATGTAGTAAAGTATTCTGTGTTTGTGTATTTCTTAATCTCCCTCTCTCTCTTTATGTGTGAAAATGATTCACCTACCAATATGAAGAAGTTGCAAGGTGAGAATTTCTTTATGATAATGGACTGGCTGAGGATTTTGCTGGAAGAAGGCTGGTTATATGGTTTAATCCTTCTAGGTTTTGGCTTTTGTCACTGAGCCTATTTTCCACTCGTCTTGTTTCCATCCATTTTGTTACCAAAGAACCATGCTATACGGAGAGCTGATATGGGGAGGCGAGTTGTTGAGACAATTTATCCAACAAACACTCTTAAGAAAACTACTAGTTTATGGAGCTGGATGCTGGACAAGTTGGGGACGAAACAAGATGCAGAAACTAAGTCTGACGAATTCCATTCTGATTCACTTTTGTTTCCATGGCATCTACTGAAGACAAACAATAATGATCTATTTGTTCTCAACTGCAGGTAAATGCAATATGGTGTATCCATAGTCAGACATAAAACCTCTTCAAATAATAGCTATACTGTTAAGTTCTGCTTGAGAAGCCTATTATCTTCTCGAAAGCTACTAAACTTTTCCATGTTTATGTGGATAATATGTGCCTCGATTGTTTTCGATGGTTTAAAGATAACCTGCCTCTTAATAAAATTTAAGCACAAAAAAAAACCATTTAGAATTTGTAACTTGTAACATTAGTTTACCATTTACCATATAAGAGGCAACAGAAGATACTAATGTTTGGCTGAAATGTTTGCATTTTTTTTGTCTGAACGTTAGCATCACTCATCAATTAAATTCCTAATGCAGCTTCGAAACTCTTTGGATTATGGATCTTACTTCCGGAATTATCAGAGAAGTAGTAAAAGGTAAGATCCCTATCATTAAGAGTACCACTTTCTCTCTTTATTTATCAGCTTCGCTGGTTGACTTATGAGCAATTTAAAGGATTTCCAAACGTTTTGGAGATCTCTGGAGAAATGATTAAGGAGAAAGCTATTCTTATGAAGCACCTACCCGACGACTGGTTGCTGCAGCAAATGAACACTACTTACTCCTTGGATGGAATTCCTCATGCTGGCCTGATGTCTTCTGTAGTGAAATTTAAAGACTATGTTGTCATCTGTGATGCAGGTACAAACAATTAGCCGTTAAATTTCTTTTATTACTGTTTATATATATGCATAATTTCACTTTATGATTAGTTTATCTATGAAGTGGGACAGATGATATGGAGACTTGATATAAAATCCGGGTCAACTTCAAGCTTCCAGTTATCAAATTTTGGTATCCTTGGGCTGCCTTATTGGTGCTCATTCCCCTTGGAGAAAGTTTTCGCTGTGTAAGTAAATAAAGCTGTATCTAGAACTGAAGAACACGAGCACTGTTTCCAATTTCCTAATTGTTGTTTGTTTATGTATTATAGTGATGAAGTATTATCAGAAATGCGCATTGATCATATTGAAAGTTTCCACTTGTTGCCAGGTATAATTGTTTGTTGATCACAAGCCAAAGGAATTTGGATTGATTTAACAGTTATCATTTCTTATCACTCTATTTTCAACTTTTTCACGTTGCTTCCTGTTAATTGGTAGGTGTAAAATTCTTTTAATTAGTATCATATGGTTTAATCAGACTGTCCATAGTACTTCTGTAATTTTATTGACTCCTTTTGAAGTTCACATGACTGAAAATTGATGGTGCCTCTTAGCTTCAAGATTTGATGTGCTACAATATATGTCCTGTTTTTGACAATTTGTGGGATTCCTCTGTTTCATTTCAGAAACAAAAGTCATAAGATATCTGTTGTTCTGACTAGTCAATATCCGTTTTGCTAATGTTTCACCCTGTATTTGGGTTGCCTTAAACTTGTTCTATGTTTGGTTGGGATGTTTTGCCAAGTGAATGAGGGGAAGTAAAGACATAAATTCTATGATTATTTTGTCTTCTTTTGTTGGAGGTAGACGTGGAAGTGAAGTAAATTGGAAGGGCTACCACATTTCCTCCCTAACAGCATCTTCTCCCCTCCCAAATAGGAGGCATTTGTTAGAGAGAAAAGAAGTGGGGAGATATTAATAACATGAAATCATGTTTAGCATGACACATTTTAATAAAATAGCAAATGAGGGATAAAAAGGTAAAATAACTCAATGATTCTCTCTCTTCTTCCCTATCTACCAAACAAGATAAAGGTAAATGTAATTACTTCCCCTAGTGAAGTAAATGTTCCCCTCCCCTCGCTTCCCATCTGTGAACCAAACAATACCTTAAGTTCAGACTGGTCAAATACGGGCTTAATTCATCTCCTGTTTCTCTTTCTGCATGTGGACATAAGTTTTGCACTTGGATGCATTTTACTCATTACCATTTTTCACTAAATGTGACAGGTAGAGTTACCATAGTGTTGAATGCAGACATTCCAGAAGATGTGGATCTTGTAGAACCATTAGAAGAAAATTCTGTATGGTGCCATGCAAGAGGGTCTGCAATTGAAGTCTCAGGTGCTGAAACCAGGGCTGCTTCTTCAGAAAAGGTATCTACCACAGGAGCTGTTACTTCTTCAAATAATTCACTTTTTCTTCTCCCTCTTTCCCTGAAACTTTTTGTTAGGATTATACTTCATTGCCCCCATAAAGTAAGAAATTGCAAAAGAACAAAAAGAAGAGTCCATTGGACTTGGCTTCAGTAGCTCGAGATTTCACTTTTTGGACTCTGCAGGTTGGTGTTGCCCAACAGTGGTATGATGAAATTGACAAGCTTGCATTTGCAACATCAGAAACAGACTCAAGCACTCAAGTAGAGACGAGAACTTCTGATGGTAAAGTTGAAGAAGGGAGAGTTTGTATTAATTGCATTGTTAGTACAAGTCCTGGAACAAGTGAGGTATGCATATATACATTTTCAATCTTGAGGCTTCTTTCAGATGTATATTTTATTGCTCAAGTTGGGTTTATTAGTATAACATGTCCGTCAGTTGGTGGTTGACTCTGAATTTTTGCGGCCAAGTTTAATATCTTTGGCCACATTTTGCACAAAGAGACATCCTTAATGGGAATGCTGGTTGATACCATCGCAAATTTCATAAAATTGACTCAATTTGATGTTTTGGGTTTTGGGGGTGTTTGATCTTCTGCCACTGTTCTGCATATATTGCCTTGAGAGATGGTTCATCCATGAATAGATCTGAAAACTTAGTGAGAAGTGATCATAGGCCATAAATGTTATTGAATAATTGAATGGTTAGAAAGTGAAATCATTACGCTCATGCTACAGATGAAATTCGGATAACAAAATTGTTGTACTGCCACTGATGAAACCTGGAATGTGTCTCTTTTGGGATGTCATGCAAATAGATGTTGCTTAGCTCACTAGAACTTCAGCTGTCTTTTGAACTTGAATTTCATTCTTCCTCAGGTTATCATTTATGCACCACTATACTTAAAGCTGAAAAGGAGTTCAATATCAAGCCCTGATGGTGGAACTGAAATTGCATCGAGGTTAGCAGAGATTCTGGACCCAGTTGGAATGCCCAGGAGAGACTCACTCGTTCAATTCCTATTGAGATCAAAGAAGAGTCTGCACGATCTGGTTTTTCTCAAACCCTTGCATGTGAGGCTTAAGCTTGAGTGTGGAAACCACCCGAAAGCAGATAATTCAAAGAATGTGATTTTGACAGATACCTCCATAGATGTTAAGGTTACCTTTTGATTATTAGCGGAAAATCCTTGTCTGCATGGGTCTTTTTTTAATCTTCTTTTTTACATCATTACGTTGTAAAATTAGACGTCTTCCAAATTTTTATCTATTCCCATGAGAGCGAGGGATTCATTTTTGTAGGTTAGTTTTAGGTGAGAAAATGTTTATTTGACCTTCACACTTGAATCATTTAGGAAGTCGAACTTGATTGGACTATGACGAATGTAGCTCACGAGTTTGTAAAATTCATTGTTGTGAAATAATTCAGGCCCATTAGGACTTGCCTAATGTCTATGGTTTCTAGAGGTATATTATAAGTATCTTGCTTTAAAGAATAGTGGGGCTATAATCATTTTACAAGAGACTTAGGGTTTTAAGTTGATATCAGCTTAAAACTTTTTCTTAACTTCCATGTTCCCTACTCTTTGTCTTTGCTCCTCTCTTCTATTAAAATGACAAATATAAAATAAAATAAAATAAAACGAAAAGGTGATTTGAATTAGAAATATTAATTAAGGTTTCTTTTTACGGTTTTCTGAAAAGCTCTAGTTAAGCTGTTGCCCTCTTTTAAAAATGTTGCCCTTTTGATTTTGCCTAACAATTCTTTTAAAAAAAAAATAATACTTCCCCCGACTTCTTTTTTTCTTCTTAAATTATAGACTTAATTCTTTTTATAAACAGCAGGATCCTAAATATACCTAAGTCTGAGAATTTTTTTATTTCAAAAAATTTTCAAATTTGAAGCTCTCTTAATTGGTCTACTGTGTTTTTTTTTTTAATCTAATATAGTATTAATTTAATTTATATAAAACTAGAAATACTTTTATTATTTTAGGACTCGCCGTGTAATACATTAATCTTATATAGAAATTGTGTGACGTTAACATTCATCTTCATATCTCTTTGCCACCAAAACTTTCAAATACAATATGCAGACTGCAGAGCATTCATCACCGCGGCGTGGCCATCCCTTTGCCTGCTAACGGCTGATCATCAGAAGTATTGATGATTGATTCCATGTATGAACAGACATGCCCGACTGATCAAACTCGGCCTCGATGCCGACCCATTACACGCCTCCAAACTCATTGCCGAGTATTCCTCTTCTCCAACTTTCAAATTATTGAGTCAAGTCCAACAAGTCTTCGATCAGGTCCCGTGCACCCTAAGAGACACAGCTCTATGGGCTTCCCTCATCTCCGCCTATTCCCGCTCCAGCCAACCTCATAGAGCTCTCTACATTTTCTCCGATATGCTCCACCAGAACACACTCGATCCCGCTGCAAATACTCGGCCGAATTCATATGTTTTCACCTCCGTGGCTCGGGCGATTGCTTCTGCCCCGGAACAGGTCTCTTTGGGCCAAGCACTTCATGCCCAAGTAATCAAAGAGGGACTTATTCCCCGAGGCTTGTTTATTGAGACGGCATTGGTCGATATGTATGGTAAATGTGGGGCAATAGCGTGTGCTAATAAGCTATTCGATGAAATGCCTCAACGAAATTTAGTAACTTGGAATGCCATCCTTTCTGGTTTTGTTCGAAACGGCATGGAAAACGTTGGGCTGGATATGTTTCGAACGATGATAGATAGTGAAGTTTATGTGCCGGATGAGTTTACTGTTGCAACTGTGTTGACAGGTTGTTCTGAGGTGCAGGATTTAATCTTGGGAATGCAAGTTCATGGTTATGCTATTACTAGGGGATTCGAGTCAAACTGTTCGGGTTCAATAGCTAACCTGTACTTTTATTGTGGAGAAGTTGAATCTGCCGAGAAAGTTTTGAATGGGTTAGAAGACGATGTGTCTCTTAGGCTTACAAAGATCAGAGGACATTTCTTCAATTATAACTATCATTGTGTTCTGAGGTGTATTTCTTCTGATAAGTATGGGGTTGAGATGCTGTATTGGGATCATAGTCTGATTATTCCACTTCTATCCGCCTGCACAAAGCTTTCTTTACTTAAAGTTGGAAAGCAACTCCATGGGCTATTCATTATTTTGACTGATTCGCGTGACATTGTTAATTCGCTGAATTATAGTGCATACATCGGTTGTGCTCTGATTGATATGTACAGTAAATGTGGTGATGTTGGTGCAGCTAGGAAAGTTTTTGATTCTTGGCTGTCCGGAAGGGATGTTTCACATGGGAATGCAATGGTAGCAGGCTACAATTACAATGGTTTAATTGAAGGTGCAAGGACAATATTTGAAACTATGCCAGAGAAAAATGTAATATCTTGGACTAGCATGATGATGGGGTATGTTCAGAATGGTTGGCCTGCTGAAGGCTTAAATTTATTGACAAAAATGTATTTTGAGACAAAAGGGTTCATGGTTTGTGGGAATAGCTTGACTTTTGTTGTGGGCCTTGAGGCATGCAGTTATTTAACAGATCTGGAAAAGGGAAAGCAAATACATGCAAAAATTGTGCGGACACTGACGAGTGTCGACATCAATAATGTCATTGTTGGAACAGCTTTGGTTGACATGTATTCTAAGTCAGGAAAGCTGCACTATGCCCAGAAAGTGTTTTATTCGATGATGGAAAAGAACGTTGTTGCATGGACATCTATCATTATGGGTTATGCTGTTCATGGTTTCTGTTTTGATGCCCTTAATGTTTTCCAGCAGATGATTGGTACTGGCATTGAACCAAATAAAGTGACATTCATTGCTCTATTAACTGCATGTAGTCATGGTGGTTTGGTAGTTGAGGGATTGCAATACTTCAGGATGATGATAGAGAAGTATAATTTGATCCCAGAATTAGACCATTACACATGTATAATTGATATGTTAGGGCGCTTTGGCAGGCTTGATGAAGCATGGAATCTACTAGAGGAAGTTGAAGAGCAAGAAATTAGCAATGGCTGTCCAAGCAGTATCAGGGCTGCATTGCTTGGTGCTTGTCATTTACATGGGAATGTTGAATTAGGTGAAAGTGTAGCTAAAAGGATTGAGTGTAGAAAACAAATTTCTTCAATGCATGTTGCACTTTCCAATGTATATTCAGCTTCCGGAATGTGGAATGAAGCATATGGAGTGAGGCAGAGCTGGGGAAAGGAAGAAAGCATTGCTGGTGAGCCTGGTCATAGTCGCATCTATGGATCCTGAGAATTCGTGATCCAGATGACTAGAGAACCTATTCACCAGAAAGAGGCTCTACTTGATAAGATTAGCTCTTTTGAGACAGTATACTTGCTCTTGGAAAGATTTCTGCCCCTCTAAGCTCATAAGAATATATCTATTATCCATAACAGTATTGAGAAAGGTGGATAAAACCTTCAAATAACTGAATTGAAAACGTGGCCAGAATTTTTATCACCAGGTTGAAGCAGTGCAAGGAAGCCTGCAGCTCATTTTGTTTCATTAATACTCTTATTATATCAAGTCAAGGTCACTCAGGCAGCTACTTACACTGGGGAATTCTTCTGGCTGGAGTTGGGGTTTCAGGGACGTGAACTGGACAAGAGGGAAGAACTTCAAGGCTGGTGACTCGCTTATCCTTTTTCTCAGAAAACTTTGCCACTTTTAACTTTCTCTGATTCAAAGATAATTTGAAGACGTCTTACACTTTAACTGCAATGCACCACTTGACAATGTGGTAGTTTTCGGCTCCAGCAGACACAATAAAAGCACCACCTATGCAAACTCCGAAACTTACAGCAAAGGGAAATGACAATTCAATCTCACTAAGGGAGAAAAACCATCACTACATTTGTAGCTATCTAGGCCATTGTGATGGGGGCTTGAAGCTTACACTTAAGCTTCTTAGAACCATAGGAAGGAAGAAGTTATTTTCTCTATCTTAGAAGTTTATTTATTGAAATAAATGCTATTCTTCTTTGCAGTTGTATCCATTTATTCACTTTTGTGCCTGTATTGCTAGAGTGGCATTGGCAGTTGTTAACAAAAGTTTTCTATTATGGACAATTTTTCATTTCTACTAATGAGTTGTATGTAAAATGTCCAGAAAGTTATATTTAATATGTAGGGTGAGATTCATAGTAAGATTCTAAAATTTGCATTTTAGATGTAAATTGCAAAGATTTGTTTTCTTTCAAAATGTATTTGAAGGCCTTTTCTTTCAATTTAGTTCTTCAGTTTTTAGGGGCTAACATTTTTCGTTGAAGCATTCTCTTATGGCATTCTATATCCTTTAAGATTATCAATTAATTTTTTAATTAAAGATATATGAAATTAAATGCTCTTCCATTCTAGAGTCAAAATGGGACATTCATTTAAATATATCATTTGAACTCTATGAAATGATAAAAGAACTATAGATAAAGTTAAATAATAGAACTTTATATTAAAAGTTTATTTATTTTTTTAAAAAAAATATGTTGGGTTTTGAATATCTCTAAATAAAAACATGATATTCAAATATAGATGGAATCTAGCAAAATAAATATTTATTCATTTTAGGGTCAAATTTAGGAAGTATCCTCTTCAATACTAAATATAACTCATTTTAATTAATTTTTTTATCATTAATTATATGTTATTGTAGTTAATTAATTGGTATTTGAAAGTATTTTTTCTACATTATCGATATAGAATGAAATGATATTTAGATTTTTCATAATATGAGAGGTAATTTTAAAAAAAAGAAAAAAATCTTAATTTTTATAAAATAACAATTAATTACTAAATGGTGGAAGGGAATATTTAACATGGAGACTTGAGTGGGGTCGAAAGCAATACTTCGTTGTGGAGGAGGTCACATAATTCAACGTCATTTGATTCTCTCTCATTGTTCTAACTTCTAACTACTACCAACGTACGTTCCTGCTAAGTGGCAAATTGGCTCTTATTTGTTGTTGGCAATGCTTGCCCGCCAATTGGTTCTAACATTATTGTTATTTACATCACCTACCAAACGTCCCTTCAAATTCTCTGTTCCTTTCCTTTGCCATCTTCGACGGGAAAGTTAATGGGAAGTTTAACTTCATTTCTTCTCTTTCCTCTGTCTGGATATGGCTTAAGGCGATAATCATCTGTAAATGTACCCTTTTTTATAGCAAGATTTTTCTTGCTTTACACGAGCTGTCTACATTCATACCCCCTTTTCGAACTCATTGCAATTTTGGCTATTTTCGCTTGAATTGAAAGGCCTCAGATCACTAAATTCCCAGGTGGTTTTACCATCTACGTAGGGGAATTTTTGTGATTCCTTTTTCTCGAAATGGACTTTCGGGGGTGAAAGTTTTGGGGGAACATCTATATATATAAAAACAACAATTCTTTATTCTGGGTTCTTGGTGATTTTTGATAAGATTGGGGCTTTTGTGTATTTCTTGTTCATAAAAGCTTCATTTTAGAGGAATTTTTTTCGTTTCTTTTCCCCTCTTTTGTGTGTGTTTGGATCATTTGGGCTTAAAAGAATGAGTTGTTTTTCTTGTTTTTCATCCCATGAAAAGAAAGGTTCAAAGAGACATGAGAGCAAGAACAAAGGACGAACACTGCCTGCTGCGCGTTCTCAAAGAGAACACCCTCGAGAACTACGAGTCCATCCTCAACCGCAAAAACAATCGGCTCGTCCACCACGTCCCGGTAAGCACAATGCCATACGGTTTTCCCTAACCTCTTTATCTGCAAATATCCTCTTCTTCCCCACCCCTCGCCCTATCTTTCTCATGGCTGAGGAGATCTCTTTGTTTGTAATTGGTTTTAGCTCTGGATTATATATCTTTCTAGCCTAGCTCGGATATGACTCTCCAAGATGGTATTTTTATGATGATCATTTTTATATCTAAATATTTCCCTGGATTACAAGGTTACCAAATAAAGATTAATTTCTTTGCATTATTAGGTTATGTGCATTTTTAATTTTGTCCGCCAACGAAACTCTGGGTTATTCATAGAATGGAAGCAATTTAAATTCTGACTGAAAATATATGATGAAAATGCTGCAGATGCGAATCAAGGTAACCAAAAGGATTCCAATAAAGAGGGAGGTAATAACATTGCAGCCCAGACTTTTACCTTTAGGGAGCTGGCAACTGCAACAAAAAATTTCAGAAAGGAATGTTTGTTAGGAGAAGGGGGATTTGGTCGAGTTTACAAGGGTCGCCTTGAGAAATCTGGCCAGGTAATTAATTGACAATGGCAATCGTTCTGGCCTTTTTTTTTAATCTTAGATAAGTCTTAACTTCTGGTTCACTGCTAAGTGTTTTGTGAATATATTGCTGTCTTAATTTAGCTTGTAGCTGTGAAACAATTAGATCGTAATGGATTGCAAGGAAACAGAGAATTTCTGGTAGAGGTCTTGATGCTCAGCCTTCTGCATCATCAAAATCTGGTAAATCTAATTGGATATTGTGCCGATGGAGAACAGAGACTTCTGGTATATGAATTTATGTCAAGAGGATCCCTGGAGGACCATTTATTGGGTACTATGCAATACTCCTCTTCTATTTAGCAAATCTTTTTTGAAGACCAAAAAACCTGTTAGTACCTTTCCAGAGATTGTCCAAGTTGAGCATACTTTGATTCTTTGAATCAGATTTCAAATACCATGGATTTCAATTTTATTTTAGCTATTATTAAGTTTCTTTAAGTTAGAAAATTGTTCATCTGGGGTGAAAATAACTGGGGTTTTTTTTGTGTATTTGACAGATATTTCACCTAATCAGCCTCCACTAGATTGGTTCAATAGGATGAACATAGCATTTCATGCTGCCAAAGGTCTAGAGTATTTGCATGAGAAGGCAAACCCACCGGTCATTTATCGTGACCTAAAATCGTCCAACATTTTGTTAGACAATGACTTCACTGCAAAACTCTCAGACTTTGGATTAGCTAAGCTTGGACCTGTGGGAGATAAAACTCATGTATCATCAAGGGTGATGGGAACATATGGTTACTGTGCACCAGAGTACCAATTGACAGGGCAGCTTACTTTGAAATCTGATATATATAGTTATGGTGTTGTTCTGTTGGAGTTGATTACAGGAAGGAGGGTCATTGATTCAACAAGGAATCTCAAGGAACAAAACTTAGTTGCTTGGGTAGGTTAAACCATCCTTCACTTCACAATTCAGAATCTCATCAAAAATTCTTGTGTCTTTTTTGCTTCCAATGACCTTTTACTGGATATGATGTTGTGATGATCTTGAATTCCTTGATACTCCCTCCGTCTCTATTTGTAAGTCACCATTGTTAGTTTATTATGTATTTTACGTTTTTTATCATATTACTCATGTCTTTCTCTTTTCCTTAATCACCATTGTTAGTTTGATTGGAATCATAAATAGGGACAAGAAAAAAAAAAAATGTTACTCTATTTTGACAAAATGACTTATAACTATGGACAGAGGGAGTATTAGTTTACATTCTTGACTAACTTTCTTTTGCTTGCTGCTGTAACCAGGCAGAACCCATGTTCAAGGATCCAAGTAGACATTCAGAACTGGCAGATCCACTTATGAAAGGAAATTACCCACCAAAGAGCTTAAGCCAAGCTGTGGGAGTGTCTGCAATGTGTCTAAGTGAAGATCCCCTACTCCGGCCTCAGATAAGCGATGTCGTTACAGCTCTTAGATATCTGTGTACAGGACCAGACACGGGAATCGCTTCACCTCAGACATCTGATCCGTCCAATGCATTATTACCGAATGCAACAACCGAAGACCATAATAACAACAACTCTTCTGCAGAAGAGCGCCAGAGAGCAATTGCAGAAGCTATGGAATGGGGTTCAAATACAAGGGATCAGAACAGAAGCTCACTTCCTTCGTAGACTTCTCTCCCTCTCTCAAGTATGCCATGATATCTCCTCTTATTATCTTTATTACCATATCTGGTTATCGAAAACAAGAGTTTTCTTTCTTCCTTTCTCTTATTAGTTACCTCCCAAAAGTATATATCTCCCCACATATTTGTGGAAAGGGGCAAAGGATCATTGTTGCCGGTTGATACTGAGAATTGTTCTAGAGGAAGAATGTAGACAGTACTCAAAATATGAGAATTAAATGCGTACTTTTGTAATATCATAGACTCAAATTGAAACCCATCATTTGAAGCATTCCATAGTTTTAATCCCAAAAAAAATAAAAATCTTTACGTTTTTTTCATCAAGAGGCTGTAGCTTGTCGGCTTCCAGTTTCTGCTTCAATTATTAGGTTGAGAACTGGAAAAAATAAGAACAATAATTATAACTAAAAGTGGTTTTACCAATTGAGTTAAACAAGAATTTGGACCATGAATGAAGGGAGTTCCTGTGAAGGATATGTTTGGGCAATTCTTTCCTTTCTTAATGAATCATTACCATTTCATGATCTTTTAAAACAACCCATATAATGTCCTCTTTATATTTATATCTAACTTAATAAATACAATAGATGGGAGAATGGTGTTATGTGAATAAAATATACTTGGTTGGAATCACTCTTGCTATTAGTATATTCATTGAAAAGAATGTTTTAATTTTTAAAGTAAATTTATCTTTCATTTAAAATTTTACAAGCAATTTATAAGAATACTCCCATTTTACATTAAATATTTATTAATGTAAAATAAATATGGTCAAAAAGAACATATTTTATTCTTAGTTCTTTCACGGTGTGCCAATTAAAAACATATTAAAAAAAGGAAAAATAAAACATTCTAATTCTTAGTAAAGAGAACAATACTAAGGAAAAAGCTATTGTATGCTCATGGGTTTGTAATAAAGCTCAAATAGGTTAGATTATTATTTAATACTTACTTTTTGTATCTAAAATTAATGTTTCATAATTTGTACTACTTTGGACGTAAATAAAAGAAAATATCAATAGAAGATAAAAATAAATATATATATATATATTATAATTATGCAGGATACTTATAAATAATTTACATGGTGAAATAAATAAAATAATTTTAAGAGACTAAAGAAGTATTATAAAATATATGTTAAATATTTCTGTTAAAATAAATACAATATTTTCTTTATTTAACATAACTTAAGAGCACCTTTTTCGGAGACTCGATAGTAGTTAGTTTCCAAAATTAGTTAAATAGTACTTCAGGACTTCTAAACTTTTCTTGGGTAATTAAGAAAATGTAGATCTAATACTTCTTTTATGTTATCAAACATTTATATATGTTTTTACATATATATTTTATTAATAAAATTTTAAAATAATATATTAAATTTACTAAAATTTTATGAATACTCTTTTTAAATCGAATATTATGAGGTAATATAAAAAGTGAAATAGTTCAAAATCGAAAGTGTACGTTCAAAAAAAAATGTTGGACCCACCAAAACAAAGGGTAAAAGAAAAGAACTTGGGAACATGGATGGTGGCGAAACTGGATGACTTCCACTAGAGTTTGTTTGAATACGTATTCTTTTGTCTCCGATTGGAAAATGGCAAAGATCTACACCACCTCTTGAAGATCTTCGAAAAAGGGACCAACTTTAGCCCTATAAATCGCCAGACGCCACCACTAAATCTAACCCACTGTCCTCCGGTACGCTGTTTCGCATTCTTCTTGTCTCTCTTTTTCTTTTTGTTTTTTTTTTTTCTTCTTCTCAAGATTCAATTTTTTGTCTGATGTTTCCTTAATGGTTTTCCAAATTTTATGGATACCAAGATAATAATTGTATGGGAATCGAGGGTTCTCTTTAAACTTTTTTGTAGTTTGCTCCAAATTTCTTGGTGAGTCTTAGTTCGCATAACCTGCTTGTTTTTTTTTTTTTTTTTTTTTTTTGTTAAAGAGAATGAATTTAAGAATGGTTGAATTCCCTGTTAAAGATTGGATTTGATTGCGCTTTCATTATGAATGGTGCAATTACGAGCCTAATTAGTTTGCCTCCTTTCTTTCTTTTCAGGGTGTTCTTTGTTGAAGAAATATTGGTAATCGAGTGATGAGAATTGTGTAAATTCGGAAATTTTAGAGGTGGCAAAGGTTTTTGAGTTTAAACGCTTAGGTTCAGAGGTTTTTATTTGGAATCATTCTCTTTTTTTTTTTATAAGGAATGAGAAGTCAAGTAGGGAGATGGGTTTTAGGACTAGTATACATTTTTGCAGTTGCGACAATATGGATTGCTGCTAGTTTTGTGGTTCAATCTGTTGTAGATGCAGGTGTTTCGCCATTTCTTGTGACATACATTTGTAATTCTTTGTTTGTGGTGTATATTCCTGTGGTTGAAATTGGCCGATATGTGGAGGATAAGTTTGGAAGTCTCAACTTTTGGAAGAACAGAAAGGAATCTAGATTGCAAGGATTGGGAAATTCAGAGGAGGCAATCCTTCTTGAAGAAGACAGTGCTGGTGTTCAAGCAGATACTTTAACTGTCATTGCAGAACAAAAGGAGATAAATAACAACGTTGAAGTAGTACTTTCAGGACAAGAAACTACTGGTGAAAATGCTAATGTTGGATTGGATGCAAAGGGGCGTTGGACACGCAGTAGAATAGCTAAAGTTAGCTTGTTGATATGCCCATTTTGGTTTCTTGCTCAGCTTACGTTTAATCTTTCACTGAAGTATACCACAGTTACAGTAAGCAGTCACTCCTCACTTAGCACTTTCCATTCCCTTTCATTATAACTGAAGTATACTACAGATTTCTTCTTGTATTTCAGCTCCTATAAAATTCCAAGAGTATCTGATGTAACCTTTAACTTGTTTTTCTACTTTCCCCTACAGTCAAACACAATTTTAAGCAGTGCCTCCAGCCTCTTTACCTTTTTGCTCTCTCTTGTGTTCTTGGGGGAGCAATTCACCTGGGTGAAGTTGATCGGTGTTCTGCTTTGCATGGGAGGAACAATAATCGTTAGCTTGGGTGATCCCGAGGCAGGATCAAGTATAGTTGCTTCAAAACCTGTTCTTGGTGACGTTCTTTGCCTTGTTTCGGCGGGATTTTATGCCATCTATATTAGCCTTATCCGTAAGAAAATTCCTGATGACGAAGATGCTAAACAGGGGAGTCCTAGCATGGCACAGTTTCTTGGATTTTTAGGTTTGTTCAATCTCCTGATATTTCTACCCGTTGTCCTATTGCTTAACATTGCCAAGCTGGAGCCTTTTAGCAAGCTTACCTGGAAGCAATTTGGCTTAATTGTCGGAAAAGGTATGTTTAAGTCAGTGATTCTGATTTAATTTTCCCCATAAAATTGGGTCTTCAATAAGGACAATTAGATTTGTTCTACTATTTGCAAGTGTATTGTCATTCCTGTTTGCACAAACTAAATTTGTAAATATGCTATTTCTTAAGCGTAAGGGTTGAATAAAAATATTTCTGGGGTTAATTTTGGTTGTGCAGCAGTTGCTATACGACTTTCCTGTAACTATTTATGGATCTTCATGTTTTGAATGCTTGTTTGAATAATAGTTATGCAATGTTGCTCATTTGCGTTCTGTAGTTTATAAGATTTTCTGGTTGTGCTAAAGCTTCTAGGGTGGAAACTATTTAGAAAGTTGAGTATTTCAATTGAGTATGCTGTGGGTAAAATATTGTAAAAATCAATTTAATCATTTCTTTGCTTGCCGCCTCACTACAATGCAACTATGCGAAATAGATGTAACGTGAAGGATATCGGTCATAGCTGAAAAGAAAAACAGACAATGAAGAGGAAGTCTAGATTGAAGTATCCAAATGGCTTAGTTTCAAAAAAATGCTCGTCCAGTAGTTTTCTTACCATCTATCGTATGAAACTCATTGAAATCATCAAGAGATTGTGTCATGCACTGCATTTCTCCATGTCTTTTCTCCAAAAGAGGATTGAACAGTGCTTTGCATAGAAAATGTTACACATCTTCTTCTGTAGTTATCTGAATTTGTTTGTTAATTGTAACTCTCTTTTGATTATGCTGTACTCTTGTTGCATCTTGAGATTCAACATGTATTTCTAGTGGTCATATGCAGTCTGGCATCTAACTTTCCAAATTCAATAACTAGGTTTGCTGGATAACGTCTTGAGTGATTACTTATGGGCAAAGGCTGTTCTTCTGACAACCACCACTGTAGCAACTGCTGGTCTAACGATTCAAGTTCCCTTGGCAGCCATTGTGGATGTTATAATCGGAAATGCACCCTATGCCTCTGATTACATGGGCGCTGCTGCTATCATGGTTGGTTTTGCGGCCATCAACATTCCTTCAGATGCATGCTCGGGATCAAAGAACTCCTCTATTGAACTTGAAATTGAAAACATTCGAACGGACACGAGCAGAATTCGGCAAGACGCATGAAAGTTGATGAACACACCGATGATATAATGTATATGATCTTTTTTCACAAAGCTCGCAACTTTGATTCTTACACGTACTTAGTGATAGACTGCGGGCAAGTAGGAAATATGTTTCTTCCTTCCCAAATCAAGGAATGATGCCTGCTCCTTGCTAGTTGCTACACATTTTTAGCTTCAACTTGGTAAGAATTATAGGAAACAATAGCAGAAAAATAATACAGAAATTATCATCTGCACACTTCTTGTTTTCATCTCTCCCCTCCGTGAGTACAGCTGAAGAGGTAACATATGGAAAGGTCCTCCGTTATCCTTATTTTCTACTTACCATGTAAAATTCAATTAGTGAGTTGGATTTATTCTTTAAAAATTTTATTTATAAAATGTCTGTAAAAAATAATTTAAAAACAAGAATATATTTTCTATTTAGAGTGTGAAAAAAGTTGCGAAAATCACTTCTGATATTTGTTTGTCAGCATTAATCTGAAGGCAGAAGAGAAGACAATTGATATAATACTTGCTATACTTATGTACTCCAAATGATCTTGTCATTCATTACCAATCAATTGCTTCCACCAATGCAAAAGATGTTTTGTAGTAATTTTTCTAAACCAAGTCTAGTAACTTTTCAAAGGGTTAAGCAATCATTTGAATGCCATGAATGGGTACACCCGGCCAAGAGTAGGCTAAGAGGATAGAAGAGATAATTTGTAAGGGGGACACAACTGGATTAACTGACCTAATACAAATATATCTAGGAAATGAATAATTGTAGTCCCTTCTAGCTTTGTGCAGCATTGGCATGTCCATATTTTACCATTACTTTCTTTGTTGCCATTGCGGCAGCTTCACTAGCTCGAAATGCTCCAGTTGCCATAATTGCCTCAAACTCTCGACCAATCTCTTCTTGCACCTTGCTCCGAGCATCACCGAGAGGATCCCCCTTGAAACTACTAGGTGACGGCTTCTCTTGTCCACCTGCAGAAGGCACAGTCTCATCCTTTGACATCTTTGGCCCTCCAGAGCCATCTGCGATGTCTTCATTATTTGTTTGTCTGGATTGAACAGTATTACTGTCCACAGATTTGTTCACTCTGCTGGTTGTCTGGGTAGCAGGAGCAACAGGAGGATTGAATTGGGGTGCACGAGGGACGGCACCTGCCTTTAATGTTGTCTCCAGTTGCTGTATCATAGGCACTGCATCAAGGTAAAAATCCAAATTAGGAATGCTCCTATTTATATTTGTCATTTTCTTACATAACATCCTACCAAGTATTTATTCACACAATAAAAATCATGTCTCAAAAAAACACAAGATTAATGCACAGGGCAGTACGTTATCTTTAATTTATGTTGCAGACTGCAAGCCCATGAAACTCAGTCATAAGATTCATAAGCATGTAACTGATAAGAAGTCGAGTAGGAGTAGATGCAAGAACCATGATACAAACACATTTCAAGAAAATGAAAACATTCTCACATCTTGTAGAATGTTTAATCACAAAAAAAGGGCATACCTAGCCTTCTCATGACTCTTTCACAGGCCCAGATCATAGGCATTTCTCAGAAATACAAAAATAAATAAATGCAAAGCACATAAGTGTAGGTATTCTTCAATCCTATTGCAGATTCCTAATTTCCTATAAGCTCAGGAAATTCAGTAGAAAGAATTGCAAGCATGTGATGGACAAGAAAGTTATGCAGCAGTAGAAACAAGAAGAACGATGCAAACACATTTAAAAACACCACAACATTCTTAAGTGTTATAGAATGAATACTCACAAAAGAGGGCACCGCCTGGGCTATTCATGACTTCTTTTGGCAGGTCTAGAATATAATCGGGAATGGTCACACCAACTAAAAACTGGGCAACCTCATTACTGAAATTGTTGCAGTTATTAGTTAGCAGACTGTATGTTTGTTCTGTATAGCGAGGACTTATTTCCTGCAAATATGACTCAAATACATCTTTTGGCAGATGAGTGATACCAAGATCTACAACTCGAACTGGAGTCCCATACGGTGACTGTCCTGCTGGGACATGTTGTATACCCCCTCCAAAATAGTATTCATTTCCATAAACTACTAGTCCTGTGTGCCTGCATGATGAAGTAGTGATGAATAAAAGGAAAAGAAAAGGACAAATAGGCCAACAGAAAAGAAACAACTCTAGAACCCTATTTAAAACTCCCCCTGCCCGGAATTGAATATCCCATTTCCTAATTTAGGTAAACTTTTATTAAGAAAAGTAACATTGCAATATTAAAATTAACTAAATCAAACCTTTTTCTTAAAATGCATGCAAGGATGGAGGGAGTAGTAAACTAATTAAAAAAATAAAAAAAAAAGTTAACAATATAGTAGAACACAAGATCTCTCTTTTTTCCTCTTACACAAAAAGAAGTAACTGTATATATCATAACAAACAGGAATAGGATTTTAGTTTTCCCAATTGCAATGTTAGTTTGTGTTGTTGATTTATTATTTCACTACTTTGCTTCTTCTGTTACCGTGTGTTTTTTGCTGCAAAGTTTCCAACCATTAAGGCAAGCTATAATAAGGAAATTTGTAAAAAATATAAATCATATTGCACACTCACCATACACCTTCTATGACTTTCCCCAAGAATGTGCTGGACAATTGTCGAGCCAACCCTTGGCTCAAGTCATAAACATTCAAGGAAACCTTGTAACTCTCCTGTAATAAACCAAGATTGAGAAAGTAATACACATATGAGCATCTTCATAAACTGCAGAGGAAATAATACAGCATGAATCATGGCATATTAGAACAATACCTCAGCCATCTAAAAAGTAAAATGCAGGAAGATTTGCCAAATTAAGTAAGAAGTTATAAATAGCCCAGTGAATCTCAGAACCTGAAAAACTCAAAACATGAAAGGAATATCAAGAGAGAATATAATCAATAATGCCTAGAAAGTACACACCCAAGCCAACAGTCATATCAATGACACCATAGTTAGCAACAATGCAACACATTTGTATTCATAAACCACGTCTTATTTCCCCAGGGGAAAAATTTTAAAAGAACACTCTAGAATCCTTATAAATTCAGCCTCTTAATAATTTTCTTTCTAATTAAACCGCATTCTGCAGGAAACTTCGAGACAGAATAGAAAAGGACACAATGAAACAAGAAATGCAATGGTAAAATCACAATATACTCTTAGATCAAACACTTCACTAGATCCCAGATTTTCCGTCCAATCCCTTGTCCACTTTTAGAACCAAGACAGCCAATATACAAGAATAATCTAAAGAGATCAAGAAATCAAAAGCAAAAAGTTCTTTAAACAACCAATCTTAAATTTTAAAGGCAAAGTTCTTGGAATAATCATATTAAATAACCAAAAAAAAAAGAAAAAAAGACTGAATTCGCCAAATCGCAGAAGATATATGCCTTGGAAGCAGAGGAGCAAGCCACTGTCCATGGACACGAACCTGGAAAGAAGACCGAACTCCGAAGACAAGATCGTCGTCAATAACTTGGCAGGCTACACAAGGAAAGAAGAGAAGTTGCACATTTGGCAGAGATTTTATACGTCTAAGGACGCGACTCGCCTTCCGTCTTCCATAACGTTCTAGAACTCACTAGACCACTAGTTAACCGACACGTGTTTATTTAATTTTTTTGGCCAAATCTTCTATAAAATTTCAGTCGTAGCCACGACGGCCGACCCAACCACCCGTTTTAATTCCCTCCCAATGAAATTCAATGTTAGTTGTAGACTAGTTCTTGTATAGTGTGTGAACTGTGAAGTAATTTTATTATGATTTAAAGCCTTAACCCCATGTATCAACTGTTATATTTCAAAATTAGTATAAATTATTACGGTTAATTTATTAGATATCTTATTAATATTTTATTATATTACTCTCGTTCTTTCTTTTTTTTAATCAACATTGTTAATTTAATTAAGATTATAAATAAGGACGTTTTATGGAAAAAATTTTATATTATCTTAATTTTGATAAAATAGTGATAGTGGGATTTTTTTTTTTAATTCCCCGTATTTATGACTCTTATCAATTTAATAATAATGAGTAGGGAAAAGCGATAAAGATATGGATAATATGAAGTGCCAAAAAAAGTAGTTAAAATAACCTATAAATAGTATCAATGGAATATATATTAAGAATTAAAATAATTAGTATAGTAATTGTTGACATAGCCAAAGTAAAAAAATATATAAATTGTTAGTTACTTATTCATGAAATCATAATAAAAACCATAGAAAAAATATAAAAAGATATAAAATTTTATAGAAATGATTTATATGGTAAAACAGATTAAAAATACCTATAGATTGTTACTTTTGATTAGATTATTAACTTTGACCGTTAAAAATTTAACGGAAATATAAGTTGTCAATTGGGGTTGATTTGACCCCAATCCCAAATGTCAAAAAATTTAAAGAGCCACGACAGTCCAGTCCCATTTTTTGAAGAACCGTCAAAATCCTATAAGTCCAACTCCACAAGGGTTAAGGATCGGGATCGGTTAGTCCTTATATATAGATGCCAGATTCCTAGATTTCCAAGATTCATTACTAGGCATGGTTGAAACTAGCCTTTGTGATGGACCAGTTTATTT
>JAOXNR010000001.1:4497138-4538804 GCA_028571225.1 Parsonsia alboflavescens | reverse complement strand
TTAATTTACCATACATATATATATATATATATATATATATATATATATAGGATTGCTATAAAACACAACTGCTGGAGCCCAACTGCCAAAACAACATCGTTTTGGCAGCCAAATAAATGGATGTATCCTTCAAACCCACTTATTTCGCTGTCAACACGATATCGTTTTGGTAGTTGCGCTCCAATAGTTGCGTTTTATAGCAATTCTGTATATATGTATATATATATATAAGCTATTGATCAATCTAATTCCCAAACTATATCCTCTTAGAAGCTTTGATCTCCAAAGTTTTTTTTTTTACCTGTTTAGTCCTTAAATAATTTACATTTTGATTCATATGATAGGATTATTCACAGATTTTACCTAAATTTGGAGTCATTTTGGACTGGATTGGCCAAAATGACTGCAAATTCTAGTGAAATTTGTGAAGAATCCTGTCAAAAGAACCAAAATGGCCTAAATATAAATTGTTTAAGGACTAAACAAGCATTAAAAAAAAATTTAGGAACCAAAGCTTCCGAAAAGGGTATAATTTGAGGACTATATTAGCCAATAATTCATAAATATTTTACCCCTTTTTTCACTTAAAAAAAATAAAATAAAACAAAACATTTCAATTTTCACACTACTTTAAAAATATGCAAAAAAAAAAAAAGGGGAAGTAAACAAAGTGAATAGAAAATCAAAGAAAAATGTAAAAAATTATAAAATACAAACCAAGTATAAAAATGAAAAACTCGATTTCAGGATTTAAAACTCTTTACAATTCAAATAAATAAATAAATAAAGAGTTTGAATTTCAGTAAGAAAAAAAAAAGACTACAAATAATAATACTATGATACTAATAGAAAGTATGAACTTTTTTAATTATCAAATAAAATGACTTTTTTAATATCTTTGACCCCAAGGGTCAGCCTAACCCGACACTCTCTAAGCCTTCGTTAACCCTTAACCCTTAAGAGACGAATTAAAAAGCTCTTGTTACAATTAGGATCAGGTTTTTTAAACCTAGCCCTTAAAAATTTGGTATGGGACCAAGCCTATCCCAATGACCCAACTTATTTTGACAGCTCTAACTAAAATACTTTATAAGATATGCTCCATAACATTTTTTATTAACTAAATATTTAAAATTACATAACAATTTTAGTTAAATTTCTCATTTTTAAAAGACACTAAAATAATTTCGAAAAAAAAAATAATAAATCGGTGATTATCTCCAAAGAAAGTGAACTTACACTATTAACTAAAAATAAACTTGTTACATAGCTTCACGACTCAATTCTATCATTCTAGCTAAAACATGTTTAATACTTACTTCCCTACATATAACAATTTATTCTCCATAACAAGTTACATGAGTCATCTCTTTAAAAACTATATCTCATGAGATAGAATCATGGAATGCATATTTCTAGCATAAATGGGTGGATTATCCATTAGAGGATGTATCTAGAGCTGTCAATTGGGATTGGTCCTATCCAATCTGATCTTATAGAAAATTTAAAGGGTCAGAATGGATCAGTCCCATTTTTTGAATTGTAATGAAAATTCTAACCTAACCTAACCGCACAAGGATCAAGAATAGGAATGGGTCAGCCCTTATATAATTTTTTTTTTACTTTAAAAAATATTTAAAATAAAACATTTCAATTTTCATACTACTTTAAAAAAATGTAAAAAATGGTAAACAAAGTGAACAAAAAATTAGAGAATAATGTAGAAAATTATTGAATACAAACCGAACATAAAAATGAAAAACTCAATTTCAAAAATAAAACTCACTACAGTAAAAAAAAAAAAACCTAAACAAAGAGTTTGAGTCTCAATAGGAAAAAAGTACTACCACAAACAATAATACTGCAATAGTAATAGAAAGTATATATATTTTTAATTATAATAAATAAATTAAAAAATAAAATAACCTTTTAAATATTTTTGACCATAAGGGCTGGTCGAGTCGAACTCTTTCTAAACTCTCATTGACCTTTAAGAAATGGGTTAAAAAACTCGTTTTACAATTGAGATCAGGTTTTTCAGACTCAACACTTTAAAAATCAGAGATAGGGCCTGATTGATCGCAAAGATCCAACTTATTTTGACAACTCTTGATGTATAGGGAGACTAAGGTAAAACCAAGTTATATATAAATATATATATTTATATATATATATATATATATATATATATTTATATATATTCAAAATTGATTACTGAACTTTTAAACCAGTGAGTTTGACTATTCAACTTCGTGATTTTGTCAAAATTACAAAGTTGAAAAGTTAAATTGTCAAATCTCACCAACTTAAATAATTAAATTGTTAAATATATAAAATTAAATAATCAAATTAAGGGTAATGATATTGAATGCATCCGTAAATATTCACGCTTAACGAATCACTTAATTTTTGTAAATATACATAGATAAAGTGCATAGGTGAAAAGTCATTTTTTATGGGTTCAGCTCTCGAGTAATTTCACTATGTTAAAAAAGTCGTGAGTCAAGTCTTATTCGTGAGTAGGAGCTAAATTTTGTGGGTACCAAAACTAGTTGAATTTGAATTAGTCTCCAATGATATAAGATACAAAATGCTGTAAGTAATATATATATATATAAAGATATATATTTATATATTATCGGAGGAATGATAGTGTGGGTTACGGAACACATATTAATAAGTGTTCCAATTAAATCTCTAACAGTCAAAATTGACGATTAGTTGTTAAAAAAATAAATTATTTTATAAAAAAATAAGTTTTCAAATATTTTTTATAAACTAAACCCTATGGATACTGATAAAATTTTAATTAATTGTTTTAAAAAAAAATCCGTTAACGATGATCATCAGAAATTTAATTGAAATACTTGTTAGTGTGTCATATATATTAAAATTAAAATGTATTTCAATTAAGTGCGTTTTATCGTATTTTCATCAAATTAAAATGTTTAAAAATTTAGTGAATGAATACAAATAAATAAAAAAAAAAACAAAGAAGTAATTTCATATTCAATGGTCAAATTGTTCATGATGCCAGAAATTTAACATTCATAACGGAATCTGAAGACGACCTTGGCGTGCGTCTAACGCGGGCCCAGCCGTAAACCGTTTTTTCCTCTTTCTATGCTGCTCCTTATTTGAGAGGAAGAGGTGCTGCCGCTTTTTCCAAATTTGTTTTATTCATCTTTCTAAATTGAATATAATTAATTTTTTAATATTTTTTAAATTGTTGTTTGTAAATATATATATATATATATATATATATATTAATGCTATAGAAAATACAGTTATATTTATAAAGTTAGAAATAACTATCAACGTCTAATTTTATTTTTAAAAAATTAAAAATTTTCAATAAAATAATTTTTTTTGCAAATATATTTTTATATATTTTATTCTAAACGTATAAATTAAACCCTGGAATATTAGATAAAAATTATTTATTTATTTTAAATAAAAAAAATCAATTGACTATTAACTTTGAAAGTTAAAAACTTAACATTGCATTATATACTAAATGCACATGTACATCCTATGGCATTTTCATATATATATATATATATATTATCATCTTTAGGAATCCAAAATGTTAGCTAATTCAGATAAATATATACCCTCTAAAAAATCTTAACCATAATTGACAAATTATTTTATTATATTCTCTAACACTCTCTCCATCCCTAATTGAATTTTTATGAGTGTAATTTTAGATCTCTTGAATTTATCATCAAATTAATTCCTTAATTTAATAATTTACATATTCCACCATCTCATGTCGTTCCAACATTAGTTTCATATATATATATATATATATATATATATATATATTCTATTATGTGAGCCATTGCACATCTGTACTAGTGTGAGACATTCCCAAACAATATCGCAGAACAGAGTTACAACGGGATTCATTTGTTTGAGTTTGTGAGCTTGAGGTTGGATGATAGAATTCTTGAATGATGGCAGATTGGATCTGAGAAGAAGCGGTGGCGATGGCTTTCCTCTTAATGAGCCTACATCTCGACATTTTTATGCAATAAGCCCCTTCTGGTGAAGACTGGTGGTAGGTGGTCAGGTTGGGGAATTCATGGATTTGAGTTTGTGGTGACTAAATCCTTGGGTGATGACACGTTAGTTTCTCGCCTGAGCTCCTATTTGTCTGCCCATAATCGGAAATCTGAGTGGCACTGGCACAGATTTGTATTGCTGGTGCTGAAGGATGCTTGCTCTGCTCTGGTTCTCTCTCTCCTATGACATTTTTTTAAAAAAAACGAAACGACGTCGTCTAGTCGTGGTGCACACAATTTTAATGTGTGACGCCGCACATAAAAACCTTCCTTTCCCTCTCTCTCTATCTATATATATATATATATATATATGTGTGTGTATATTATAATTAAGAGTAATTTGGTTTGTAAATTTGAAAGAAGGTCAAAGATAGACATTATTTAACTTTTATACAAATTTTTTAAAAAAGGCATTTAATTCATGGCCTACTAATTCAAATAAATATATACATTTTAAAATATCTTAACCACAATAGACAAGTTAATTAATTATTTGATTACATTATCTCACATTCTCTCCATCCTCCATTGGACTTTTACGAGCTTAATTTTCGATGTCTTGGATTTTATGTCCCATTAACTCCTTAATTTAACAATTCACATATCCCACCACCTCATGTTGTTCCAACAGTGATTACATTTTGTTACATTTTTTTAAAAGTATTTTTTATAATTAAGGGTAATTTGGTTTGTAATTTTAAAAGAGGTTAAAGATAAACACTATTTAATTTTTATACAAATTTAAAAGAAAGACATTTAATTTCAAATGAATAGGAGGATGAAGTGAGATCTAAGTCAATATTGAACTAGAATTTAAAATACATAATCATATATTTTTATCCAAATAAATTATCATTTTTTTATTTACTTTATAAAATTTGGAAATGTTATATAAAAAAATCTTCTCATTTTTTTCCCCTCTTCAATTTAGACTGACAACGGGGATGACTATTCGCTCTGACACCAGATAATGAATATTTTTAATGTGATCTTTATTGTTACGAGAAATTTTTTACAACTTTTGGACATAATATATATGGTTGAAGTGATCTTGACTTTTGTAAGTAATTACTGGAGATATTATTCAAGAGATTAATGACAGAGAAGAATAATTTAGAAAAAACAATATAATAGATTTCCTAAATAATTAATTGAGATATTATTCAAGAGATTAATGACAGAGAAGAAGAGTTTTGAAAAAACAATATAATAGATTTCCTAAATAATTACTTGAGATATTATTCAAGATATTAATGACAGAGAAGAATAATTTTGAAAAAAAAATAGATTTCGTAAATTAATTAAATAATGAGCAAATTAAATCTAAAGAATAGTGATCAGATTTTTGTATAAGAGGAAATAAATATAAAAGTTGTATCGATTATTGTTGGATCTTATATTAAAATTTTATTTATTTATTTTTAAAAATATTTATCATTGAACTATTTAAAATGAAAATAGATAACATTCAAATTTAAATCAGTACAGAGAAATTATAAAATTTAATTGTTAGGGAGTGTTTTGTTTTTTGATACTGCGGAGGCTAATTTTGGATTAGGATTTGTTTACTCATCATCATCAACCACTATTGCAAAAATGGCAACTAAAATGATCTCTGGTCCAATCAAACTCGTTAAACATCGAACACGTCGCACCATCGCTCCATTCCACGTAAGCCCACCGCTATTGTGTTCCAGCGCGCGTCACTTTAGCACCGCTTGAGCCTACGTAAAAGTGGTTCGACACTTAACGATCATCGGGGTGGAATCAAGGAGCCACTTTTCCAAATCTATTAAAGTTCGAACTCTTCTCCCCAAACCATTTCCCAAGCCTAAATTCCTTATAAAATTCAGAGACACGCCTTCACGTTTCCCTCTTTCCGAACCTTAGGCTCAGATCCCAAATTAAACCATCTCCAGCTATTTCTCAGCTTTCTCCTCCGATATTTACTCCCCAAACTCCACTCCTCTATAAAAAATAAAGCTCAATCTTCAAGTTGACAACTTCACCTCACTGAAAGTTTTGAATTTTTTATTTATATTTCGGTTGATTTTTTCTGGAAACATACATCCAATAAATTCAGGCTGCTGAAGTAAAATCTGTTTGTTCTATGTAATAGAAAAATTTGGAACATAACTTGAAGATCGGGATCGCTATACCAAGTTTTGGTAGAAAACTGCAATTGGAGTGTTTCTACCTGGGAGTCGTTAATTTGTTGCTGATTTTGGATAATTTTCAGCTTCTTTTTTCTTTTTACAATTTCGGTTTGGCGAATTTGAGGAACTCGTGAATTTCGAGTTCTGGGAGAGTAGGTGAATAAGATTTTATTTTATTTTATTTTTAAATGACGAAAAGAAATAAAATCATGAGATCTTCGTTGAACTTCGTAAAATTTACTGTCTTTTGGTGTTCTTCGTGTTGATGTAGTTCCAGTTAGGGTTTTTATGCAGGAGATCTTACTATGGTCGGCAATGCTGAGTTTGATTCGTCAGTTTGGTAGGAATGTTGATTTATTCTTCCAAACTTGTGTTTTTTTTTTCTTTAGTAATACTGTTAGCACTTGTTCAATTGTTAATGGAGTGGTTAACGATTATGCAGAGTTTGATTGCTCGGAGACGCTGTGATAGGCTGTTGGAACTTATCTGTGGAGTGACGTTAGTACTGTTCACTCATGGCGCAGAGTAATTGGGAAGCAGATAAGATGTATGTCTTCGTTAACGTGTTATATTTTCTATTGAGTTTAACTAATCTTGTTCTGTTGATTACCAAAAGATAAAAAGTTCCTTCTAAATTTTCGCCTAGAAGCATATGGGATGAGGAATAGGAGTGAACTGTTTGCATTTTCTTTTCTTTATTTGAAATTCAAGGAATTCCTAATAGTTCTATCTGCACACCCTATAAAAGAGTCTTAGTGGTGCTAACTGCTAATTATCGCTATATTACATTTGTAACAGGCTTGATGTTTACATACATGACTATTTGCTGAAGAGAAAACTGCACAACTCTGCCAAAGCTTTCATGACAGAGGGGAAGGTTGCCACTGATCCTGTAGGTATGATGATTTTATACTTAGTCTTTGCATGCTTATCATTTTTCTACAGTTATATATAATTGCTTAGGGCCTGATTACTTGTCATCAATTGGAAAATTGAGTGGAATGTCTTTGTTTGTTGCCAGTTTAAATTAATAGATTTATAAACATTTCTTTTTGATTTTGGTTGGGGTAATACAAGTTTCTGGTGTCTTCATCTTTAGAGGATGAAGAGACCTGCAATGTACCTAAAATATGCTAGGTTTTCACACTCCAAGCTCATCCAAGGCTCAAGTCTGATATTTTTAGAACGTTGCTACTTTGGAAACTATTTAGCTTAGTTTGATTAAATAGATCATAGATGCTTTTTGCTTTTCTTGGATATTCCATTTGTAGAAAATTGGAGGCTATGGGGTCTGTTCCTATTGGTACATTTCTGTATTAATCTGACAACTACCGTCATAGGTGGGTTTTCACCTGATGCTCCAATGTTAGTCACCTGTGTGAAATGTGATTTTTTTTTTATATCATATCTGTCAACGCTAATGCTCTTTTTGTTGATGACGTTCCAATTCAGCCATTGATGCACCTGGAGGATTTCTATTTGAATGGTGGTCTGTCTTTTGGGATATCTTCATAGCGAGGACGAATGAGAAACATTCTGAACCAGCTGCCGCTTATATAGAGGTTAGTGAGAGAGAATGTGTGTATGTGTGTGTGCATGTGTGATTGCGTCAGCATTGAGCGATGTAGATGGGCAGGGTGCTAAATTTGGTACAGACATCATTCTTTGTCCTTATTTGTCTATGGGATGAATATTGTCTGAAATGCTTCTCTCCACATTAAATGTAGACGCAACAAATGAAAGCAAGAGAACACCAACAGCAGATACAGATGCAGCAGTTGCAACTAATGCAGCAAAGGAATGCTCATTTACAGCGAAGAGATCCAAATCATCCTCCCCTTGGTGGTCCTATGAATGCTGATGGAATTATGGGACAACCATCTGCAAGTGTGTTGGCAAGGAAAATGTATGAAGAGCGTATGAAGCATCCCCACTCAATGGATTCAGACACGTCTCCAGCTCTTATGGATGCAAATAGGATGGCACTTTTAAAGTCAGCAACAAATCATCAAGGGTAAATTTGTAGATCCTTCTCGGAATTGTTTAGGAGTTGAGAGTTATTTATGTATTTTTTGGGGAAGGTATGATTATTGTGGCTGAATTTCTTGAAAAGATTTGCAAGCTGTCTGATCATGAGTTTCTGTGATTCTTGTGGATGATTCAGCCAGTTGGTACAAGGAAATTCAGGTGGTATGTCTGCGGCTTTACAACAAATGCAAGGACGACCTCAACTAGCTACTGTAACTACCTGCAACTGTCTATTGCTGTCTGTTACAAAACCTGTCTTTCCTTGTCCAATATTGTTGCTGCAATTTTTTCCCATTTTTTTTTTCCTGAAAAATTTTCAGGACATCAAGGGGGAAGTGAGCTTGGGTGCAACTCAGAAATCTCTCCCCATGGATCCTTCATCAATTTATGGACAAGCAATTCTTCAATCAAAGTCTGGATTGGGTGGTGCAGGTACCACTGTTAGTTGTTTGATGGAACTTAGTTGTATGAAATGCTCAATTATTCTCCGCTGGCACTACTATATGATAACTAGTACTATTTTCTCCATTTCATTGCATAACTCTTCTGCAGAAAACTGACTTGGTAGCACAAATTGGGAAAGACAAAGGTCCCAAATGGATGATAGAGTTGACTGGTTTGAACTTATGTGGCAAATGTATATATTTTTGAACCAAAAAGCTAAGGAAATTGTAACTCAACAAATTAAAATGAATTACCTAGTTTTGCCTGACTCATCTATGCTGTATTAAGCACACAAATCAATTGCATGCCCTGCTCTCTAAGAACTAATTTTAAGAAAACACTAAAGGAATTGGATAGTTTAGACTTCTGGTAATGTTGTGCTGGTCATTGCATGAAAAGGAAAGGGAGAAAAATGATGTAGCTATACACTGGAGAAAAATTCAGGTGTACCCACCCCATTCCCCTCAAAAAATGGGCTAATAAAAGGGAAGAAAAAGAAATCCTGAATTAGATATGTCTGCTGGCTCAAAGACCAAGGGCTAATTCTGCTTCACCACTAATTTATGTATTGAATTCTTTGAACAAGCAAGAGTTGGTAATTTGTGTCTCCTATCCAAAAGCAAAACGAACAACCAATTCAGCATGACCACTAGAGGTATATTCTGAATTACTCCAAATAAACTTTAGTTACCTTTGTTTCTTCCTTTTCTGGTATTGAACAATTTAATCTGTGTAACACATGTTTGCATTTCAAAAAACTAGATTTTGCACCTTAGTTCTTATATAGATGTTTTGTTGATCATGTTGAGCATGAAGTCATATAATTGTGTTGGAAAAGTATCCTTTAACCTAATCTGTTTTGAAGTGGCCTGAGTACGTCAAGAAAGAAACATCATTCTCTTGATCCTGATATTGCGTTAAAAGGTTTCATGCTCAAAGTAATCCAGAAAAATTGCCATCTAATAGCTACAATCTTGGTTGCTCTTTGTTTTTGATAATGTTTTCACTCTGCCAATCTTGCCTTGATCATTGGGTGCATATTTTTGGCATGTTATTGCCACCTAAGTTTTGAGAATTTCTGACTGAGCATTCATATGAACTGACTTTGTTGTCTGCTTTCAGCATTGAACCAGGGGGTGACAGGTCTTCCACTGAAGGGTTGGCCCTTAACTGTGAGTCTTTAGGTATTTTTATGTATCGTGTGCATTTCTGATATGTCTAATTTTGATATTTGATAGTTACAAGTGCCTGACTGCTGATAGGGAATTGATCAATTGCGTCCAAGTTTGGGTCTGCAAGTTCAGAAGCCGAATTTACAGGGCCAAAATCAGTTTCTCTTGGCATCTCAACAGCAGCAAGTCCTAGCTCAAGTTCAAGCTCAAGGCAGCATGGGAAATTCACCCAATTATGGCTTTGGTGGTCTACCAAGGAGCAACTTTAATGCGAAGGATGGCCAACCACCTAGAAATGATGGTTCTATATGTTCTCCCGTGCAATCAAATTCTCCGAAGGTGAATAGTGTTTTTTTGAATGGCTAACAGTTTGCTTTTTTGTTCTCCTTCCAGTATGCGTTTGCTTGCGCACATGTATCCAACATATTTTGAGTAGTCATCTTCAGTCTTTTTCAAAGCTCCATAATGGAGAGACAGTTGCTGATTTGACTTATGTCCCTTATATAGCTACATTCTTAAGAGTGCAGCTCCTGATATATTTACTGTAACTGTCAGATGAAGATGGGTCAGATGCCACAATCTTCCTCCCAACAACAGGAACAGTTGCAGCAGCAGCAGCAGCAGCAACAACAACAGCAACAACTACAACAGGTTTCATTGGTTTATGCTGATAGATTAATTGTGTATTTGTTTTGCTTTTGAAGTTCACAAAAGTTGCATTTTTTTCAACTGAAGTTCAACATGCCTTTTCGAGCCTCAAAATCAAAAGAAAGAAGTAATTCCACATTTCCACTTTTTTGAATTTGAGAAAATGGTATTTTGGATTTTCATTTGGATACAATCTGGGGTTGCATTGATCATTAAGCATGAGTAAGTTGTGGTGAGCCAAGGAACTGTGTTTTTCTTTGTGGTGTGTCTTCTAGTTAACAACACTTTTTGGGTTAAAAGAAGGTTTATGGTCTCTGGAGTTCAGAAAAGTTGGCCTATCAAATGCAAACAAAAATTTAAGTTAGAAAAACTGAACTTAAGTTAGAATCCAAGTCCACCCTAATTTGTTGATGGCAAAAGCTTCATTCTGGTCTTTTAGAAGGATTTATTATGATATATTGAATGCATTTGAGGTTTGTTTACTCACCTTCTGGGGTATAACTTGTGTATTTCATTGGATTCTATTCTTATGAAGAATAATAGGAAAAGAAAGCAACACTCTTCATCTGGTCCTGCCAATAGTACGGGGACAGGAAATACAGCGGGTCCTTCGCCTAATTCGCCACCATCAACTCATACCCCTGGTGATGTGATGACTACCTCTAGTAGCCTACAGCATGTGACCAAAAGTTTCATGTATGGTGCAGAAGGAGCAGGTGCCATAGCATCATCTACAAATCAACTGGTGAGCTTTATTACTAACTTTACATTTTTCAAGGTTGAGTTTATCTGCTCCCACTTCTTTACTATGTTATTAGAATTTTTGAATTGGTGGTATCCTCATGAGCTCAAGGTACAGTCCTTAATGAAGGGATACATAACTTGCAACGAGTCTGAGATTCATTAGGAAAAGAGGCTGTAATAAATGTTTTCAGTTGAGCTGAATGTGATATTTCTTTTTACAGGATGATTTGGAGAATTTTCCCGATGTTGGTTCTTTGGAAGATAATGTGGAATCGTTTTTGTCACATGATGGTGGGGATGGCAATATATATGGCTCTTTGAAACAAACTCTCACTGAGCACAAGCCAGAGTCCTCTAAAAGTAATGCCAGTGCCTTTTGTTGCCTATGTCATATTTGATATATTCTAAATGCAACTCTGACCCCAGTATTCTTGTTTTAGGTTTCTCCTTTGGTGAATTTGGTTGTATAAGGACAAGAAACAAAGTGCTTTGCTGTCATTTTTCTTCTGATGGGAAGTTACTAGCTAGTGCAGGACATGACAAGAAGGTAAAATCTCCTAGTCATGAAAAATTGCTTCATCTTTAGCTTATAGATAGGACAAGCTTAACTTTCTGCTCTATTGAGTAACTTTCACCACGTGGATTCCAATGATCTGATGCCTGTTGAGCATTTTTTTTCTCCCCTTTTCCAACTTGTAGTTCTTTGTACAATATGTGTTGTTTACTTTTAGTTGATAAAGAAGGGAAGTTTTTTAGGGGGATAACTGATTCTCTTTTATATGCTTTAGGCTGTCCTTTGGAATATGGATACTCTGCAAACAGAAAGCACTACGGAAGAACACCAATGTGTGATCACCGACATCCGGTTTAGACCTAATTCAACTCAGTTTGCAACGGCTTCATATGACAAGTCTGTCAGACTTTGGGATGCAGCTAATGTAATTACCTTTTTGTCCATTTCTATAACGACCTTTACATTTCAATGTTGGTTGACAGTCCTCAGTACTGGTAAATTCCTGGCATTTAAAATGAAGATTGGGCCTTTGTTTGGATTCTTTTTTTCCATATACATGCTTCATGAGTTTGAGATTGTGCTGGAATTTACCTGCATTAAGCTTTCAATATTTTTCATCTAACCTTTTTGCAATTACTATTACTATTACCCTTGACATTTACCTGATTTATCACAACTTGTTGTGCAGCCTAGCTATTGTTTGCATGCATATACAACACATGCTTCTCATATTTTATCTCTGGACTTTCATCCCAAAAAGAACGACCTGTTCTGTTTCTGTGATAGTACTGATGAAATCCGGTACTGGAACACTTCTCCATTCTCTTGTGTACGAGTTTCCAAGGTAATATTTTAGATGCACTTTCATCAGCATGTGTCTTTTCTATGTTAAATTTGTTCTGAGCTTACACAGCTTAACAACAAATTTCAACAATCTGTTGCATTTTGTAGCAATCGGGAAGCACACAAGTGAGATTTCAACCAATAACTGGACATCTACTTGCAGCAGCCTCGGACAAAGCAGTGACCATCTATGATGTGGAAACCGACAGACAAATCCATTATTTCCAGGTTTGTACTAATATACACCTGATTCTTTATGTGATTCTATTGGAAAGCAATATACACGAGACCTTTTTGTTATTCGGTTCTATGCATGTTGACCTGCTTTGATTGTTTGTGACCATACCTGCAAGCTTTCTGTGTTGATTTTATGTAATGGGTTCTTAGGGACATTCTGCTCTGGTGAACTACTTGTGCTGGGATCTCAATGGCGATTATTTGGCGTCTATCAGTGAGGATGCTGTTAAAGTCTGGTCGCTCGCATCAGGGGAGTGTATTCATGAGATCAGTTCAAATGTTAACCACTACTATTCCTGTGTCTTCCATCCAAATTACTCTACTCTACTGGTGATTGGAGGATTGAGGGTAATTAAGCTTATATGCTCTTTTGTTTCTTTTGAGTTCTATTTCTCACTTTTATCCTTTTGTCCTTTCTAATGGTGTCTGGAATATATTGAGGTGATCACCCTTTGTTACAGTCCTATACCAAAAGATCAATTTCAAGCCAGATCTTTTGCGAGAGAAAATGAAAAGGAGTTGTGTAGTGCCAGATTGGTGGTGTCCTTTCCATGTTATTTGCTAGTTAGTGTCAATCTAGTGGATTAGATCCCAGGTAGGTTGCAACTGGGGTTGGAGACCTAGGAGAAAAGAAATAAGAAAAAGAATTTCTTGGATCCTCTTGACAAATGTAATTGGTGGTGCCTTTTACAAAAGCTGAATCTTTTTTGTATTTGCTGTCAACTTATTTTCACATTTTATTAAAAGTATCTTCTTGGGAACTAGAGATGACATTTATTTTATAAAGCAAAAATTCTTACATAACAAGATGGGAATATCTTCTGTCATGGGAGTGAATAGATGTTGAAGTAGGTTGTCAGATGCTTTCTGTCTAGTAGAATGGTGATGCACAATGCATGAAAACTAGCCCTACTTCCCATAAGAGCATCTTTTCATGAAAATGTGAACTGAACTTTTAATTTATTTGCGTTGTAGTCCTTGGAGCTGTGGAACATGGTTGAGAATAAAAGCATGAATGTTGCCGCACATGAGAACATTATCGCAGCTTTGGCGCAATCCCCCATGACAGGAATGGTGGCTTCTGCAAGTCACGATAGTTCTGTGAAGTTGTGGAAATGAAGAGTTATACCTTGAAGGTTGTTGACATTGGGACACCATTATATTCAAATAGGTAGCTTTGCTCATGTACAAACGATCAAGAGAATGATACCACAATGCTAAGGTTTTTTTTCTCCACTCGTCTAATTGTAAGATATGTTGTTGCATTGTTGTCTCGAAGATCTTTCAAGTAAGAAACAGTGAGAGTTGATTAGTATGGTAGCAGATTTGTCTGGTTAGGTGAAGAAAAATGATGATATTTTCAACTGTATGGTGATTTCTAAAATAATACTGGATCATCTTCTAGGAAAGAAGGATGTGCTTTTTTCCAGGGATCATGGGCTTGAGTGGTTTGGTCATTGGTGAACTCTTCATCTCTAGTGATTCTCGTGTGCTTTGGATTTCAAAGTTTTATCTAGTAGTGAATCCAGGAGCCAACTGGACCTCATTTTTTTGGCAAAAGGTTTGATGTGAAACCATCAACTTCCTCAAGGAAGGATGTGTACTTGTTTCTAATGATTAAATCACGGGTTTGGTGCACTTTAGTTATTATCATCGTATGCGTCTATAATAGATCTTTGAAACTTTGGACTCTTCAGAAAATGTTACTCCTTCCATAATTTCGTTCAGAATTTAATGTTTTGATTAAGGGTTGCTTTTGATTTTACAAAATAGTTAATTTATCTTTTTATCTTTTTTTAATTAAAATATTTCATTAATCAGAAATATATGAAAGCATGAAATTCTATGTTAATAAAAAAAGTATCAAATAAATTAAGTGATAAAATACCCAAAAAAGGGGAGAAATTATGCATTACTCTTGAATGGAATCCATAAAAAAATTATTATGTGCGAATGTAACTGAGATTGTTATGTGATTGTATATTTAAATTTTATTTTTTATTTTTAAAAGTGGATATTTGATTTTAGATAAATTAAAATAGAAATAACGACAGTTAATTCTCCTCTTCAAACAGAAAAAAAAAAAAAAGTGGGAAAAAGAATAATAAACATGAAAGTTATTTTTAATGGTAATTTTGATTTTGAGCAAAATAGATTAAATCACTAAATTAAGGATGTTAGTGGATTTTATATTGAAAATCTATTCACTTTTAGAAATAGGATATTTAATTTTAGATTATTTAAAATAGGGTTTTTATCATGTTTGGTTTCATATGTTTAAATCAAATTATAATATGATTTTATAAGTTTTTTTTTCCAGTCATTATGATCCTTCAACATTTTGTAGCTGTTATGGTCCCAATTATTAATTTTTTAACAAAATACTAGTCATTTATCAGCATACAATAATATTTCAGGGGAAAAATTATTAATATTATCCTTTCAAAATCTAATTAATCTTTTTTTTTAGGAAAAAAAGAAAAAAGAAATGCATTTAGATTAACAAATCTAAATAAATTAACTGAACCATCAAAATTCATTCAAAACCCTCTTGTTGGTTGGATGAGATGGATAATATTGTCCATGAAAAGTTATTCCGTACTAATACCAATAAATTGATCAGTTTTAATGAATGTTTTGTTAAAAAAATAATAGTTGGAACCAAAATGGTAGTCCATAATATGTTGACGGATCAAAATGACTGTCTATATTATGTTAAGAGACCATAACGGTTGGAAAAAACTTTGGGATCATACTTTAGTTTGGTCCAAACATGTGGGATCAAATAGGCTAAAAGCCCTTTAAAATAAAAACAGTCACATTCAATTTTTGACGGGAATATTATATTTTAATATCACAAATAGTATTATTTATAAATTTTTTTAGGAAAGCTTTATTTACTAAAATGTTAAATACTAGAATCAAATTACCAAAAAAAAAAAAAAGTTGAATACTAGAACCACGCATTTGATGTTACCCGGACTAATGCTTAATAATATAATCAATTTAGATATATTAAATATTTATTTAAATATCTTAATCAATTTAAGTAGGTAAATCGTAAATGTTTTCTGATCCTTAATACACAACATATGGTCTCTTAGGCCATATTTTTAGAATTGAATCGGTTATCGAATCGGAAAAGTTACTGATTTACGATTCAATGGTTTAATTGGGATTAAATCGGAATTGAATCGGTTAATTTTAAAATTAAAAATTAGTGATTTTATAAGCTAAAATATATGTAAATAATATGATTTATTTCAAATTAATAGTATATATATATATTTATTAGCTTACAATAAAAACCTATAAACATATAAAGAATTCATAAATTGAACTTCCATTTTTCTTTAATATCAAGAATTAGAATAAAAATAAATTAATTTTCCACATAAATTATTTCAAATTAATGAATAAAATTTTCTCTATCTTTTAATTTAAATCCAATAATACTGAATCTTAAATTTTTGTTCCATGAAAAAATAATTTTTTTTACATAAAAAATTTGAAGAGAGATTGAGATTAAATGAGTTAAAATGTTTATGATTTAAATTAAATAATCATATAATTACTTCAATAGATCGATCTACAAAGGAAAATGTTAAAATAAATTTTGGTGTTTTAGAAGAGTTCTTTTGCTTCTCTCACGGCATTGAAGTTACAGCTAATTGATTGTATTGGACTGTCAAAAGCCCTTCAAATTGCTTGCCAGTCACTTGATCAAAAAGTTTCCCCATTGATTGATTGTATTGGACCGTCAAAAACCCTCCAAATTGCCCGCCACAAGATTTGTCCACTGAGAACCAAAATCGGCCGATTCAGTTATCAACCGACCTGTTCAACGATTCATCGGTTGAATCGATTGGTTCTCACCGACTCAAGAGATTAAGAGCGGTTTTAGCAGAAATCGATTTTCAACCTTCAATCGGAACGGAAAAGAGACCGGTTGGCAATTCAATCAGTCGATCCGATCCAGTCAACAAAACATCATCTTCTGGGACATCCCAGTGGGTGGAATGGCTAGCAATTAGACCATAGGTCTTGAGTTCGAATCCCACCAACACCTTTCCGGATAAGCGGAACGTCAAGATGCATGTAAATTAATTCGGACAACGCATAAAAATATCTCATAAAAATAAAAATAAAAATACAAAACATAAGGAGACATATTTATTTCACTTATTTAACTTGATGTAATAAATTGTGTGAATATAATATTTAATGTTCGAAATTTATTTAATTTATTTCACATATACATATAAATATATATATAGTGAAATAAATATGTCTCCTCAACGCCCGTTGATCTTCTATATACTAAGATTATTAATGCACCAAAAATATAAGGATTATAATTGAAATTCTGATGACTTATTCTTGATAGAATAGAAAGATTGATATTATTGGAATTTCAAGGGTTGTGTTTGTTTGACTTGAATTAGATATTAAATGGGATCTGATTGAAAATTGAAAGACTAATATATTCTATATGATTATTTATTTTATTTTAATAAATTATTAAAATTGATAATTTTTTTATAGTAGATTAAATATTTTTAAAAAACATTTCCAAAGATATATTTTAAGTTTTTAAAAAAGCATAATAAGAAATTACTTCCTTATCCATCTAACTATAGAAAAAATTTATACAGAAAAAAAAATCCAATAAAGCCGCTCCCCAATCCCACTTCTCCTCTGAGTCTCCCCTCTTTGATGAAAATAATACTTTATTTATTTAGAATTGAATATTTTATTTCTTTAATTAGATAAAATTTTAGTAAAAAAATTTGACATTGCAATTTAAAAATAACGAAATCTAACTATTTTATTAAAATATATGAATTAAAATGAGACATTAAATTTCAGACAAAGAAGTATTTAATTTAAACTTTTTTTTCTTTTCTTGAGTGAACATAATTTCACAAAATTTGGGCTTCGCCTCTAAGCATCAGAAGGTCTTCGACTCATCTGTTGTATTCTAGAAGTAGTCCTTTCTCATCAGAAGCTTATTGGGTTGCCCATATGTGAGCCCACAATTCCTCAAAGTTGCAGGAAAATGCGACCTGGCGATGTGCTTCTTCGTTCTCTCTCTCCCTGTCACCCTTGACAGGGATACAGTTTTCTTCTCTAGAAATGGAATTATCGGAACAAGTTCTGAAAATGATGGAGGACGAGCTCGATGAAGATGGTGAATCATTAGAGAAAATTTCCGAAGCTTTTGTCTGCAGCATTTGCTTGTAATTCTACTACAACTTTCCCTATATTTTCCGCAATTGCGTTTTCTTTTTCAATTCTGCGATGGTTTCAGAATTCTTAGTAGCTTTCTTTCCCAGCCCTCTGAAAGTTTTGTTTCTGTATCAATTGAATTATGATTTCATACAGGAGCTTTGGAAATTGAAGAATGAAGCTGGGAATTTTTGTGTTACTGTTCATTTTTCTAGTTGATTAATTTGGATGCTTCTTTTAGAGTCACCTTATATAAATATTTATATCATAGACATACATGTTACTTGCATAAATCTTTTTTATTATGTTTTCCTTTCTCCAGTTGCCAGTTTCATAGAAAAAGTGAACTTTTAATATCACCATCATAGAGGGCTGGCATCTTTTCTCTTCGTAAAAGTTTTGAACCAAATGCTAATACAGAACTGTCTCTTTTTTTCCCCTTTTCCTGTTTCTTTTTGGCTGTTATGAATTAGGGTGCATAGCTGTTATGAATTTATCTAGTGTTTGCATGTTAAGAAATAGAATCTGGGATAGAGTTTCTTGGCAATTCTTCTGGCTAGGCACTCTCAAGATGTGTAATTTGTTGAATATGTTATCTCATGAGTTGTTTCTTCAAATTCTTTCTCCTCTTGTACTTGAATAAAAGTATTCTGTGAGGATTTAACTTTGGTCTTTTTTCTTGTAGGGATCTCCTCTACAAGCCAATTGTTTTGGGTATGATGATCTTTCTTTATAAGCAGAAGATATCCTTAACCTGTCTTCTCTAATTGTTGGTTTCACAACATTTGCAGCCTGTGGCCACATTTCCTGTTTCTGGTGTGTCCATAGATCTATGAGTGGTCTACGCGAATCTCATTGTCCAATATGTAGGCATCCATATCATCATTTTCCAACCATCTGTCAGATGCTTCACTTCTTGCTTTTGAAACTGTATCCTACTGCATATAAGAAAAGGGAAATTCAAATCCAAGGTCAAGCCTTTTGTGACTCGCTTTTCATTTTTATGAACAGCAATTAATTCCAATGAAATATGTGGCTTCACAAATCTTTGATTTTATGTATTCCAGAATATGAAAAGGAAAAAGGCAGCTTCTCTCCAAAGTTTGATGATCCCAAATTCATATCTGAAACTGAAAAGGTATTATATCACATGGGTAGTTCTCGGGAATCATCGGTTTCTGAATGTGACTTGTTGTCACATCCAAGTTCCAGCAGAAAGGATGACATTTTGCTTGACCTGTCAACATGTGGATCAAGAATAGTTGAAGAAGATGCTCAACCAAGTTTCCAACTAGCTATTGAAAATGTTGAATCAACAAATTCTGTTGTGGATGAAGAAAAGAAATTCCAAAGGAGGATCATTAGTAGAAATTGCCATCAAATTTCACCACGTGATGTATTATGCACTTCGTGCAATGAAGTATTGTTTCGTCCAGTTGTTCTTAATTGCGGTCATGGTATGCATGCCTCAATGTCTAATGTTCCTTATTTTATATGTGTTTATAAATTGCCAAATAGGTATTGAAAAGTTATGTTTGTCTAGTTTTCCATTCTGAGGAATTCTTTAATTCATGCCTTTTTTGTCCTCATTGTATTTTAATCTTAATTACATGTTGTGTTTGGGCCAGCGAATTGTGAAAGTTGCATTATTGTGCCAACAAATGAGATGATCAAATGTCAAGTATGTCAAATTACTCACCCTGGAAAGGCTCCAAAAGTATGTTTGGGACTGGATGATTTTCTGGATGATCAATTCCCATTAGAGTATGCACGAAGAAGAAATAGTTCTCAGCAAAAGCAAGTCCATCTTCGGCATGATGGTCTAACATGTATGTTATACTTTAATATTCTTTTATGCCGTTTTATGACTAGATTACTGTTTTATTTCTTTGTCTCTTAAATATTCAATCCTAGGCATTGTGATGAAAATTCCCTATCTTCTTTATTATTGTTGTGGTTTCCTTATCAAGTCTTCATGTCGACATTTTCATTGCAGTTAATTTTTAATATAGATTCTATATCAAGTTGTATTTCCTTTAAAGAATTTATTAGTGGAACAGAAAAAAGAGAGAGGGAAAAAAAGAAGAATGAAGGAATAGGGTTTTGTTGTCTTGTTTACTATTGACGCTTGCTCCTGAGATTCAACTCTTTGTACTTTGGTTTTCCAGAGCAATCTTTATCTTTGGAGCTTTTTCATGTTGCATGGCTTTAAAGCTCCTTGACCAATATTGAATATTTGATTTACCAAAATCTTTTGTGATGTTTTTCTTCTGTTTGTTATCCCTGATGCCGGCTATGTTTCTGCTACTTGGTCTGAGTGATATTCATGGCAACCAAGGTCCCTGCAATATTTGGTGGGGTTGCGATGCATGTTTTTGTTACCTTCGTCACTAATTTTATGCCACCCTTTTTTTAAAGAATGTTCTCTTTATGCTTTTAGGTTTATCAGAAGATGCTACAGAAAGTTTCCATTTGTCACCTCCATCTGCAGAAAATCTTTTGTCATGGTGGGGCGACCATAAGGTACACATCGGAGTTGGATGTGATTGTTGTGGGGTATGTTTCTGTTCACAATTTTAATATTTTTCCTATTGTTTGTTTGGTCCTACCTATGTTATGAAGTCACCTCACTGATTTGTCGGTGGAGGTTCTTTATTTATTCAAACGCATATGGCTATACAACTTATAGCTCTTGTAAACTTGTGGACATGCATTGTAGGGTGAAACTTAAGGGAATTGCAAATTTAGGGTGACAATAAATTGTTTGATAAATAGACAGGTAGAGAGACTTAACAATCCAGACAATGGCACCTAGATGTTAACACCTGAAGGGGACTTAATGCTTCAGAAATGTGGTTTGGCACTTTACTGTTCATATAGTACTGTGTCTTTTTGGTCTTCCTCCATTTTCTACCAATGAATCTTATATCGTCCTTCGACATCGCCAAGTAGAGCTGACCTGAATTCATACTTTCAGATGTACCCTATATTTGGGGATAGATACAGATGCAAAGAGTGTGCGGAGACAAGGAGCTATGACCTATGTGAAGAATGTTATTCAACTGGCTTCATACTCCCTGGTCGCTTTAATCAGCAGCATACCCCAGAACATAGATTTGAGATCTTGAGGCCAAATTCCATTCGGAATATAATGCTGAGGTTGCTTAGGGGACAGCTAGGAGAGGTTTCTGCTGCTCAAAATCCTTCGTCTGACACTACAGAAAATTCATATCCCTTGTCTAGTACTGTGCAGGAAGCCAGTGAAAGTGGTTTTGCGGCTGAAAATGAGTCTGAGAATCAGGGTAACCACCAGTAATCCTTTTGAATTCTTAATCACTTCTTTTGCCTGTGTTGCTGGAAACATTCGGATGGATAATTGCTCTATGGTTATGCAAACTATACCAACTGTCATTACAAAACATCATTCTAGATAAGAAATGGCTTCTGCTGTCATCTCAGGATGTTCAAAATGGTCCATTCTCAAATCCGACATTCACCCTTTTTCACCCCTAGCCACTCTTTCAAATATGTACAATTAGTTATTGAGCTCAGTGTTCTGTATGGCAATAAAACAATTTTATGCTAAATACGTTGTACAATCCAAAAAAAAACAAAAAAAAAAAAATGATCATATTATTGTTCATCTATATATATATATTGAGCAACCCTTTAACCTTTTGTCCATGAATTAATGAAATTATAAGTTGTATGAAACTAGTATTGCATTATAGGTACTCTGAATCTGATATCAGATTTCTTTAAAACAGCTGGATATTCTGTCCCATAGAATAACTCGAATTGTCTGTTCCTGCAGCACTAAATGTTAAGATCTGTTACCTCTGATGTTGATCTAGTGATGAAAAGAACTCTGAAATGAGTAGCATAATGCATAGTGCCGTAGTTTCAGACTAGAATTGCTAGAGAGTACGGGAAATCCCATTTGTTTTTTCTGCTAAATGCTTTCTTTCTCTCAAGCTCCCATTACTCAAGAAATATAGTATACTTATTTATCTCACCTGGGACTGTGAAAAAAGGACCTTCCCTCTCATCGATTTTCTCGTTATTAACTAACCCTGGTGAAGGGAGGGAGGACATTCTCGGGCAGGCTTCTTCTTCTCTGGTTAAAATTTCTTTGGGAGAGAGGAAGAAAGAGAAACGGGCCAGGCCGGGCCATGGAGATCTGAACCAAGTCATGATTGGCTGAACGCTGCATATGGCCGTATGGTTATTTTGTTTGCTTTCCATTCCCCAAAGACAAATTTTAGGAAGGTGAATTTCTGGGCTGTTAAAGATTGCAGTGTCACCATATTAATTTTACAGTTCTTGGGGAGCCCCTATTTCATCACACTCCGTCATCATCTCTGCGAAATTTGAGGTCCATTTAGTACTCTGTTTTCCCTATATATAAAAAGAAAAACTGATATATTATCCATTTTAATGGAGGATTAATAAATCCCTTTTTTCTTTTTCTTTTTTTGAAAGGGGTTAAGAAAGAAGTAGGAAGTGGTGGGTGGATTCGGATTCACCGCTGCTGGGTTTGGGTCGGTGACAATTGGAGAAGGTGGAGTGGCTTGAAGCTTTCTGTTTCCCTCATTGGAGTGCGCGCATATAATTTCTTTTGGCGGGAAAGCCTTCCCTGGATGATGACAAGATTCTCTTTTCTTGGGTTATGCAAAACCATGCACAATATATTAATAATAATGAATGGAAATTCAAATACTAACTTCACTAATTAAATTTTAGACTAAATGTGAAATAATATTGATTATATGGTTCTAATCTTCTATTAAATATTTATATATTACTCTTTGTTGTCTTAGTAAAAGATTTTATTTATAATTTATAATTATTATCTTTTAATATTAAAACTTAAAAAGATAAATTAAATCTTAGGAAAATTTTATCTTTTTTAAAGATAGGTATGCAACCTTTGATATAAGTAATGGTATTTCGTTTGTACGACATAGCCTGGATTTAAGGAAAAATAATGACGTTACACTGCTTTTCACAAATGAGTAAGACAACTATTGAAAAACCTTTTCTTAAACCTTAAAAGAAAAAAAAAAAAAAAAGGAAGAAGGGTATAGTACCTATGGCCTTGCTCTGAAGAGTGAAGACTTAACTTTTTTAATTATATTAGTAAGGAGTCGATCTCTTACCTATTTATTCTGTAATTGCTCGTAAAATTGAACTTTTCTTATTTTTATCATTTCAACCACTAATTAATTTCAGGGGATTCCTTGCTCATCATTTTAAGATTCCAACAAACACCGGTGTGAGCATATCTCGTTTCTTCAAATTTGATGTTGCCAAAAACTCTAAGCCGTTTCTGTTTGTAACTTTGTGATGCCGTTTTGGTAAAATTATGCGATGGATTAAGTTTTTTTTTTTTTTTTTTTTTTCCATTTTCCATGAGTCATAATGATAGAATTATTGATAATTTACTTTCTTTGAGTGTTCCTTAACATTCTTGTGGGTTTTTTGCCTACAAGTAAATGAGGCAAAACAAAAGTGATTCAATTCAATGTTAAATCAACAACTATATCAAACACTCCTTTTTTCTTTTTTATCCTCCTAAGAATCAAGGGCTCTCTCTGCCTTTGAAGAAATTGGAAGAATCAAGTTTGGAGAGAGAAGCAATGGCCCTTTTCGGAATTCATATTCATGACACTTTTTTTGGGGTAAGAAATCGAAATGAATGAACAAAGTTGTGGCATATAGTTTGGAAAGATTTTTGCATCAATACAATTGATCAAACCAACAAATAAATAATAATCGAATTCAGATTAGTCTTTTATCTCATTATAAGAATACAACAACTAAAGAGTAAACAAAAAAGTAGTGATGCATAAACACGGAGAACAAAGATCATTGACTAAGATGATAGGAATCCAATGACACCCAAATCATGTTTATTTTTTTACGTACATACTTTTAGACCATATTTCCACGAGTTATTCTTTCTTTCCTTCTGCAATGAAGTCTTCTTGAAAACGACTGATTTTGATTGATTTGTGAATCAAAATAATTCTTCTGCAAATGTCTTTAATTTTCAATTATGGGTTTGGCAGAGAAATTTTGCCTTAAATATAAGGGTTTACCTCATTTTGTGATTCCAATCCTTTCCCACCCCATGAGTGCTCAATTCGATGACGCATCCTCACAGGAATTATTCCATGAATTATTATTATTATTATTAAACGTGTCAAAAACAGTTATCAGTAAAAAATTTTTTTATAAATTTCTAAAACGAAACAAATTTAATAGACCTGATTTATAATATTTCCGTAATCTATAAAAAATATAAATTATTTTATAATTCTTAATAATTTAATTGACGTGAAATAACGAACTGGAGAGAGAAGGAGAAGAAAAGATTGATTGTTACATATTTTTCAAAGACTATTATTTCGGTTTTCGGAAAATAGAAAATTATTGTTAATAATGATGAATATTAAAATGAGGAGATAAAGGAATGCTCGTGCGTTTGACTTTTGCCCAAGACCCCTTTGTTGAATATATATATATATATATATTTTTTTTTAAAAAAGCACAGTTGCATTTTTAAAAAGGGCCAAGTAAAATATTTTAATACCGGACATGATAATTGATTCATTTTAAATAAAATTATACATATCAATCTATTTAATTTAAATAAAGTTTAGAGGCAATAATTTCTTTAACACTATTAATAGTATTCACCCGAGGAGGGAACAGTATCATCAAGTAACAGTACGGAATTCATTGGATTCTCCTCATTGATTTGATTGAATTCAACCATTCTAGTAGTCAAATTGACAAATTATATACGAATACAGTACCTCTACTTTCTTTTTTCCTTCCACGGTTTACCTTATTTAGAAAAATAGTTCTTTTCTTTTCCCCATCATCTTAATTTATTTGTGAGACTAAATATCCATACTACTTTCATACTGATTTTAAATTTATAAAAGCTTTATTCTAATTAATTTTTCTTAAAATATCTTTTTTTTTTAATATTATCCCTTCACATTTTTTAAAGGATAATTAAAAGACATTTTAGAAAAATAAAAATTACTTTAATTTTTACAAGATGATGACGGAAGGAATGCTATTTTATCCATCTTTAATTATAAGTTATTTTTATTCATTTTGTTAATAAGTACATTAAAGAATGAAGGCCAGAAAAAGGAAAAAATACCTAATACGATATTAACAAAAAAAAAAAAAGGGAATAGATGGAGAATAACTTATAATAAAAAAAAAAGGGTAAATAATCTATAATTAAAGATGAAGATATTTTTTCTCTCGATAAAAATATTAAAATAATCTTTATCTTTAATATTCATAAAATCATCTACGGCTATTATTTTAGAAAATTGATGGAAATAGTAATTTCATTACAAGTACGTATTAATTGATGTTTTTAGACAATTATCTCAATCTAATACAAAAAAATTATGTGAATCAGAGCCAGGTAAGCGGGAACGGGAAACAGCTGGAGCAGCGTTCACACTGTTCCTTTTTAAGGCAACCCTAAATCCCTGAAATGCCCATTTTTTTTATTGGCATAAAAAAGCCCTCTTTTTTCTTTCTGTAGTGTTTTGTTTTCCCTCCCTACCCTCTCCTGCCACCAACCCCCTGCTCCTTTTCTTCTCTCCCTCCCTCTTCTCCCTCCTCCAACCCATTTCAAATTCCCATATGAAATCTCTCTAGTTTCAGAGAATCACCAGTTTTCTCTCAGGCGTTTACAGGACTCCCTGTGAAGAATTCAGAGATGGGGAAGTACATGAGAAAGGCTAAATTCACTGATGATGTTGCAGTCATGGAAGTCCCCCAGTCCACACTTGGTGTTCGCACCCGTGCCAAAACCCTAGCCCTCCAACGCCTTCAGTCCTCCTCCACCCCTCCTCCTTCACCTACCCCTGATGTCGTATCGGATTCCTCGTGTTATCTTCAACTCCGCTCCCGGCGCCTCGAGAAACCCTCGCATTTGAAACCGCAGACTCTGAAACCCAGCCCTCAGAAACAGAGTTGTGGGCAAGAAGAAGAGGAATGGAATACTAACCCTAGGTCCAGTTCGAGACACTGGCGGAATGATTCTGCTAGTTCTGGCTCTGTGAAGTCGCGGTCAATTACGCGGTCCAAGTGTGAAGAGCATTGTCTGGAAAACAGAACGGTAGATGAAACAGAGCAGGGTCTTGACTTCGGTATTGAAGCTTCATTTGGAGAAAACAACTTGGACTTTCAAGCTAGGGAAAGGTATACCTTCTTATGTCTTCCTAATATTTCTACATTAATTGCGTGGAAATTGTTTCTGAAATCTGTTCCTCCTTTTAGATTCTCTTCCTGCAAGTATAATTTGCTGCTTCTTTATTTTCTATTTTTACATAGTATGCATTTCGTGTTTCCTTTTCCGTTTGATCTATTGAAAGAATGGTTTTCCCTCCCAATGAAACATTTTCATGTTGCCTTGCCGCGGTGGTTAATTTTTCCCACCCCAATTAAAGGACCTTAGTTTCATGTCTTTTACTAGTAGTTCTAAGGTCCAAACTTTGAGAGGTTCCTGAAATGCCAACACTCACTCGTGTTGGGGGGCACAGATTATGTGGTGAGTTGCAGAATTCTTGCAGAACCTTTCGAAATCTTCTACTATTACATTTCTGAAAGTTTGGGTTTTATAGTGGAAATGTCATCCCCTTCTTTAGGCTCTTTAAAGTCAGAGTTGGCTTTTATATCCTCTTCTATGTTAGTAGTAGTAAAGAAATAGGTATTGCATTGCATCAGGCTGGTCGCATTGTTGGTATGCTGGTCTTCTTTGGAAATTATAATTGGTAGACTTGATGCAGCCCCACATACTAGAGACTCACGGTGCAAGTTTCTAAATCTTGCTTTCTCTCTGTAAATGCTGCTGCTTTTTTAAATTTAATGCATTTAATATGAAGCTGTCAGAGGTGAGAAATACTAGTAGTAGTACTACTCAAGTCCACTTAAAAGGGTTTAAACTCTATTACTTCTACAAATTTTCAGAATTAACAGTTTCAATGTTTAGTGATTTTTTGTTAGATGCCAGTGCATCGGAAGCATCCAAGAAATCCCTTTACTAAATCTTTTTTTTCCCCTAAAACATTATTAAAGTTGCTCTTTGTATGATAAGCCCGAAAAAGGAAATTGACCAGAAAATATCACAATGTTTCAGTGTACCTGTATGTAATTCAGTGCAATTGCCCCAATGTAAATCCTTGCTGAAACATGTGGTGTAAAGATGACTGAAGCCACACAGTTTCATCTGGTTTTACTGTAGTAAATAATTACTACTCAAGTAATTAGATGTCTCTTGCTAGAGAAGGGTGGAAAGTTTTAGTACGATAAGGATTTTGATGGGTCTCTCTTTTAGCAGGAGCACCAGGGAAAATACGCCTTGTAGCTTCATAAGAGAGTTGGATGTTCCCACCCCTGGTTCTTCAACGAGGCAAGGGACTTTAGATACAACAAACTGGAGGAGTCAGAATGCCATTCTGAGGAATATCCCTTCAGCATATGAGATGGAGGAGTTCTTCAGACATGCAGAGCAGCAGCAACAGCAACAGTTTATTGAAAAGTACAATGCTTATATTCGTTAGTTTTTAGTATTTAAATGGATCAAAATGAGTTGATATCCTTTTTGAAGAATTGTTTAGCACTACTCTTAATGTTTTGATCTTTGCAGGTATAACTTCGATATCGAGACTGATACGCCGCTGCCTGGCCGCTATGAGTGGGTGAGTGTGAGCCAGTAATCAAGGCGTACCTATGTGCTGTGGATCCCTCGATCATCGTGGCTTCTCCATTACTCTCAGGATTATAAAAATTACTCAGTTTTAGAATCACCCTAATTTCAGAAAATGGTAGAGCTTGTTAGGTGTATAATTTGGTGACATGTAAGATAAAGTAGTCTTCTGGCTGGTTGAAGGAGAGGATTGGGTGCAAGTAAAAGTTACGTTTTAATCTTACATTTGAAATGCAAAGTTTTCTTCCTTCTAAATCTTCTCTCCACTTTGAATTTTCCTTCTGTATTATTTTTTTAGATATATTCATTCAGTTAAAGGAGCTCCTGTGAATTCTAAACTCACCACTGGCCAGCCACTCCTGGCTGGGATTGATTGACATAAAGTTGGGAGTACAGAATGCAAGAGATTCCGGAACAAAGAAGAAGCTACAATTTTAACAAATTCCAATCTTTCTATAATGGGTATTTTTAGCCATGGAAGGACTAAAATTACCACCAGAACAGTAAAATGGTGGGGGTAAATGAATAAGTAAACTTATTTGTCAGGGTACGGCATCTGTGACTATCCCGAGCTTGTCTTGGATCCGTAATTGATCTAATAGATCAATTCCTTTTGTTTCCCAGGGGAAAGAATATCGGAAAACAATTAACATCCATAATTTACTCAGTATTCTTGGTCACTCCTGTCGCTTCCCTTTAAAACAACTGATAAATCTTGGCCTGTAAAATGTTGGAGGTCAAGGCCATGCCAACGGAGAAACATTATGTCGGAACGAGGCATGGCAACCATGCCCGGTTGAAATGTAAACTGTAAAATATCCAAAATATTGAACTAAGATAGTAGGGGACTGTTCCTTCCTAGGTTAGACACAGTGGTTTTGGCTCTGGTTCTGGTGGTAGGAGGGGGGAACTCAAGGGGTTCTTCTGCAACTCCAAATAAATGAGAGATGATTTTAAGGCCACAGGCTCTGCTCGTCAGGTACTGAATGGAGTCAGAAGTTTTCAAATGGCAGTAGTAGGCGGGCGCGGGTAAGCCATGCCATGTTGAGATCATTATTATAGAGCTTTGTCCTTTTTGCTGACGACTACTGACTTCATGGCTTGAAAGCTGCCAGCATCCAAAAGAAGAGGGAAAGAAAAGGAAGAAAGAAAGAAAGAAATCAAAGAAGTTGTTGTTGGGTTTAAGTATTAATTTGATTATTAAATTTGTATTTTTTTTATAATTTAATCATTTTATTTTATAAGAATGATTAATTTAATTATTGAACTTTTAATTAAGTTAATTTAATCATTTTATTTTACGAAAATAATCAATTTGACCATCACAAGGTAAGAATTAAAAAAAAAGAAAAAAGAAAATAAGGACATGTTAGATTTAATTATATAAAACATAATTGACCATTTATTTAATTTGATTTTCATTTGATTTTCAAATTGATCATTTTTACAAAGCAAAATGATTAAATTGACTCAATTAGTAATTCAATGATTAAATTCATCATTTCCGTAAAATAAAATGATAAAATTGATTCGATTAGAAATTCAGTGATTAAATTGAAAAAAAGATATAAATTTAATGACCAAATTAATCCCAGTTGTTATGGTGCCTAACGTATCCTATCAGAACTGCGAATAAGTTTTTGCACTTCACGAATCACATGGGATATTGTACTATTTTAGACGGTCAAAACAGTGTTTTTTGGCTTGACACCTTTGAGAGGGATGTTTGGAACAGAGGATTTTATGATGTGCAGTGCTCTCGTGTCCCTCTCACTCTCTTTTACTACTTCTACTACTACTACTACTACTCTTCATGACTCAGATGTACAAACAATCCCCGCCTTCTTTACTTTGTTACCGACACCCATCACATACACAGTTACTTAAATTCTTCACTTTGTTACCATTTACTTGGAACATTCACTATTTTGCCTTGAGTAAAAACAAATTCAACATTTATAGTAAAATAAATCCAAATTCAATATGATATCAAAGAATTTAACTCTTCCTCCAGAATAAGATATGATCCAAAGAGAGACTCTTGATATCTTTACTTACTAGCATTATTTGATATTTGATATGGACATGGTTCATGTCTCCATTCATTAATCCCATGACCCATATCAAGTTAAGAGGATATTTTTTATTTTTTTATCATATATTTTTCTTGTACTTTGTAAAAAAAACTTGACGTGACTCAATATAAGTCATGTAATGCAATGAATCAAATCCATAATAAAATTTGTCTTATTTTAGGCATCCTCACTGACTCAACTCGCCATGATGGGCATTGTTCTAGGATACTTTTTAACTTTACCCACCTGCTTAGCGGGAGGGCCGGATGGGACTACGTTACCAATTACCAAGAGAACTCCGTGCCGTGCCATGTCCTCCTCTCAATTTTTTTTTCCTTCCTTCCTTCCTCCCTCTCATGCTAACATCTCTATCAGTACCTGATGCTGTACCCTGTAACGTTCAGATTCTCTTTTCAAACACTTTGGAAGCAGCACGCTATCTCCTCTCTTCATCTACCTCCTAATTGCCAATGTTTATCCCATGATTATGTCTACTTAATGGAGGTAGAAACAAAAACCCATATTAGTCCATGTCTTCTATGTTCTAACTAAGGCTCAACAAAACTTGGGCATATTTGGAACCTCAGTTTAGGAAAGGTGTCGGCAATTTAAACATGTGTGGAATCCACTCTGCCCATTTCCTATTTCTTGGTTTTCCTTGCTCTTTCTTTGATGTTTGAAGCATGTTGGTTGCTGAAAAGCTACAGCAGTTGTACGTATGAAATTTTATAGACAAATGGAAATGTTTTAAGCATTGAATGAGTGTCCTGTCTATGACGATACTCCTTCCTAGTTCAACAATTCCACAACCCATACCAGCAATCAGCCTCTTCTGAATGCTAAACGTTCCGGCCCCAAAGCAGCTAAGGTACCAATGCAAGGTAAAAAAATGACGTTTTTGAGATGTCCTCTAAGGGCAAGTTGACGCAAATTTCTTGTTCATCAGTGCTGATACTGACTAGATGATGTCACAAACTATTTAGGTTTGTCACCCCCCGTGCTCCCCCTTCTGCATCTACCCTATTGCCTTAACAGCAGAACTTGCCAGGGACTGTTGTTGGGCCAAGTAGCAAAATGGTAGTACTACTACTTTATCTAGTGGCAAACCCGCTTGGTATCCGCTGTGAGAGATCTTGGTTCGAGCCCTGCAGCATACCCTCTCCCACCAAAAAAAATTTACTTTATCTAGCTTCTTATTTTAACAATATATTGAACCATTTTAGAACCTACACGTACCAAATGATATTCAGGTTCCATACCCCGAGATAATTAAATTGGGTGTTCATCACACAAAGGTCCAGGGCCCCTTAAATATTCCATTAATCAGACCCGAGTATAGTTCATGTGCTTCTCTGCCTCATTTCAGATTAAAGGGAAAGGAAAAGACAAAGGACCAAATGTTCTGACACAGGTCATGCTCCTTTTTCAATTTATTTTTGTTCCCCTTTCTTACTGGATTTTTGTTCATCTTTGTATTTTTTTTTCCAGAAATCCCCTAAGCCATATGACTCCATGTTTATCCAGACACAGTTAAAAAGTCATGTTAAACCAATATGGTAAATATCAACATGTATGACAAGGGTAGTTTTAATTGCTTGACAATCATATATATATCCATATACTATACATCTTCAGAATCAACTGGTTGCATCTGTTTACCTCAATATATTTGCAGCAATAACTAGCTATCTTCAGTTTGCAAGTCTGGCTCAAATGCTTTAGATACGCTTTTGCAAGTCAATTTAGTCTTATCTGCACATTGTACCATGTCAGGCATTAAAAATTGAGTAATCTCTACAAGGACTTCATTAGCTGTCATAAGTAGATAGGAGTATAGAGCTCAGTTTCTGGTGCTGCCTCTGTTTCATTGTTTCAGAATATAAAGTTGTTCTAACTATTTCACACAAATTAAAATTACTTAGGAATTGACAAGTAACACACAGATCATGTTTAAAACAAGATAGAGAAGAGAAACAAGTAAAGGTAAGAATCGGAGAAAAAAAAGAGTACTAAATATTCTATTAAAAAAACAACTTTTATTTTGGAAATACTATATTACTTATATATCTGAAACCAATGCAGCAAAATAAATTCATTTCATGTCTTGTCCTGTAACTACCTCACGTGTCTCCACCTCCCCATCAAACTCTTGGGAGTTTTTGTTCTTTATTTTGAATACAGTTGCGTAGTTAACGGAAAGAAACTACAGGTTAAACAGATAGAAACCTAGTCATTGCATGATTTCATCTGTGTTTGACAATCTATCATCATGAAAATGTGCACTAAAACTAAATAAGGCATATGTATGCATGATTGTTTTTAAAACAAACATGAGAATCCAGTAGAACAGCTTTTAGCTAAGAGTTCCCATGATAACAAGGCTTAAATAACATTTCATCAAAGCCAAAAAACTCACACTTAACCATCCGCATCACAAAGAGACTACAAACGAATCAGAAGAAATCAAAACAAAGATGAATAATCTGTTTTCAGTTGCCAATCTATACATCAGACTGAGAAGGGACCAAGGTCCAATCAACAAGGTAAGGACAAGATTGTATCCACTTTAAAAAGAGTAACTACAGATTTTACATGACAAGATAATGCACAAATAACCAAAAGAAACTTATCTCTGGAACTCCAAAACAACAGATAACGGAATGTTCTGCATGCAGTTTCAAGAGGAAACGATTCTTAATAGCTGCAACTGCCCTTTCCGTTTCAATTATATTCAGAAGAATCAGCACAGACTACGCATTTTGCTTGCTTTGTCTCTGACATCTCAACTTCATATGTGTCAACATCCTTGAGAGATTCATTCTTCGATGTCATTTCTTTGAGCTTTGCCAGTCGTATAGACTGCAACTCGTATCTGCGACAAGGTATCATAAGTACAGGACTTTACTTGAAGTAATTGATTTCAGCAATAGATCTTTAGATTACCTAAGGAAAACTTCAAGACAATGAATGCTAGTTGTAATGAAGGTTTCTAAAAGTTAGGATCAACTATAACACAAAGTGATGTTTCAACTGAAATTCAGATAACAGCTCAAGGCAACAATATATTGCGATTAACTACTTTGGGTTCAAGGAAACTAATCTAAACGGGATGTTGTAAGTGATAGGCACCTTGATATGTGCAGTTTAGGTCAAGCAATTACTTTCGTCACCATATTTGAAGAAGAAGAAGCAGGGTGCTGAGAGATAAAAAACAGTTTGAAGAGTATTCATGAGAATTTAAAGGACTTACTCAGCAATGTAACTTCTAATGAGTGTAAAGTATATTCTCCAAAATTCTCGCTCCTTCAGATAGCGTGGGCATAACCTAAATCTTAGCTGTGACAGTTCCTGGAGGAGTGGATGAAGAATGATACTGTTGAGAAGTATGATAAGTGCAGATGTTAATTTTTATTGTTAAGGTACCAGTTGCAAAACATATATCTTAAATTCATTATTGCTAAACTGGTTAACATGATATTCCAAAAGCATAACACTCATTTTTAAGCAACAATAATTTGCAAATGAAGTATCCCAGAGAACGAGATAAACTAATCACCTCAAAAGATAAAATAACACACAGATAAGGCAGCTTGAGGATATGGCAAAAAGAATGAAATGAAAGTCAATATTTGTTAAACCAATAAGTTTGTCTAAGGAAAGGAGGTTTGGATTTTGATTTCAAAAAACACTTTCTAGCTTATGGTTATTTTATTATTACTATATTCCCTTATTCTCTGTTCAGACCATCCATTCATCCCCGTGCATGAAGTTTTTGTTGCCTTTTGATATAGATCCTATGTTCTATCCAAAACTGCTTTCCTTGGAATCTCCAATAACCTTGCTTAGAATTTCTTAATTTTGATGAAGGTTGTCAATAACCTTCCCCTTTGTATTAGGATGGTTAGCTGTAACATATTCTCTCTACATAAGAACAGATGAAAAAGTTTTCAATGAACAATTACATAAAATTGGTTGCTTAAGCAGATTTCTTTTTGCAATTATACCATCGCGAAGAGCAGAAATAGAGTAGAACTAGTTGGAGACATTTACAAAGTGCCAATCCTGAAGAAGACTGGGGATTTTTGAACTAGTAACAATTTAAGCATCAATTTTGACCGTTTTAATTGTTGGTGCTTAAATTCAGGGACCTTCGGAAGTTCACAATCAATATGCAGAAGGACCAAAAAAAAAAGGGGACCTTGACTTTGGATAGGACAAGCATTGCATGTCGCTCTTGCCACTCCGAAAGGTCCTTCCTCACCCTTGAAGAGGTCCTATCACCAGCACCACTATTGCTTCCTTCTTCCTCATCTGCAAGCAGAAAAACACTCCAAATTTCAAAAAGAAAAGATAAAATCTAAAATCAGCAGACATGTAAATCACATACCAATAACTGAACGGAATACCTGGAAGGGTGAAATTCCTGAACGTGTCAAGGGAGAACGATTTGACGAACTCAATTAACTGATCAGTTACTCCATAGAGCTGTAGTTCGTCGTCTTTTAAACCACCACCGTTCTTGGTGGAGGGCGTAGAATTCTTTGTGGAGGTGGACAGACTGCGGCGAAACGGCGAGAATACATCCATGGCGATGATGAGTGGCAAGCTGTCTCCACTCCGTCCTCCGCTGTTCTGAATCACTATAACCGGACCGGGATCCAAATCAGACTAGGTGGAAGCCACCTTTCCAGATGGAAAAAATTGGGCTTGATAATGGACAGGATTTTGGGCCTTTATTTGAAATTTTCTTGGGTTTTATTTTACTTGGATGAACATGATTGGGCTTTCATTTCGTACTGGGATCGAACCAAGAATTTTCACGGCTGCCACATTCACTGCTTATTTTTCATCTCATTTTTGTTCTTACATATTATTGGTCTCTTTTCTCCATCCTCTTATTTATTATCCCCCATATCAACTCTCTTGTGTCCAAAAGTCAATGATATTCAACTTAAATTGAAACAAAAAGAGAGTTTCTATATTTTTACGAGTCAATTAATCTGACTGTTTCATTGTCTAAGTATTTGCCATCCATGATCCCCACGTGAGAATTAATTATTCCACATTGGATTATTCTACCTTTTAAGATAGTATTCGATATAGTTCAATTCAAATTATGTAAATGTTTGACATGAACTGATTCACAAAATATACGTATATTAAGGGGACAGAGTCTCAAACTCTTTACCTCATGATTACTCTAATATTATTATTGGGATTTGAGCAATAAAATATTACAATAATAATAACAATAGGAGAGAGAAATAGAACAGCAAAAATAATAATAAGAATATAAGGTTATGTAATTTTTGCACATAAAAAATTACAAACCCTACATATGGATAGGTATCCATAGATGTATAGTGCTAACGATTAGGACACTAGCACACTTTTAATAAAGAATAGGGTATAACTAAAATTTTAAACCTTAAAAATTGGATGAAGACTAGGAAATTGATCATCATGGCTCAAGGGGAGAAAGGAACCCCAATCATGTCCCGTGACGGAGTGACCATTAGAAAGAAAGAAAGAGAGATAAGTGTGAGAAAAGAAGAAAGAAGTCTCTCTTGAAAAGGAGTGAAGCAAACATGAAATGAAAGCCCCTCAAAGCAGGCATGCAATATTGGATAGTAGTAGATATGAGTACATCTATTATAACATAGGATGCCCACATTTTCCCATCACTATAAAACACACTTCCGCGTGCAAACAAATAAATGCGGACATCAGCCCCCCACCCCAACCTCCCCTTCTTCATCAATGAAAGCGAACCACTTCACTATAGTAGTCTATCTATAAGTACCATAATTACAAATTCTTGCAATGCTTTGTGCCCCTATTGCACTCCATTTCGCTTCATCTTCCCTACACCTTTTTATTCCTTGTGTGCATGTTCAAAAATCAAGAATAATCCATTATGTGTTAATATTCAAGTTCAAAATATCTATTTTATGAGTATTTAATGGTGTGTTTTAGTGATTGGAATGTGAGATCTGTGTAATTCAAATCGAAGGTTTGACTCCCTTTAAAGGAAAAACTCTATTTTATGAATTCTCTTAAGTAAATTTTTCAATCTCAAGACCTGCAAACTCATGATATATAGACCATATATTAACTTGATTAATCATTTATGCTATGTCAAAATTAATATTTCAAGTTAATTTAAATAATTAACATCTATTTTTTTATCAATCAACATTATATCCTTTTCTTCATGAAAGGTTTGACAAGATTAGACTGAAAATCAAGATAATTTATCTTTCACCCGACCAGTAAAAAAAAAAGGGAGCCATTGACTTGAATTCAAGTGTCCCATCTTTTTGACCAAGATTCACTGGAATTCAACTAATCTTACTTTATAATTTGCTTAGCAATTATCAAACGTCTACTGAGTTTGTATCCAATCTTTGCCCATGTGATCTGGGATCAATTTTAACAGAAAAATTGTGATAGTTTGCTGTTTTGTCCCCAACAATTTGGCAACAATAATTGTAAACTGAGGTGGACGGAGAGAAAATGACCTTCCAAATTGGGTGAAGGGAAGAACAATCAGTTGGAGATGGAATTCCAGTTCTGTGTAGGTAGCAAGTTTCAATCAGAAAGTGTCATGATTAAAATAAAGGGCTTTTCGTCAATATGTTTCCACATGTTTAAGGCAAATTATAAAATATTTTCATAAGTTTTTTTTTTCTATTACAATAGTCTCATATATTTTTATAACATGTCGTAACGGTCCAAACTATCAATGTCCTACTACTCCCACGAAGGAGGAGGGCACGTGATCAACGCATAATCAAATTAAAAGGGCAAAATTGACCATTTACTTACTTATTGGGAGCCGTAATCCAACAAAAAAAAAAATCAATTAATTAGGAACCATACATTCCGTAGCAGGAATGCCTCTTACGTTTCGGATGTGAAGTATTATTCCACCGGAAATTTGTATCTTACAAAATTTTTTTTTCTTTTTTCCATTGGTGTATTATGTTTATTTTGTTAAATAAAGTTATGGAAAAGGACAATCAACCGCAAAGAAAGCATACACGGATTTTTAATTCTCTTTCAATCTTCTTACCTTAATGTATCATCAAACAAAACCCAGTTCATAGAGTAATCCAGAACAACGATTTATTTTTATCCCAAGATTCGATCTTTATAAGAATTCTAAAACCTCATCTCAACAATTGGAAGTAGTGAATCTTTCGGGTTCAGTGCCATGATGCTCCAACACTATATTCATAGATCGAACCTCAATTCCCAGAGTAAGAACATTTGAAATGCCCAATATGCAACTCCTCAAATACAAAATTCTACTACTACAATCTCTCTCAGCCATGACACTTCTGCAAAAGTTGTAAAAGATATTGGACCAAAGGCAGTGCTCTCAGAAACATCCCTGCCGGTGGTGGCTCTAGCAAGAACACAAGTGCAGCTCCTCCTCATTATCGGAGTCTCCAACGATGACTTCGGTGTCCCATCATCAAGCCCCAACAAGTAAATGGTCAATTTTGTCCTTTTAATTTGATCATGTGCCGGTCATGTGACCTCTTTCGTTACAAGAGTGGACAAATATTGATGGTTTGAATCGTTACGGCAGATCGTAAAAAAATGTTAGACAATTATGACAGAGAAAAAATTTGTGGGAGCATTTCATAGTTTGTCCTAAACTTGTAAGACCATATTGGACAAAAACCATTAAAAAAATTCAAAAACTTTTCAGCTACTAAAAAAGATCCCTTTTCCATTCCAACATATTTGCATATTTTCTGACATTTTTCTTTACCACCAGAATTTCCCGAAGGAAGAAACATTATTAGAGGGAGAAAGTTGGGCCATTTCAAGTATTTATTCATGCCAAACCTAGAACACTTGCACTCAAATGTATGGTCAAGTAATTTGAAGGTGAAGCTACTTAGCATAGGTCATAAGTTCAACTCAATCTTCTTACATATATTAGACTTAGTGAAGTGTAGCTATTAGAGGAAGCATTTTTCATTAACATGACCTTTTAATTATAAGTAAGATTACTTTATCACTTTAATCAGTATCCTTTGTCATGTTACTATACTATTTTTATCATTTAATATGATTACTTATCACATATAATTGTTTCTAGTGTAATCAAATTAGATGTAAGTTCTTTTTAGTTTGAGAGTTAATGGTAAATTTTAATTAAAGTATATATTAAAAAGTAAATATTCAATTATGCATACTCCCTCAGTTACTATATTTCAGTCATTAATCGTTATTTTGTCAAAATTAAAGTAATAATTTCTTCCTAAAAATATACAAATGACTAGGAGGGAAATATGGGTAATATGATAAAAAAAAATTAAAATATTTGATAAACTAAACAGAAAAAAAAAAAAATAGTGTAAATGACTTAAAATAGTGACGGAGGAAATATTTTAAAATATAAATAAACAGGTAATAAAGTAGATTCGATTGTGATTTGTAGTAATATTGTCAATATTTTCAAGTCACGACAGCCATGGAAATGAGAAAACTAATGTATTCTTCATCCCTAATTATAATTCGTTTGTAAGTTTATTTTTTCTTTCTACAAAGATGTCTTCATTGAAGAAGAGTGAAAAGAGTAAATATAAATTTTTTTTTAAAAAAAAAGGGTTGTCAATAATAACTTAAAATAAGTTTAGTCAAACCAAAGGACCTATAATTAAAAATGGAAGAATGTAAAAGTATTTTAGCAATTTTTTTTTAAGAATATTTGTTTCAACCAATAGTGTTTGGTCAAGCTTTTACACATAATTTTATTATTTCGTTAGAAATTACAACTCTCACAAAAATAATATTATATAAAAGATCAAGTCAAATTTACGATTTTTAACTTCCAACCATTCAACCACTCTATTAAGCACACGTATTTTACCAAAAATTACATACTTTACCAGCTGGGAAGCATGTGGTACAACCGTGCAAGGCACGCATGGTAACAACACAGTGGAAGTACATGATGGTGTTAGAAAACACAACGTACAGGTGGGGGCTTTGCTTTAGGGTCGCTCTTAGACAGCCTTTTGATTCACACAAAAAGGAAACATGAGGACGAACCCTTCGGTACTCTTCGGACTGTTCAACTTATCGTTACTGTCGGGTCCTTTTCTCGGAGGATGTACAGGGGTTGTGCATTCTTTAAGTCTGGATTCATTCGTTCATTCATTCCATGGATTTTGACCCGGAGCATGAAATCTTTTTGTTCTCACTCGATAGAGAAAGAACAGTGGCGTTCCGGCGGCTGCTGTGGCCTGTGGTGGAGGTGGTGGAAGAAGATATCATCATATCATATCAGTAGTTATGATTTTTTACTTAAATCATAGTTAATGGAAATGGGAACATGAGGGCCCATTTGAATATGATCCAACCTGACCCGCCCAATGGTGGTGGTGGTGGTGGGTGGATGGGTAAATCATATAAATTTATCCCAGAGTGGCCACCGCCTTTCTTTTGTGTTTCTGGATAAAATAAATGAAAAAGGCATGCAGTTTTCTTTGGGTTATTTATTCATTTATTTTCCATGAAAAGTGATTTGATTTACCGCATTTGGGCTAAATTTTAGCAATTTATGTTTCCAACTTTCTCTCATGTCAGCATGGAAAAAAGCCTCATCTTTGATTTCAAACAAATACTTTTACTGCTCCGTTGATTCCCAAATAGGAAGTGAAGGGGATGGGAGATAAAAAGACGCATTTTGCTTTCCTTAAAACAACAATGGCAAAAAAAAAAAAACAGAAGAAGAAAAAGTGACAAATCTCACATGGTTAATATGTACATTTAAAGGTGTGATCGAATTGTTCGAAGGTGAAGCTTGTATAATGATAGGTCGTGAGGTTATGAATTTGAGTTATAAAAAATGACAAATATGGGATAAATTTTTTTTTTATTAATTGGATCAAATTAACAAAAATACTAATTAAAAAAAGAAAACAATTTGCTTAACTTCTTTTTCTTTTTTTTAAATGACACGTATACTACTCTAATCCAACTAATCTGGTGGTATCTTTATGACCTTCCAATTAGAATTGAGATTGTTTTATTACTCGATTAAGTCGTAAATGTTTATGCACTATTTTTTCTAAAAAAAAGAATCAAAATTGTATTAAACAAACAATAGGAATTTGATTGTGCACTATTTTGTTTTGGTTGAAGGGGAAAAAAAATAGTGGAAAGCAAGTTAAAAAAGAAAAAAGAAGAGGAGAATTTAAACTTTATTTACTTAATTCCCTATTTATTACGATTTTTGGTGTTAAAAATGACATCATTTCAATCTTTTCTTTTTTTTAGCTCTCCAATTTAAGTGGAGAGTAATGGTTCATTTCCACATCTAAGTCCCAATAAATGTACTCTTAATCTACAATTAATTGATGAAGATCATACTTTAATCATTAGAATAAAAAATGAAATATTTTTTTCTTTATTTCTGGTAGATGTAAACCCAAAAAATAAATTTAGATAATTATATATGTCTAGAAAAAATTTGAAACACCAAAAAAAAAGGGGGGTAAATATATTATATTCTTTTGGTGGGAAACTTTGTTTTCATTTCTCCTTATCAAAATTTCAAATCACCAACTGGCTAATACAACAATATTATTGACACCATTATTATATTTTAATTATAATATATACCCTACTCATGTATATATCGTGTCGTGTCGGGTTTGTTAGTCGAGAGGAAGAAGAAGCAGACAGAGAGTATATGATGGGAATTTGGATCCAGAAAGAGAATGACGCGCCAACTGCATGCGATCTCTCATTTTGCGTTTGTGGTTGAACAACAAATTAATGGCTTAAGTATCAATTTTTTTTTTTTTTTCAATTTAATCACTGAAATTTTAATTATATCAATTTAATCATTTTACCTTATGAGAATAGTAAATTTGACTACTAAATTTTTAATTGAGTAAATTTAATCATTTCACTTTGACCATCAATTGAGTCAATCTCGTTCAAACTGCGGTGTGATGGTCAAATTGATTATTTCGGTAAAATGAAATTGTTAAATTAACTCAACTAGAAGTTTAGTAGTTAAATTGACCATTTCCGCAAAATAAAATAATTAAATTGACTCAATTAGAAGTTCAGTGATTAAATTGAAAAAAAAAAAAAAAGGTGCAAGTTTGATAGAAAAAATTAGTACTTAAGCCATAAATTAATACTACAAAATTTGGTATCAATCCGCTAACGGAGAAGAATTTCCATTCCTCCATTCTCAACGGTGCTTCATTTTAAAACACAACTTTTATCATTATTTAAGCAAACAAATGAAAGTTGAAACCCACATAATTAATCCAAGTGACACTCCTTTCGTTTATATTTATAAGTTATCTGAACCAACTTTTCTTGACACTAAATATAAGTAATTTTTATTAATTTATTAGGTATTTTATTAATTTTTTTAAAATTATATTACACTTGTTTGTTTCTTTTTCCTGATTAATGTTGTTTGGTTGACTAAAATCGTAAATAAAGACATTTTAGAAAAAAAAAATTTTAACAAAATAACTGTTAATAACTTATAAATAGTTATAGAAAAAGTATATTTAATGATAGAGTATTTGAATATTACTAGAGAGGGAGAGAGGTCGAGTTTTTATAATTAAGTACAATAAAAATGACAAAAACATGTTAAATTAAAGTTAAAAAAAAAATCTTAAGGGAGAATTGAGCAAATTATATGTAAATGATTTATAATTACTTGATAATATTTTGATACTTTATTCTTCATTTTAAATTCTCTCTC
>JAOXNR010000001.1:4478841-4497128 GCA_028571225.1 Parsonsia alboflavescens | reverse complement strand
CACACACCCCCCCCCCCCCCCTTTTTATTACAAAAAAATATTTCTCACGTGCAATTCATCAAAGGATACAAATATCCTTTTAGGTAATTAAAAAGCCCCATTTCGATCAATTTCTACCTTTCGAACTCTCATAATTTCTCAAAAGGTTAATTTTAAAAGTTAAAATAGACGTTTTATATTTCTTTTCTTCTTTTCTTCTTCTTCTTCTTTTTTTTTTTTTTTTTGTGAGAGAGATAAGTGAATTAAAATACTATTTATAATTTCTCATAGCATGTGCAATTTTTTTTTGTTTTTCTTTTTTTTTTTCTAGATTTCTTCTAGTGTTCTAACGATAAGCATCATGTATAAGCAAAAAGTTATTTGTATTATTTTCATAGAATTATAAATAGTTTTCTTACAAATGATTTATTTATAATTTGCACCATTTTCCCAAACCCTAATTACAAAAAGGCCTTTTTCATGCACTAAAATTTTAGGTTGTGGTTTATTTTCTGGCCTCTATATATGTCCTGCCTCTATTTTAGATTTGGTAAGTTTTTCCATTTCCCTTTTTTTTTTTGGTGATTTTATAAAAATCAATCCCTCCGTATCTATTTATAGGAAATTTGAATTAACTTTTTTATCCCTTATTATAAGTCATTACGGGTAAATTAATAGATATTTAATTTTTTTTTCCAATATTACTTATTCTCTATATAAAACAATTGTTTCTCTTGCGTTTTTAAGGTTTTTCTTCATAGAGACATTTTTAGGAGGAAAAAAACTTTACATCAGCAATAAATAACTTATAAATAAGGATAAAGAGAATATTTTGTAAATTATTGATGTTAATATTATAATACTTGTATTCGTGAAAGGATGAGTTACATAATAAAAGAAAATAAGAAAAGAGAGTAAAATGTGAAATCCATAAAAGAAATAGACGAATAAATTTAGCTAAGTTGGTAAAACGCCTCATTTATGAGTACAGATGAGACAAAGTAGCCAATACTGATTTATCCAATATGAAATTTGCCTATGATTAAAAATTTAAAATAACAGGACTTCTAAATTTAAGCAAATTGGGTACCCAAAATTTAGCTTTACCAAACAAAGGCCACGACTTTCACCTCTAGAGACAAGAAACGTTATATGGTCCAATGGTCAAAGGGAAATAACGGCAGAAATTTTCCCGCTTTTTTGCCGCCTCCTTTGCGTAGTAAAGGAAGCAGTGTTTTCTTGACTTTCTTTTATAAATGAAACAAAGTTATAAAACTCCCATCTTTTCGTCCCTTTATCTGCACGTATAATTAAAAAGTGCAGAAACAAAAACAAAAGCTTTTCATTATCTCCTTGACTCTTGTATTTGCAACAATCAATCTTCATCTTTACTAGAAGGCCTGTTCATTTTTGTTTAAATTTTTCTCTCCATTTTCATGGGATTTTTTTTTTTTTAATATAAAGATTTTTCCGCCAATGATCCCAAGCCATGTCCCACTTCCACACACAAGAAAGGCCCATTGTTTTTTTTGGAGGATTGCAATCTATGATTTTTGAAAGATTTAACTGTTTGACAAAAATGGCCAAAGGATTCCACCAACATCCCCTTCTGGGTTTCTGTCTCACACTCTCTCCTCATTTAGCTTCTTTAACCCCACTTTCTTTTGTTTTCTTGATTCTCGAATTTCCACATTTTCCCTTTCTTTTCTGTTCCGGGTTGTCTGAACTCTGCCAATGGAAAAGTTTCACCAGCAGCTGCCGCTGGCCAAGTGTTCAAGGCAGCGTTGCAGTGAATGGTTTGTTCTTAATTTCTTCCCATCACCCAATTTTTCCCCCCCGGCCCCTACTATTATCACTGCCAAGATTAGTCCTTTCTGGCTTCCTTACTGTCAACTGCGGAATGTTCTCTGTTTTTCTTACATCTTTTCATAATTTTAACTCGTCCAAAATTCTGTTTGTGGTTAGTTCACTTTCTGTTTCTACCCTTTTTTTTCACTCTGAGGATCAGATTAAAGATATGGTTTCTCTCTGGCTCATTTCTGCTCAGATATCTTTCACACTGTTGTTAAGCAACTAGTTATTAACTGGGCTGTGAACCATTTTTTTCCTCCGTTGTGAATTGTTAATCTTTACTGTATTTCCAGTCATGCATCTCAAAGAGAAATTGGTTGTAATTTAGGAAGTTTTATTGGGGTCACTTTTTTTTGTTGATGTGTAACTGATCATTGGCACCATGTATAACTTGCAGGGTATTTCGAGATGTTCCCAGTGATATTACAATTGAAGTCACTGGCACTACATTTTCTTTACACAAGGTAAGGTTCTATATATTCTTGGCTGTGATGGTTATCCTTTTTCTATTTTCACGTTCAAAGCTTGTCAGGATGGATTGATTCCTCTAGTTAGTTTATGTTCTTTTTTAATGGTCACAGGAGACATCAATCTGCAAACTGCTCCGATTTTTTCTTTTTCATGTCTTTGATCCTCTAATTCAAGTCATGTTTTTAATGTATTTGAGGAAATCAAGAACCCATGATACAGTTAAGAGATGCCTAACCTTTAATTTTTTTTTGCTTGCAGTTTCCTCTGGTCTCACGAAGTGGACGAATCAGGAAATTGGTAGCAGAAAACCGTGATTCCGATATATCAAGAATTGAGCTGCTTGGTCTTCCCGGTGGTTCTGAATCATTTGAGCTTGCTGCTAAGTTCTGCTATGGTGTAAACTTTGAGATTACAGCAGCAAATGTTGCCCAGTTGTGTTGTGTTTCTGATTACCTTGAGATGACCGAGGAATTCTCAAAGAATAATCTTGGCTCACGAGCTGAAGAATATCTTGAGAGTATTGTCTGCAAGAACCTCGAGATGTGTGTGGAAGTCTTGCAACAATGTGAAAACTTGCTTCCTCTTGCTGATGAACTGAGAATTGTTACCAGATGCATTGATGCTATAGCTTCAAAAGCTTGTGTGGAGCAAATTGCTTCCAGTTTCTCACGCTTGGAATACAGTAGCTCTGGAAGACTCCACATGAGTAGGCAGGCAAAATGTGAGGGAGATTGGTGGATAGAAGACCTTTCTGTTCTTCGGATTGATTTGTATCAGAGAGTCATAACAGCTATGAAATGTCGCGGAGTTAGGCCTGAGAGTATTGGAGCATCCCTTGTAAACTATGCCCAGAAGGAATTGACCAAGAAATCTAGCTTATGGAATCTCTCCAACCAGACGAAAGTTGAGCTGGTCTCTGGTTCATATGTTCAAGAAAGGCTTCTTGTTGAAACAATTGTTACCCTTCTCCCTGTTGAAAAATTTGCTGTTCCCATAAATTTCTTGTTTGGTTTGCTGAGAAGTGCTGTGATGCTTGATTGTTCTGTTGGTTGTAGGCTTGATCTTGAGAGGCGGATAGGATCCCAATTAGATATAGCTACTCTTGATGATCTTCTAATTCCTTCCTTTCGCCATTCTGGGGATACACTGTTTGATGTTGATACAGTTCACAGAATCTTGGTAAATTTTTCTCAGCAGGATGATAGTGATCAGGAAGATTTGGAAGATGCCTCAGTCTTTGATTCTGATAGTCCTCCTTCCCCTTCCCAAACTGCATTGTTCAAGGTCTCCAAGCTTGTGGACAATTACCTTGCAGAAATTGCACCTGATACGAACCTTAAACTCAACAAATTCATAGCTATTGCAGAATCTTTACCAGCACATGCTCGGACAGTTCATGATGGGCTATATCGAGCAATTGATGTTTACCTTAAAGTAAGTACTTCCCATTTTCTTGTTGTTCTTGCACTATGGACTGAATCAAATCCGATAAATTTTTTATGCCATAAATGGGTATTTGACTGCTTTGTGTTTGTCTATTTTTAGGCTCATTCGGGTTTATCAGATCCAGACAGGAGGAAGCTCAGCAAACTGATTGATTTTCAGAAACTTTCACAAGAAGCTGGGGCACATGCTGCACAAAATGAACGCCTTCCCCTGCAGTCAATTGTTCAAGTTCTTTACTTTGAGCAGTTGAGGCTTAGAAATGCCTTGTTCTGCTCCTTCCCAGATGAGGATCACAAGCCAGTTCACCAATCATGGAGAATTAGCAGTGGTGCTTTGAGTGCTGCAATGTCTCCCAGGGACAACTATGCATCACTGAGGCGAGAGAACAGGGAACTGAAACTTGAACTGGCACGTTTACGGATGAGATTGAATGATCTGGAGAAAGAACATGTTTGTATGAAGAAGAATATTGAAAGATCAAATTCAAGAAAATTCATGACTTCATTTTCAAGAAAGATTGGGAAACTGAATCTTTTTGGCCATGGTTCTTCAAAAGGATCCAGTTCCCCTTCAAAGCAGTCACAAAGAACTGACTCCAAGCTAACAGAGAGAACATGAAAAAATCCAAATCTTAGGTAACTAAATTGTCTTTTACATTATTTTTTTGTATGATTTTTCTCTTGTTTTTGCCGCTTAAGTTGATAGGCCAAGCATGTCTCTATAGTTCCCCTTTTCTTGTATTGTTTTCCCTTATCCCACCTTGTAAATAAGCTGTGGGACTTTAGCAGCACAGAGGAGTTTGTATTGGAATAGTAGCTATTCAGTCCCAAGAAGTTTTGACTTCTGTATGATCCTTAGGAAACTTTTCTTCTGATGTAAAAACATGAAATTTCCCCATTCCTGTTATTTCATAGACTTAAATGTGAATTTGTTCTGAGGAAAATATTCTTCCTCTCTAAATTACCGTTGTAATAAATAGATTGCATCTTCTATTCTGGGATTTTCTTGTCTCAACAGTATCATTCCTTGACCTTGGCTGGTGACCTCCTTCTGCCCCCACAACAGGATGGAATGGACATTTTCTGTAATTTTCCTAGACCTCATTTTATGTGGTAACATTCAATGCAAGTTCTTGGTTAAATTCTTGGTTTTACCTGATATCATCATACTACCTCTGAATATTAAGACCGCAAACTGGCCTTCAAAATGATGAGAACCCATGATCAAGAATCTTCTCACGGGTTCTTATTAAACAAAATTGACATCTTCTCTAACTGGTAAAAATACCAGGAAGACAAGGAATAAGTCTTAGAGTCCTCTGAACAATTGCAAGTCCCCACATGGTGCTTAACCAGGGATTCCAGCATTTGGTGGACTACAAGGAATAACAATTGGTCGCAAAAAAGTCACCCTAAGATTTAGCGACTTTCGGACACTATCCTGCTTTCTGAAACAAGATTTTAACTTTTTATGACCAACTTCTGAACTTCTAGCATTTTGCCTACCATGGTGTCTTACCATAGGCAAAGTTGAAGCGACAACAACATTGCCTGAAGACTTTTGGCGCCTTCTTGAGTGAAAATTCTCATGATTATCAAACGATGAATCCCGGGAAGATCCCTGATGGGATGATGTTAGCTGGAGCCTTTGGAATCTAGAAGTAAGTTGACTCCATGCATCAGCATAGGATGTGTCACTCGCATAGTCTTCAGAATCTTGATCATGGCTGTTTGACTTTGTTCTGTCCCGGAACAGAGTATTCTTTAATCTCCTCCGGTTTCTGGTGTCGTGTTGATGGTGCCTACTTCGTTCCGGGGCAATTTTTCCTCCTCCCCAGCACTTGATTTGGGAATCTTGATGATCATGATTTCTTGAAAACTGGTTTTCTGATCTAGAATCAGGTTGGATTCTTTTCCCTTTGTTCTTTAACAAATTATAGAGAGTGTGGTGTGGGATAAGGTAGAAAACTTTCCCGGGCATCAAGACTGATTCGGGTCGAACAACTATCCATGGAAACTTGAAGACATCAGGCCTAGCGATGCAGAATCTGGGATACTTCTTCAAGATCTCAGAAGCAGTTATAGGCTTTTTATAAGTCTCCACGTGCCGTCCCGGATGAACCAGCTTTAGCATGCCTTTCTCTCTTGCTGAAATTCCCATATTTGTGTCGTCAGCTCTCTGTGGTTTTGTTTCCAGATGAAGATGTGAAGAACCAGAGGGGACGGGTAAATGAAGCACCCCAGTTTCTATTTGTAGTCTTAATTTCTTACAACAAAATCCAAACTTGACGAGTAATTCAATAGCTGCATACTTGCAACTTTGGAGGACATGGAAAACATTGTTCTAGGAAACAGATATGATTGAATAATTATGTTTAAAATACATTTTTTGAAATTGCAAGTAACCTTAAACGGATTTTGTTTTATTCTAAGATATTCTTTAAGTGGAATATAACGGGAAGATGGACAAATTTCTAATTCTTATCCCCAATCTTAAAATACTGTTGGCTGGTTCAAAACTGGCTGTTTTCAAGTCATATATGTGGTAAATTGGAAAGGACCCAATGAGTGAAAATTACTATATGAAGCAATTTGCCATTCTTGTGGTGTTCGTAGAGGTATCCATCCTGTGGTTGCTTAGATTGAATGACAGAAGAAAAGGGCACCAGCTGGTCCATCACCAACTTTTATTCTGTTCTTTGTTTTTTTTTTTTTTTTTTTATAAACAGAAAAGCAAAGGAAACCCTAATGAAGACTTTATAGTTGAAACATTTAAATTGTTCTTGTTTCTTGGGCTTATGAGGGTTGAATAAAGTGAGCATAAAAAGAAAAAAGCCATATTTGCCAAAAAACAATCTGCCAGACAAACACAGAATCTAAAACTTAGAGAATTGTTGCATGGGAAGAAATTAAACACTATAAGACTTCTGAAAAATAAACATTACAAACACATGGTGACCCAAACAGATAAAAATTACAAACAGAAAGGGAACGAAGACTACAAATCCAAAAGAGGAACAAGAAAAATGATATCTCTTCAATAACATAAGTTGAAACATTCCTACACTCCCCTGACCTCAAACAAATTGAGAGGCTAACCAACAAGAAGAAGAATAAAAGGGATTGGGGATTCTCATTATGGTTTATTACGGGATAATGATCTCTCATAAAATGAAAGGTTTTCAAGCAGATGACTTGGTATAGAAACGGATGCCAACAGCCACACCAAGTATGATCAAAGGAACCAAGAATTGGAGGAGCTTGATAATGAATTCCGATGTTTTATCCTGGTTGTAGTGAGGCTGCTTGGGAGGAGTGTAATTGGTCCTCGTGGGGATGGTTGATAAATCAATTTCACCAACATACATCTCATCCATCATTGCCCTAGCGCTGCTGCTATGGCCAACATCCTCAAAATCATCAGTTGCATCCTTCCCTGCAAGAAATATTGTTAGGAACATGAATGCATCTTGAGGAACACTGCATAAAATATTATGTACCTGTTCCAGCCAACAAAACCTCATCACCTCCGGGATGGTCTTCCAAAAACTTGGTCACATCATATACCTGCCCAAACGCAATGAAAAACAAGTTTAGCTCTGCCCCATAAATGCTGCAAATCCATTATGCCACAGCAAGGAAGAAGCCTGACCCAGAGTGCTACCACCCTATTTTTATTGCTTATATTTATATAGAACGTTTTCAGATCAACGCTTGCAAATAGAATCATCACAAATCTAGACATCTATGTACAATACAAAGACAACAGAAAGGGAATTCTTAAGACACATGAAATGAGTACAGAATAGACAGCTTATTTATGAACTTAGATATTGAGATATTTCAATTGTAACAAACCATTATGAAGGTGAAAAATCCAAATTTCTGGGTTAAAAACCTATAGAAATCACCAAAGCTGTTATTTACATTTTTAGCTCTTATGAAACAGGAACGGTAATCCAATTCAGACTCCAGAGTCGTGGACAGTAATTCTTGAATCATACCTAACATTGACACATGTTCCATCAGAAACTAATACTACGATACATGCCTACCTTCTAGAATAATGTTTAGCATCCCTGAAAACTGAACCTAGACAAACTGAAGATTGCATCTAGTTCCACAAGAAAATGAAAGGAAAAGTTTAATATGGGCCTCTTGGACCATATTAGGGCACATTAGCCACTAAATAAGATATGTAAGAAAAGCAAATGTGTGTGCGATAAAGGCAAATAGTACATGACCTATATGGAACTAGTGGCCCTGGTCTGAATCAAGAAGTTTCCAAAAATGAAAAGGGAACTGGTGGTGACACTATTGATTATGATGACTGATTCTTGAAACTAATCTGTGACTTGCAATAAAGCGCCAAGCTTTGCAAGACTTTGGCATCTAACTTTTACAACTAATTGTCAATCAGCTTGTTTTGGTATCCAACGTGTAGGACATTTATATCTCACAAAAAAGTTAGAAAGGCACCAGGATCTAATAAATTGTCAAAATAACTTACCTGCCACGAACAATGTAAGTACTAGAGACAAGGATAAAACAAGTCCTTCCCTAATGATTTTGACATGCCATGGCAAAGAGGGATATCAATCGTAAAGATCTGATAAGACACACTCCAATTATATTACAAATTTACAACTAATCAATTGCACTACACTCTGTCAAAAACTACAGAATTTTAGACGGCAGCAATAGTAAAGGAGTTTCTGAAACGTCAAATGCATTATAGACAAATTAAGTTAACCAACTAGTTCTAAAAAAAAAAAAAAATCAAATTAGAAACAAACAACCGATAAAGATCAAATCTTTGACAGATCTAATCACTCAAATAGAATAATCATCACAAACCCACAAAAGAACAGAAACAATTCACCATTGCATTTTGAGTTACATACCTTGCCGCCAATGACAAGCCAACAATCCTTGGCGTTGTTGTGCTGGGAAACCTCAGCCAAGGTGTAAACTTTTCCCTCACCGCCCATCTATGCAATTGAATCGAATGATTCTTGATGTAGTTAGACCTTGTGCCTCAAATGAACAAGGCCCTTTCGGGATTGTTACAGTATACAGAGATGAGAGATGGAAGAAGGTGGGGTTGGTGAGTCAATATAAATCTGGGAGAGGAGAGGGTAGATTAAAGTGGATACGGGGTTGGTGAGCGAGTTGTAGAAGCGGTAGAGATCCAGGGGGAGGGGCGGTGCCAGTCCAGTGTCTCGTCTACCACGTTGCTCCTAACTCTGAAATTTTATAGTATTTCTAAAATGCTAGTAATTAATTGCTCTTAAACTCTTAAGTCAGGATTTTTTTGGTTCGTGACGTTGATTCTTTGAATGCTTAAACTAATTAATCTTTGACCCCTCTGCTTGCATTAATGTCTCTGGTAAGTCCTTAACCCTTTTTCCATACTAAGTACTTTGTTTATCTAGAAATGAATATCTCATATTCTATTTTGAATTATTCGAAATTAAACGTCTCATGTTTTAAACTAATAAAAATTTTATTAAAAAAATTGATAATGCAATGGGTTGATGAATTAAGTCAAATTTTTTTATTAAAATACTTATAAGTCAAATTGAAATATTTAATTTTGAACGAGAGAGTATTAAAGTTACCTTTTTGTCCTATATTACCTTTATTTGTATCCTAGAGTCTTATAATTTTACAAAATATTCACACCTTTTTTTTTTCTCTTCTAGTTATTGCTCTCCCAACCTAACTTTGGGAATGGATAAAAAAAAAAAAAAAGGATTAAAGAAAGCATATAAATTAGAAGTAATGTTGGTAACGCTAATAAAAAAAAAAAATCTAAAATATGACATGTAAATAAGAATAAGAGAAATGACGGTCAACGGAAATTATAAATGAGATGAGACTACGTGAAGTTCCTAATTGCACAAATTTGGAATAAATACTCTTTCCGTCATTAAATATAAGTCATTCTAATTAACATTTGTTATCATTAATTATAAATCATTACGGTTAATTAATTATGTATTTGAAGGTATTTTTTTTATATTACGCTTATCACTTTATTTTTCTCATATGTCATTATTAGTTTGATTAGCATATAAATAGTGACTTATATTTAATAACGACTGGAGAAACATATATATCTAGAACAGACATAAGTTGAAGCATGGAATAATGACCTTTTAACAATTGACTAAGCACTTTTAGAGTTTCTCTTGATGTTTTCACTAATTCATTACTAATCATATAGCCAAAAATTCAAAATGATATTTTTTTTTTTTTGCCAAATAGATATTTATAAATTTTGTGAGAAGCCACTTAAGTATTTCCAGTCACTTTTCCATTGGTACATAATAAATTTTTGACTATAAAATTATCACTCTGCAAATTTTCTTCAGGGAGAATCACTCATAGAGTATTAATTATATGATCCAAAATCCAAAATGATACTTCAATTTTTTTTTTCTACCTACTAGATACTTATATATTTTACGGAAATCTACTTAAATATTTTCCTTCACTTTTCCTCAATCACGGATTCATTCTCTATCGCAAATCTATCAAGATAGTCTTTCAAATTCCACAATTGAAAATTAAGTTGTGACTGATGTAACTGTCAATAAGTTCAAAAAATTTATTTCCTTCCTCGATCATATCAATGTCGGTCACACACGATTTCACAATCGACCTCGTTACTAATTCATCCCAACTGGAGCCACCAAAACTACAAAATAACAATCTCGTCAATCCACCTTAAGCGGTTACTATTTTTCCATAGATTAGAATAAAAGAAAAAGTGAATTCTTCTTCGATAATTTACTGCCCCAATTAAGGGATTGCTACCGTTACCTCCCAACCACCATCAATTGGTAATGAATGTGTCAATGGAGAGGAAATAATTATTTACCACTACAAAATTCACAACGATAGCTTTGCCGGTAAATATCTTTATGTCATTTTTGACTAGGGATACAAAGAGCTTGTAATCTGCATTTTATATTACAAATATGTCTTCTCACATGAAGTCAGCTAGTAAAAGTTGCTCTCAACCTCCTCCTTTAAGAGAAACTGTAGTTTTATGGATGATACCACCATTAAGTGTGGCGGCAACTACAGTGCTTCCTCTTGCATTCATTACCATAATCCTAAGAAAAGTTAAACTCTACCAATTTAAATTGGTGATAAAGTTTGGAGATTTTAAAAAGCACAAGTTCTTTGCCTTTGAAATTAAATGACTAAGCCTCCCAGATGTGGTAGAGGGGAAAACTAAAGTAGTGGCAGGTTCACATCTAATTATTATATTGGTTGTAGGGAGGTTAAGAAAAAAGAAGATTGATAGAGATGAAATGGGTGAGAGAGACGGGATGAAAATTTGTGGAGTGATAATTTTAGCCTCAAAAATTTGTTATGTGTTTGGCTCATGATTTTTTTGAACGAAAAAGTATCTGGAAATACTTAAATGACTTTCCATAAAAGTTATAAGTATATAGTTGGTAGGAATAAAAAGTATCTTTTTGGATTTTGGACCATATGATTAATACTATATGGGCTATTCTCTCCAAGGAAAACTAGTTGAGTGATAATTTTACAATCAAAAATTTGTCACTTGCCAGCATGGGACTTTTTTGATCGGAAATACTTAAATGGTTTTCTAGAAAATTATAAGTATGTATTTGGTAGGAAAAAAAATTTAGTATCATTGTAGATTTTGAGTCATATGATTAGTACTAGATTGATGATTTTCCCGAATTTTTAAAAGGAATTTATTGATATTTGATAATTAGTTTCTATTACCTTCTTTAAAATTTATGATCCATAATATTTTCTATCTAACGCTATATCAATCTCTAAAAGAGGAAAAAAAAACATGAGCACAATTTAGAAGGCACAAAACTAAGGACCACTATTGCCAAACTTAAAAAAGAGGACAAAAGTACACAACAAAACCATGTTTATCATTTTTGTGCTATTTCTACTTCACAATACCCGGGTATGGTTAACCATTTGCCTTTGTTCCCTTGTTCCCTTTGTTTGAAATTGAATGTTTCATTTTTTATTTTAAATTATTTAGAATTTGGTGTTCCATTTCCTAAATAAGTTAAATTTTTATTAAAGAAAGTTACATTACAATGTCAAAATAAGATCAGTCTAACTATTTTTTTAAAATACGTGTAAATTAAAATAAATTATTTTATTTGGACAAGGGATGTATTAATTAGATAAAAGTAAATATTATTATGATTATTATGGAGTTATTATTTTCAATCTAGAATATTATATTGGATAACAAAACTTATCATATCGTGGACACAAACCTCACCATATAATAGGCTCTTGTGTATTTTACAAGATCCATTATACGGTTGAGCTTTGATACCCAGCATAACATTTATATATTTTTAATATTTTAATTTATAACAAGAGCTCTTATTATCTGTAACAACATTTCTATTAATAGAAAAAACGTTTTGTTTTCAACAAATGATGTAAAATCAGAAGGGGAAAAAAAAGTCAGGTGATTCATAATGGAATAAATAAATATAAAATGGTTTTCATTGGCGGGCCATCAAAATTGATTTTGACCAATTTTGGTTGGAAGAGTGGAAGAAATCTTGAAGGGGGTAGCTGATGGATGTTGACCGGATTGCTGCCGTGCGTTCATCCCCATATTCAAGGGTTTAAAAATCAGATCAGACTCATAGGTCTGATCATTTGGATCGTCGATCAATCTCCTTTCTGATCCGATTGAAAGTTGTTAATTGATTTTCATTAAAATCGATCTTAATCTGATGAATTGGATAGAACTGATCAGTTCAACCGATGAACCGTTGAACATGCCGATTCAACTGTCAACTGATCAAGTCAATATCTAAAACTATTTTGGGTCAAATTGTAAAAATTAAAAAGATAGACATCTAGATTGAAAAAAAAAAATACTGTCTCGTTCTGCTTTGTTCTTTCTTCGACAGTGTCGTTCTTCGTTTCAGTTCAGGCTGTTGTAATCCATCTTATAAACCCAAGTCGTCTACGGAGAGACTCCATGGGCCTCATCGAGTCTTCATATTGTTGTTTCTCCTCAGATCCAAACATTATGCAAGGGGATTAATGTTTCACCATTAAAGGAAGTCAAAGCTTCCCAAAAAGCAAGGCGGGAAGGATATTAGACTAAGGATAAGGAAGTGAACCAAAGGGAGAAGGAGAGATTAGAAAAAGAAAATGGAACAGAGAAGAGACGAAGAAGAAGAGGGACTGCCAGGTGAGAGAATAGAAAAAGTTAAAAAATGAGAAGAAGAGGGAGTGCCGAAGAGAATAGACAAATGAAGAAGAAAAAAAATTGCAAATAAGAGAAGAAGAGGGAGAGTGGGAGAATAATTGAAGAATGAGGAACTAGAAGTTTTTGATGTGTCACGAGGCTAAGAGTTCAGGAAGAATAAAAGGAAAAAATTTACGCTGCAAAGAATTTTATTATTTACATATATTTTAACTTATAAAATAAATAAATTTTAATTTTAAAATTAACAGATTCAATTCCGATTTAATTATGGTTGAACCATTAAATCATAAATAAGTGACTTTTCCATTTCGATAACCAATCTATTTTTTTAAAATATTGCCTATATTTAATAAAGCTTTGAATTTTTTTTTCAGTGGGTCGGAACCAGTGACCGCCACACGTTAGTATGTCAAACATATAAGTTTACGTTATTGTAGAATCCAATCATCAAACTTTATTTTGTTAGAAGTTTTGATCCTTAAGATTTTTTTTGACCTTTATCATCCTTAAAGTTTATTTCAAAATCATGTTATTTTTTTTAAGAATCCGATTAAAATGATCAAAATATCTAATTATAAATTATTTAGGGATGATAAATGTCATACAAGAAAAAATAAAAAATAAAAAATAAAGAACTTAAACTTTCAAAAGGTTAAAGTTTGAGGATTAAATTGTACAATAACTCATTAGTTTATTACTTCATGGAAAATCGATACTACTCCCCATGTTAAATAAAATTACCTGACCACATAAACAACATAAAATATGGTACCTTTTTTTAAAAAAATTTATTTATTTTTATTTAGTAATGTCTAGATTAATTTGCACGTATTTCGACTATTTTGCTTGGACCTGCAACTTATCAAGACTAGAATTTGCAGAAAGATCGAGTCGAATTCACGACCTGTAAGTTATACTTTTGAATTACTTGACCACATCCTCGAGTGCATAAACTTATAATTTATTAGTTTTTTCAATATTATTCTAAATCATAAATTATTTTGTAACTATTAACATACAATTATAATGCCTTTTTTTAATTTTACTCTTTATTTTATATTTTTTCATATTTATTTTCTTTATCATTTCCTTATTTTAGTCTATAATATATATTATAAAGAAAAATGAAATATTGTCAAAAATTAAAGAAATATAAGTTTTAATAGTATTTTAAGTATAATAAATATATTTAAATATTATTTATTTATATAAAGTGATTATTTACTATTTATATTTAAATTCGAATTCTTTTAAAAAAATTGTCTTTAAATATAATTATTTGTGTATGATTAATTTTTTTTATTTTACATGTACCATCACTTAAATTATTTTTCATATTCCAAAAAGATAAAAGAATTAATATGAACTTTAAGTTAATCGGATGTTTATGAAATTAAAAATGTTTATTGTGGATGTCTTCCGAAAATTGTAATGTATTTTCTTTGAGAAAATCGATGTTGGATAATAAAAAAATTATTGCATAAGTATTTTTATTGAGTTTTTCAATTAGTGACAACTATAATATCAGGCAAATCAAAATTTTTCTTGAAAAATACAAATCAAACCTGATTAGAAATAAAAGTGGAAATTTTAATCTTTCTTTCTATAATTGAATGTCTCAATTTGACTTATACGTATTTTGACAAAAAAGTTTAATTTAGTTTATTAATACATTTTATTATTAATTTTCTTATTAAATTTTTTATTAGTTTAGAAAATGAAATATTTAATTTTATATAATTTAAAATAATTTATGAGACATTCATTTTCAAACGAATGTAATTTTTATCGTGAAAGGCTAATTATTTATTCAAAGCAAAAAAAAAAAAGGAAAAGGCTGTTTTATTGATTGCTGGACAAATTTCATACGGTTGAACAAGTTAGTGGATTCGGCATAAGGATACAGCCCAATTTATAAATATGGATCACATAAAAACTCGCCCTTACATGAAGAGGCCAATGCCCAATATGATATACTAAGCGAAGCCCAATGTAATTAGAAACCCTAGCATGTTCACGTAAACAAACGAACATTTGCAGTGAACGAGCAGAGTGGGGAAGAAAGGGGAAAATGGTGTCGGGATCGGGAATTTGTAAAAGACAGGTCGTGGTGGACGCGCGCCACCACATGCTGGGGCGGTTGGCGTCCATCTTGGCCAAGGAACTGCTTAACGGGCAGAAGGTGGTTGTGGTACGAAGCGAGGAGATTTGCCTCTCAGGCGGTCTCGTACGTCAGAAGATGAAGTACCTTCGTTTTCTTCGCAAGCGCATGAACACGAAACCTTCTCATGGACCTATCCATTTTCGTGCTCCCTCTAAGATTCTCTGGCGCACTATCCGAGGGTTCGTTGTATTTTTTATGCTTGTAGAGATAATTTGTATTTTTTGATTGCGGCTATTTGATTGTGAACTGATCGTGGGATGACTGTTATGCCTGTATTCTAGGATGATTCCTCACAAGACTAAGAGGGGAGAAGCTGCTTTGGCTAGGTTGAAGGTATTCGAGGGTGTTCCGCCGCCTTATGATAAGACGACAAGAATGGTTATTCCTGATGCTCTCAAGTAAGGATTGGAATTTGTTCATTTTGGTTTTATTCACTTCACATTATTGGGTTGAGAGGTGTATTTGTGTGTATTAAGGTTAAATAGACGTAACTTTTATGTCCTTAAGTATAATAGGGATTTTACATTTTGTTTGCCGCTAAAGTTTAGTTATTTCCTCTTCGTATGTTTGCTGATTCAATTGTTTGTGAACGGGAATTAGGGTTTTGAGGCTCCAGGCTGGTCATAAATACTGTTTGTTAGGCAGGCTTTCATCTGAGGTTGGGTGGAACCATGCAGATACCATCAGGGTAAGAATTTGAACTATTTCATATGCTATTTTCTTTTTTCTATGTTAAATTGTGGATCTTACCTCGTGTAAAAGTATTTTGAATTCATGTTTTTTAGTTATGAGATATTTCTTTAATGCATTTCCGTGTGATCATACATTTGTTAAATTTGCAGTTTCCTGGGATCTGAACTTTGAACGATCATATGTTGATGCCTTGTGATCCTTGATCCTTATGGATGACTATGAACCTTAAGCTTTAGTTTTGACAGCATTTTTAGCTATAATATGTTGGTATGATTTTTCTCAGAGTTGGAATACAGGTTCCATGTGGTCATGCTCTAGATACTTGATTGTGTAATAAACCATTGCTATATTTTTTAAATTAATTTCATAAAAATTGTGATTTTAGCATATCCTTACTTCTGATTGCTGCTAGCATTTGGTCCAAAATTTTCTCCTAAAATCTAGTTGGTATGCTTGTATGATTATTCTGTATCTTTGTATTCATGGTTCTCCCCAGAGCTTTGCAGTGATCACACAACTTATATTTTCTTATCTTCAAATTTTACTTAATTATTTCAATTGATGAAGTATAGGTCTCTTACCCATTATTGAAGTCAATATCAATGACCTGTTTGTACTGGGCATTACTTAAGATTTCTCTGTTGATGTAAATTCTATACATCCCCTGGAGTTCTTATAACTTGTCAATTCCTCAACAGGAACTAGAGAAGAAGAGGAAGGAGAGGGCCCAGGCATTCTATGAGAGGAAGAAGCAGTTGATGCGGTTGAGGATTAAAGCCGAGAAAGTGGCTAATGAGAAACTCGGATCTCAAACAGACCTTATTAACTCCATCAAGTATTAGGTCTATGGATTTTTGCTCCATGGTGCTTTGTGTCACAAAAGGGTAGAAGTTGTGTCTGTAGCCTAGTGCTATATTATCTGAATTTTTGATAGTTGAGAAATTTCATTTTCGTTTCTTAGGCCAGCCAACTGGTATTTCCCATCACGAATCTTTAGCAGAGGCCTTTACTTTGTCTACTCATGTAGCATAATCTTAATAATCAGTATAATTAAGAAATCACATTTTGTTTATTGTGTGCTTCAATATCCCTTCATTCAGTTTGCTTTCGGTGGTTTCTTTCAGCTTTCTGTTAGATGTGTCCCATAAAAAAATGATGTGTATGAATTTACTTGAGTTTCTATTCTAGGATTTGCATATGCTAGTTTTTGCAGTATTGTGATAAGAGATAAGAATAGACATCTTGGAGAAGATGAAACGATTCATGATCAGCGGCAAAGAAAACAATAGGGGCGAAGTGTGGTTGCTCTAAAGGGATTATGTTCCTTCAGATGTAGACTCTGTAGGCAAATGGACTAACGGAAGCTTAAGGTGAAAATCCCAGCTTCTACTGCATTATACCATGTCCCCTTAAATAGTTGAATATTGTAAGAAGGTTCTTTCGTGGCAGGTTTAGGATTATTACAAAACAGGGAATTTTTTCTTTTTCCCCCTTGAGGATTCCTGGACAAGAAACTTTTTCTCTCTCCATTCGATAAAGATATTCTTGTTTTTCTCTTCTTCCCCCCCGTCCCTCGGCAAACTACAAGCTTCTCTTCGTTTTTGAAAGGGTAGTCAAATTATTAATTTTTTAGTATTAATCCTCATCTTTATGAGTAATATCAAGAACGATCAGTTGAAATTCCAATAGCAATTTAGTAACCAAATGATGTTTAATGGAGCAATAGAGTTATCTAATGATATTAATAACATATACCGGAGAGATATGCATGGAAAAATACTAAGTGAAAATAATTTAATTACGCTTCTTAATACAGTTGAGAAAAAAGAAAAAGTAAAAACTATTTTTATGTGGTGGAGGAGGCCAAAGTACTGAGGTAGTATTCTTCACTCACAAACAAGAACTTGAGCAAATCAACCCGCATCGCATACGCTGCCAGAGAAAACCATTATCATAGCATGATATGATTATTTTAATTTCTAGTTTGAAAGGCTGAAACATGTAGGAGTGGCTTAAATAGGCAATAAACCAATAACAATGTCTGGCTCCTGTCCCGTAGCCTTTTTGTTAAATTTCTATGTTTCAAGAGCTTAAGCTTATAGAGAGGCCTGGAATTTATACATTAACACTTTTGACTAATTTTACCTTTTTGTTCATCATAGGTTAATCCCTTGATCAAGAAGATAGCTTATAATATGATGATGATGATTAGCGGCAGTCAAGCACAGCCGGCCAGAAAAAGGAGATTAGACATTAATCATGACTTGGGATGCGAGACTTTGAAGCATCCTATGCATCACCAGTTCACTGTAGTTTTTAACTTTTAATGTCCCAAAAAAAGATATATGAATTTTCTAGAGTTGCAATGCCTCTAGTGAAATTAGATTAATCAAGTAAATCATTTAACCAGAGGTCGAATTTTTAATATTAA
>JAOXNR010000001.1:4440335-4459918 GCA_028571225.1 Parsonsia alboflavescens | reverse complement strand
AAATGAAATGTTTATAGAAAGTGGGTAAAATTGAAATTGGGTGAATCAATTTGGATATATTTGGAAATTAATTGCTTTTATACATCAGAAACTAATAAAATGATTTTTTTATAAAAATAAAATAAGCATGACCGGCCTTTTTGAATTTCAATTTTAAAAGGCTATCATTTGTTTTTTGACTTTGAAAAGCAATCCAAATATATCATTAAAAAAAAGATTGAAGCGTTTAAAAAATTGTTATTTTAGGAAAGCGGAAATTGGAAGGGAAATAGTGCCTCAGCAATTCCGGGCGTCCCCGAAGAGAATAATACGGGTCGGGTCCATTGACTTTCATTACGATTCCTCGCAATGCCATTGGGCTCTTTCTGCCTAATTCCACCGTCCACCAACCGCCTAACCACCACCACCGTCACCACCGCCATCATCCACCCAAGCAGTATAACCTCAAACCCTCACCGCCGACCAAACCCATGGCAAATCCACCATCTTCCTCCTCCTCACCACTTCTTCTACCACCAAACCCAACTCATCCCCACTCCTCTCCCAGCCCTTCAAACCCGCCTTCCCCTAGACTCAAACCAAAGCTTGAACCTGCCGCCGAAAATGACATCATGACGTCCTCACCGGCGAAGAAAACAGCACCTCTACCTTGGACCCACCAAGAAACCGTTAATCTCATCCAAGCGTACCAAGAAAAATGGTACTCCCTTAAGAAAGGCCAGCTGAAGGCCAGCCAATGGGAGGAAGTTGCCGTCACCGTGGCCGCTCGTTGTGGCTACGATGAGCCCTCCAAATCATCCACTCAATGCCGCCATAAGATCGAAAAACTCCGGAAAAGATACCGCGCCGAGCGGGTCAAGCCGTATCCCAATTCTTGGCAGTATTTTGAGCTCATGGACCGCATGGAACGTGGCCCTTTGCCTATTGCAGCTCGCCCCATGTCTGTGGTTAAGTACCAGAATTCAAATTCTGCTGGCAACTACGATGAGAGTGATAGTGACGATGGGAATGTTAGTTATGGCTTTCTTGATGTGAAAAAGAATAAATTGAAGAGTATAAACAACATTGTTCGGGGCGATTTAGGCATGAGTGGTAATTGCAATAGGAATGTGAATAGAGTGACCATGAACCGGAATTTGGGAGGTGGTGGGATTGAGAGAGATATGAGGACTATGAGGAATCCGATAACAGAGAAGAGGAAAAGTTATCTTGAGAATGATGAAAGTGATGAAGAGGTGGGGGAGGATGAAGAGCAAGAGGCAGAGGCGGAAGAAGAAGAAGAGAATGGTGAAGAGGAGGAGAGAGAAGGCTTTGTGGGGAAGGAGTTGGCTTCAGAAATTAGAGGTTTTGCAGAGAGGTTTATGAGAATGGAGAATAAGAAAATTGAGATGATGAGGGAGACAGAGAGGTATCGAATGGAGATGGAGAATAAGAGAATGCAGATGATTATAGACTCACAGAGGAAGATTGTGGATACAATAGGACGAGCCTTTGCTGCTCATAAGAAAGTTAAGATGACCCAAGAAGTTTAAACTTTTTGCTTCCTTAGTAATTTTTTTTCGTTTCATTTTTCTTTTCTTCTGTAGTTTTATCGTGATTTGGTGCATAGACTGGATCAAGAAGTAAGAAATTTGAATCACATTTTCGTTGGTTCAGGTATGTATGCAATGAAATAATTTTATGCTTATGTATGTCTCAGTTGGAAATCTTACATGCTTTCCTATCTTTTCCTTTGGTTACTAATTGTTTATACAATTGCATGCTTGGGTTTAGTTTGCATAAGCTGAGAGCTCAAATGTCTTGCCACCTCAAATTGGAACATTTGCAAGCATACATTTGAGTTTTGATATGTACTCTTTTGAGTTTTGATCGCAGATCTTGTGTATCTTGGCAATGCTTTTGTCACCAGGTATTACTTGTTCTCCTTTTTCAGTTTTCTGATGTATATTTTGCTCTTCATATTTTATCTTAAATACCTTGTTAACTGGTAAACTTTGTGGGGGTTTTTAGGTATTGGCATGTATTAGAACTCTGGGAACAGAGATTTAACTTTTGTCTCATGGTCTAGTCATTTATGTTTGAGTAATCTTCTACTAGTACTCTCTAGATTTGGGTATTCCTAAGAACTTAGAAAGAAGGATGTTTCATGGGATGGAACATCTCAGGCATCTCTCTCTTGAAATGATGTTGAAGGTTGTTTCTATATCACCGACCAATGCTGTGCTAGGAATGAGGTTTCTTATGTCCAAAAGGTAGGGGTAGTGTTTTAAAAATAGTGACATTTGAGTAGGGACAGTGGGGGTAACTTTTAAGGATTGAACTTATGTGTGAAGATCCATTGGTCGCTTCTGTATTTTGAGGGTTATTTGTTGATTCCCTGTTCTGGATTTACCTAATTGCCTGGTGACCATCTTACTCTGGACGGATCCTGTCTAACCTGTCTATAACTTACGTCTTTTTTAATCACTTTGTGGTAGCTTTGATTGAATGAATAGATTTTGATACTCTGCCTCCAGACTCTGAAGCTTTTGAGTAACAGAGTAATGAGGAGAGTATAAGACGCTGCGTGTAAAATCTTAAGGTATTCGAATTGCTTTTGTAATTTAATTTGCCCATCATGTGCAAACAGTCTTATGACTCTTATCCAATACTAATAATAAAGGAATAATCAATAAGTTTAAGCTTAATCTCTTTATTTGTAAAAATTACTCGTGCAAACACATACATATTTGATCGCTTAAAAACTTCTTTCCAACTGGTGTAATCATCCAAGTATATGTAGAAACCCTGTATTCGGGTCCTTACGCTCTCAATTCAAGGAAATGTACAATGGTAACAATCAATCGGAAATCAGTTAGCTAAAATTGTTTGGTACATATAAAATCCCCTCACTTACTCGCCTGCTCAAACCATTCCTATCACGACTTCACCTCCCATCAATTCTCTTTTAGATGCGTTTCTTCAGGACTCAAAAAGTTATTAACGAATGTAAATACCATAAAAGAATTGTCAACCAAAAAGGTTTGATTTGATCAATTCTCATTTGTGTCACGAATCAGACAAATGCTCACTGCCTGGAGACGGATTATTATGGAATAGTAAAGAGTTTTCTCTCATCTCGGCCAATGCCCTTCTGATTTAGAATTGGGCATGGCCAAACCTCTGCACACCTGAGGTGACAACTTCAATGGCAGCAAAATGTACTGGAAAAAGGCTTAAATCCCAATGAGGCAGGCAAGGCAAGGCAAGGTAACAGGACTCGCACTAATTTACCAATTAAGAGAGGAAACGACCACGTGCCTTACAAAAGAAATATAAAGACAAAAAAAAAAAAACAAACAAACAAACAAAAGGAAGGTTAAAACTGTACTGTTAAAACAGTAGAGTTAGCATCCTGTCCATCTGTACATACAAGTTTGGATGCTGGAATGTCAGACCATTGAGGCGAGCAAATCAAAAATAAAGGATCTGTGTCACTACTACCCCAACTGGAAGCTGGTAAAGAATTTACAAAAAAAGGAGCACTGGGCTCCCAGGGCACTGTTAAATATGATGACCTTTTCCCGAAATATTCATGAAGGACCACTGTTCACAAAATTACACAGCCTTTGGCCATAACAATGAACCTACCTACCCCCAACTACAGACGATCAAATAATACATGGGGGAAAAGCACATAAGGCCCTTCCAATTCCTAAGCAGGGGAACCAATCAAAAGTAACCCCCATCAACCACAACCCCCCCCCCCCCCCCCCCCAAAAAAAAGGGACAAAAAAGAAGTGATGAAAGAGGAGAGACAAGACTTCTGTACACGTACCTCTATACCTCTCTATACTTCCAAAGATCTAGTAAATGGTAATGTACAAACCCCAAAAATTTGTCCTGCCCAGAACCCTTCATGCTACCCCAAACCAAAACTTCAAACACATGTCATCTTGTAATGCCCTGCGGAACATTGAGATTTCTCTGGAACGAATGAACAAGCAATAATTAGCCTACATTCAAGTAAAACATGTCAAGTAAAATTGCAAGGTATACAGTAGGCAAGACCAGAATGTTCACGGCATTTGAAATATTCAACTAACTGAAGAAGAAACAGAACGTACCTGTACACTACTGTTTGTAGGGCGTGCTGAACCACCTGATCAGGAACAGCCCAACACAGGAATTGCAAGATGAGGATGTTTTATTCCAGCCTGGAGTCAGTTGGCCTAACAAACATATTGCTATTTCCCACAAGCTGAGCTTGTTGCTGTGAATGTGATGGTGGTGGTAACTGCTGTGGTGATGCCTGTTGTTGCTGCTGCTGTCGGGGTGCAGGCGAGGGCGGTTGCTGAAGTGGAGATGGCTGCTGCTGCCATTGCGTACCAACATCATGTCCAACAGGAGGCAAGCTACCAGAAGATTGCCTCTGGCCTAACCCATTGCCTACTTGCGATGAAGGTTCGCTACCAGCGGAACTTGTTGGCGGGGTACCAACAGAGCTCGAATTAATAGTTGGATTTGGAGAAACAGAATCATATGCCTCTGAATTTCTCCATTGAGGACCACCAGCAGAAGAGACAACCTGTATTACACTGGTTGCATCATTAGAGGCCTGAGACATTGTAGCTACAGTATTCATCTGAGATGAGTTAGTCATAGGAATCTGGTCAGCTTGGGATTCCCTTCCCTGCAGCCTAGTTGATGGTTCAGCATTCACATGGCGATTCTGTAACACTCTCTGAACATTAGATTGACATTGATTGGGCAACTTCTGATGAGACTGTGGATGACTGGAAGAAGCCATGGCCATTGGTGAGACAGACTGATGGCCAGTAGACAACGGAAGACCAGATGCAACAGGAGAAACATGACCTTGATTGACATCGGAATGACTAGGCATCTGCTGTAGATGCTTTGACATAGGGGATGCTTGGCCGGAATACATCTTTTGATGAAGCTGAGACTGATTTGAGGAATGAGGAACTAATGACTTCCCTGACTGGACAGAGTTCATACTTGAGCCAGCATACAAACTCTGACCTTGTAGTAAATGCATTGGCTGATCTCCTTTCTCGGAAGACTGGTTTCCAGGATTTGTAGAGAGACCATTTAATAGGGATGGATCCATTGATATGTTCTGATGCATCATGATGCTCCCTCTCCCCACTCCCTTTAAAACTTTAGCCTGCTGTTGGGACTGTGTTTGTTGTCTTTGCTGAAGATGATGCCTAGTAGCCTGTTGAAATTGTTGCTGGTGCTGTGGCTGACGCTGCCTTTGCTTGCTGACCTGGTTTGTTAGACCACTATTTCCACTAGGAGAACTTCGAGAAAGACCATGAGACAGAACTTGATGTTTCTGCTGGTGCTGTGGCATTGGAGTCATGGGTGAGGCTGATGTCAATGGAGAAATTGATACCGTTGGTGTATTAATTTGAGAACTATTTTGTGGTGGTGGTGATATCGGAAGCTTCCCTTGTTGTACCATCATAGAGTTAGATGACGCAAATTGCTGCTGCTGTTGCTGATGCATAAGACGCTGCTGAAGCTGTCTCTCTTTTGCTATGCGAATAGCATATGCTTGATGCTGTGGATTGGTGGGATGACTGTTTCCCGGAAGATGAGAATGATGTGGACTGCTAACATGTGGCTGTTGGGGAGACATTGCATGTGACTGCTGATGGTGGAGAGGGTATGATGAAACAGGCGGTGAAGCAGTCTGATTAGGGAAAGATGAGTTTAATGCCCCAAAAGGAGGGACTCCTTGGCTGTTCCCTTGTGAAACTTGCATCTGAAGCTCAGGTGCCATCATTTGGCGTTGAGGATCCTGATTTTGGCCAGGCTAAAAAGGATAAGAAAAACATTGCATGAAATTAGTAAATTCAAGATGCATTCCTTGAAAAGTAACATACTGCTGTTTTCAAAAGAACAACACAATTTGCTTACAAGGGCATTTGATCATTCAGTAGTATCTACCTACTTACCTTTATGATTAAGGTAATGTATAGCTATTGTCAGAAGAATTCTACTTCGCTTTTCAAGTGAGGAGGTAATAGTGTAATTCAAACCAGAGAATGAATTATTTCTAGAAAATGCAAACTATTTTGGATATCCAAAATAGACTTGAAGATGTTTATTTGGAATGGAAAGGAAGTACATGACAAGGCTTACAAATGCACATAAAAAGAAAATCAATCAACCAAAAGATGATAACTCATGACATTTTCAGTCTAATTGAAAAGCCTCTGCATTCACTCAAAGAAGATTCTTGGCAGAGAGAATCAAGCCAAAAGAAAAAGATAGTAAGCTAATAGCATTGTCCTTTAAGCAGAAACTAATTTTCACTTCTTACAGTTTGGAATGTTTATGCAGAAAATACGAACTTAGAATATACTGCCCCAATTAGCACCCATCACCATCAGATTCACTACATTGGCCCCTAAACTATCTCCCATATAAAGGGACATGCAGGAAAGATTAAGACACTAACTTAATTTAGAACATATAGACATTCTACTAGTCCATCCATAAATTTCCTCTTCACCAGAATTGGTCTGCCACCCACCATTACCACTATGCCATAGTCACCAACAGATCATTAGGTGAAGAAACTTGAATACAACAATAACATATAAAGGCATAGTCTTCAGTCTTGAATTGAAGGTATCATTCTGATATAATATAAAAGATTTTGATCCTTTTGACCATGGACAAGTTGCCAAAATACCTCATTAATTAAAGTGGTTAATGGTTAGCAGGACCCATATCCCATTAAGGAGGTCAATTCAAGAATTTTAGATAAAGAACATATTTATTCCAGGAAATAGAACATTAACATTTCATGTCACAAAAAGAAACTGTGAATACACAATTTAGGATGGAGATAGTAATAGGATATTGAGCTCCTTAGTCCATCTAGGAGTTCATAAAAATTGCAAATCTTCTATAAGAAGAAAAAAAGAAGAGAGATACAGAAGGCGTAGTGGGAGTGAGTTTCCCTTGCAATCATTTTGGGCAAGTTTAGATTAGTAAATATTATACCCCTCAAACATGACAAGGAACCAGCCCAACACCTATTAAACAGCCAATGAATAAAATCATAATGTGCATGGAATTAAAACAAACGCAGACAAAAAAGAAAGGGGGAAAAAGGATATTTAAACATGAGAAATAGAAACCAGGTACAATGTTATACCACAAAAGAAACAACCTAGCCTAAGAGGAATCATGGACAATAGTGCCCTTAGTAACAAACACATCATCTGAGTACTAGATGACTCACCCGAATCATATGTAATGTATCACGAGACCTCAATGAGTTTCCTTGACTAGAGCCCACTCCAGTGTGCATATTTACTGGACTTGGCATTGCAATCATGCTCCCTGAATTCATCATAGGTGATGATGCGATTCCTTGAAAGCTTGGCCTTGCAACGGGCAAGCCACGGTTAATTCCACCAGACACATTTATTCCATTGCCACCGGTAAGAAGGCGGACACCGCGATCATTTCCAGTGAGAGCCCCAGGAGTTGAAACATTCGATTGGGGAATATTTCTGTGATTATACTGTTGCATCCGCTGTTGTTCATCAATTGACAAAGATATGGTCCTTGCAATGGTATATCTTCCATCCCTATAGTTCAGTATATATATAAATTGGTACAAATGCAATATGCAAAAAGAAACAATAAGGCCATCTCAAAGCTGGAAGCAGCATATTACCTCGTGGAACCATTGACTGGACCAGATGATGATGACAAGTTATTTCCAATAATCATGCCAGAGGAACCCTGCACTGCTGAATTTGCACCAGAACCACTAAGCATTGGCGACATGTTAGGATTAGAAATACCCACTCCACCATTGTGCGGGCCTTGAAAACCAACAGAAAGCAAATCAGGGCTTGACTCCATTGCCTCACAAAGATCCACAGGACTGCAGCACAACAGGACCGATTGAAGTCAATAAAAATAACAATAATGAAAATTAAGCCAAATCCATGAATTAAATTCACCTACGTTAAAACAGGACCTCCATTCAGATTATTTGGACAAACTTGAGTTAGAGCCAGCATATGAGAACCATGAGGTGGTTGAAATTGCATCTGGTCTTCACACTCATTCTTGCAGTAAAAATAAAAGATTCAATATTACAAGGAAGCGCAAAGACAGTAAAGAAAATAACAAGCCAAAAAAAGAAAAATCAAACAAGTTCCCCATTTTCTACTGAACATTAAGCACAAAATTTAACAACAGGTAGAAGTTTCATAAGCTAAAACAGATCAACAAAAGAAAGAAGCTGCATGAACATGGAACCAAGTCAATACAAGATTACAATTATCTAACTGATGACTTCACTTTTCACAGTTCTTGGTACATAACCTCATCACGGCATTGATCAAAAAGAATACCTGCTTCCTCCGGCAATGAAGTCTCTTCCCAATCATGATAATCTTTTCAAAATGAGATTTCAGGGTATCCTCTTCCACTGGCCCCTGCAACCGCTGAAATAAATGTCTGGCACTTCCCTGTGTCACAGATGTAGACAACCACTTGTCAAGAAGACTACTGGAAACCTACAATGCAATTAAAAAAGTTCTATAATCATTTGAAAGTATCAAAACAAGAGAAGGGGAAAGATATAAGAGTTTTACTTTTGGAATGCCGGGTAGAGTAGATTCATAAATTTGAGAAGACCCCGAATCATCAGCACTATCAGCACCATCACCACTAGGTCTATCTACTACCAGTTTATAGCGTTCCTTACATTCTTTAGGATTGTGGAATGTGCACTGCATACATTGAACCCATTGGTCAGAAGGTAACCATGCAGAAAAAAGATTAGTTAAAAAACAAAACATGAACAAAGACAGAAATTTGGAGGATTGAACAAATAACTAAGTTCAGCTGAATTGAACAATCTAGAAAGTACAGTGAAGGAAGGAACAATTGAAACAGGAACCAAGTATATCCACCTTAAATTGCAAGCTGTTTAAAGCGTCAGATATCAGCTCCCAGTTTGGACCCAAATCATGCACAAGGACGACAAGTGCCTAAATACAAGAAATAATAATTTAATCTCGGCAGTATGAAAACTTATGAAAACAAGTGAACCAGAGAAAATCTAAACAAACCTGCTCCTCAAATGATGTCCATGAACTTCCCGGATCTGAATGGTTAGAAGGCAACTGCAGGCAATTTCAAATGCTCAAGTTCACATGAAGATGACAATCAATTAGTAGATAATTGACATAGTGCAGGACAAACAGTCAGAAAATTTAATAGTACCTTCAGTACTTTGTTTTTCCTACCCCGGTCACGACCACCAAAATATCTAATCAACCTATTAGGATTACTAATCTGTGAAGCCACCGGAGAAGCAGATGACCCACCAACTGGACCAGCACTATCGTATGAAATATCAATTGATGTTCTTGTTGTAACCTTTTGTTTCTTTGCAATATGTTGTCCAAATAAACCTTCCAAAAAAAGGACAGTGATATAAGAAGTAGAACAGTCTAAAATTTTGATCCATGCTGTAATTTAGTAGAAGGTTTTACCACTGCTGCCATTTGATTCAAGTTGAAGACCTTCAGATCTCCTTTTGAAATGGTCTCTCTGAAACTGTAAAGAAGTATAGAGACTGCCTCAGAAATGTAATATGATAACTCAATAATGAAACAGCATCGGCCATTCCAGTTGCTAAGTTCATGGGTTCAAAAAGCAAAATCAAGATTCTAGGTTGTAATCAAACAGTATTCTCCACACTACTAGCTTAATTCATATAAAAGTATTTAGTTAATACTTGCCAGTACATTTAGCATTCACTTGAAAATGAAACTAGTTGCTTATCCTACATATCAAATAAAAATATTCCATACTAATTATGTAGCCAATTCACTGACACAAGACATGCATAGTAGGCTTGACATGGAAACTTAAATAATTTGTGGAAGCTGAAAAAATTTAGAAAATAGGTAGAAAATAAAAATCCCAAGGTGTCTCACCAAAACCTCAAGGAATCTCTCCTCAAAACAAGAAAATTATGCTTAGACGGTTTTTGAAAGCTGAAATCTCTTATTGAATTGTATGTAAATAAAAGTCTACAAAGAACCTCCTTATATAGGAGTATATAGATCCAATGGTCCTAAATCATTTAGGAAAAGTTAAAAACATAAAGAACTAAATAAACAAATTATGAAATAATGAACCTGTAAGACAAGAATCTAACTAATTAAAATATTAATCCTATTCAAATTATGAAATATTAAACTTAATAGGAACCTACCCATTCCAACTCCCATGAGGAATCCCCTTTAGAGTTTTTCCACCAAACTAAGGCTGAATGTTTGAAAAGCTTAACCTTACGATTTTTATCTCTACAGTATACTTTCAATTCCCTATCATTCACTTTTCAAGCCCCAAACAGCAATTGTGAACTCAAACTTGTAGAACAAGGAAAGCAGCAAACAAAATGTGGAAAGATAATCAAGTACCTATATGATGCCCTTAAACATTTATAGTAGTGAAGTTAAAACAAAAGGGGCACAGAGATAGAGAATGATGTGGTAGGAGATTAAATCATTAAAAACATTGGTTAATCAGTTTTAGCAATCTGTTTCATATGCTCACGTCTCCAAGCTCAATCTGGAGAAATAGATAAATGACTAATGCAATCATATGCATTGAAATTTACTTGAGAAAAGTACCTGCTCATTTTGAAAATTAGAATCAACAAGCCACCTCTGATCATATGCAGGTCCCTAGAAGAACATAAAAGCCACTCAGAGAAGGAATGCGAAGAAGAAAAGAAACAGTCAATCACAACTTCGAATGAAAGATGGCTCTAATCCATTGAGAAATGTTTGAAAAAGTACCAAATGTTTTGCTTTCTTCTTCATCTTTTTAGATTTTGTTGATACTTCTGCAGAATCAAACATTAATGGCTTTTCAAAGTCTGCCACAGAGTCAACTTCCAAGTTATTTGGTGCATGGGATCCACCATGCAGAGTACTATGATCATCCTGGAACGAATTGGTATCACCACTTGAATTATCTGTCTTTTGTGGAACTTGAAGATAGGCAGATGTCCCAGCACTAAATGGACTTATTCTCTGCCTATTGGAAGTCCTCACACGCTTTGTGGGAAATGAGACATTAAGACTGCTGGCAGAACGTTTCCCCAAAACAGGTTGGTGATTGCCAACTTTGTTCTCCACACATTGCATAAATTGAGAATCAGCAACCACTTCAAACGTTCTTCCACTGTATGCCTTTGTTGAATTTTTCCATCTCTTCTGAACAAATCTTGGTGACTTGCCTACTTCGAAGTGTACAGATGTATCATAAGTGCTTGTTTCTCCTTCATCCTCTTCATACGGATTATCTTGTGATCCAAAGTCTGCATAGGTGAACAAGTCAAAAAAAAAGAAGGAAAAAAACAGTGAAAGATCAAAAAGCAAGCAGGTAGAACAGTTGCATCATCTGATCTACCTGCCATAGCATCATATGCAGATGTTTCCACTTCCTCCTGTATGCTACCACCAGTTTTCTGATGAGATATTTTAAACCAAATAAGTTTGTATATGTCACTGAAAATAAGCAGAAAAAAACTTTTGCTAGAACTCAAAACGTAAGTTCGTTAAAAGATACAACCTCTTCTGTTGCAAATGACTGAACATAGAAACAAAGCAAACCATTCAAAGAAGCACAAAAATAGAAACATCTTACTAGAGCCACCACCAAAAAAATGGATACAGATGTGGTACACTGCCTCCTGGGAGTAAATAATAATCAGACCCAAGCCAAGGCCAAAGAATTATCACTTTCTATCCTCTAAATAGGTACCACAGTTGGAACTTGAAACACAAATATATGAGGCTATCAAAGCTCTAATAGTAAGATAAATTTCTCTCACTGTCTACTGAATTTATATGAACCTAATGTGGAGCCACACCAACACAGAGTTCAAGTTTCACCTTTAACCACTTAAGCAGGAGATATAAATCAGATATTATCCTTCAGAAACCAGGGGAACCTTTCCAAAGGTAAAGCTGAGAATAAAAACATAAAATTCTCAACTGATAACAAGTAAAGAAAATCTAAAGTTCCCACTATTAATTCAACGAAAGAGGTTCAGCTCAAATTGTCGATTAGAGAGAGACCCAATATGAAAGTGAAGTTACATTTATGTAAGTTTACCTCAAATCTTATAACAAGAGATTCAATTGAATTTCTATAATTTTCTGCAGCAAATCTGGGTACCACGTAGTACAACTTTTCCTGCAAAGAGAAAATGAATAAATGAAATCTCTCCATGTAAGCCAACAAGGCACATCTAGAAAGCAAACCAAAAAGAAACACGAAACCATGGATATAAAAGATCACAAAAAACAAGACAAGAAGAATGAAATGATATCAGGAAGAGTATCTGATGAGTTTCAATAGTAAAACAACAACACCGAAACACAAGAAGCATTTGACAAGAGATTTGATGCAATAATACGCAAGTAAAACAACATCAGGTCAAACAATGAACCTACAGACTCTCAAGAGTTGATTTGGACTGACACTCAAATCTAAGCATAGCAAAGTTTTCAATGCTTAAGAGTATAATAGTTAACAGTTCATACTTCAGTAAAATAATCATCTGATGATATGTCCATAATTCCAACATCAGAAACCAAATCCGGCGTAACTGGAGCTTCAGCTTGACCATGCAAGATATCGGAATTGTTATGTTCTAGAAATCTCACTACATATTCCCGAAGAGCAAGTGACTCTTTTCTACAACATTGTGTCTGTTGCTGTTTCCTTGTTTCCTGCCACAACAAGAGATGAACACAAAACAAGATAAGCAGCACTCTTCACATACTTCAATCTAATTTCTTCACTGAAGAAAAAGGAAAGATTTCCATACAAAGTATTAATTATCAACCAAAATTACATCCATATAAACCTAATTAGAAAAATAAAAGGACACAAATCATGATATTCAGTGAGCTAGAATAGAAAGATTGATGTTGCCAACCAAGGATCACCAATATTCCTTCACAGATGACCAAGAAGAAGAAGAGAGAGAAGGGAGATAAACAGAAAGAGAAAACTTTCTAAAGTACCTCTCCTGAATGCCAGAACTCCATGACAGCTCTTGCCAAGATTCGAGCTCGTTTTTTGTGTTCCCAACAATTACTCTGTTCATGGAATCTTAACCTAGATGCAGTAGCAACCCGATGAGATATTTGTGCAGCAGCAGTCATCTTCCAAAGGCGCTCCTATAGAAAGGAAAGCTTGGGCAAATCAGGAAGTTTTGAAGTCAAGCTCAAATGCATAAAATCAATGCACAAGGCATCAACGACTGTAGGATCTGAAAAGGATAAGCTGAAAGATATCCCATCATAGAGGAAGGAAAAGAGTTTTCAACAAAAAGGTCGGTTACCGTAACAAACAGGGAAAAAATAAACATTTGAATAACCAAATTCATTCATAAAACTACACCTGAGCAAAATCATTTGCCAACCAAGCCATCTCCTCAAGCACATAATCCCACTGAGATTTACGCCGATAATCCATGGGCAATGTTGTCACAGACAACTCAGCAATTCTCTTACGCTTAGCCTGATCACTTTATCAAGTTAGATCTCTAGATCAAAATAAAATAAGTCAATGACAATCATTTGTATTGTAGCTGATAGAACACATTCTTAGGCTAAAATATCAAGAAGAAAGAGAGTTGACATAATTAAATGACCTCTATAATCGCTAAAATATCAAGAAGAAAGAGAGTTGACATAATTAAATAACCTCTATAATCTGTGCCTCTTTCAAGATGGAGTCTTCATCAGCCTTGCTTGCCTTCATGTTGATATCAGGAGATGTCTCATGAGCAGCAGCAGAAACCCCGGCTGATGAGGCAGTATCAGGAAGTTTTTCAATAGAGGAATCTGCACAAAGATTTTCATCCTTGGCATTCAAATTCTCACCAAGCAGAATGCTTTTTTTCCTCTCTGTTTCTGACCCATCACAGCCATCCACTTCCATTCCTTCAACAGTAATTTGGTCCTTCAGCTCAGTTTGATTTTGGCCCTTCAACTTATCTTGTAAATCGGAGACATTTCCATTTATTTCTTCTTGTGGCTTCAATATAAATCCATTCTCCTTGTGGCTTCCTTGAACAGAATTACATTCATCTTTAGCAAAAATACAACTATCATCAGCTTTAACTTCTTTTGTTTCTTTAATGATTTGACCAGCTTCTATAGGTGGTTTAGAATCAAGCACAGGGATATGATCTTTAACAACACCATTGGAATCTGCATTTCGTTGGTTAGTACACATTTCACTGTCATTGTTTCCATCTAAACTAAGGCTAGTCTGAGTGCAAGATGACTCTGAATCTAAAACCTTCATACCTAGTTCAGCAGTGCTATTCTGACCATCATTTGCTGCACTTTTATCGTTTCCTTTATGTTTGCTGAATCCATTCTCCTGACCAGAACTAGCATTTTCTGCTTGTGTGACAAGCAGACAAGGTTCAACGTCAACTTTTACTGAAACTGAGACCTCTTCATGTGCCTTGAAAGGTTCAGTTTCATTAAAATCCTTGTCCATAGTAGCTTTTGGAGTATCAAGGACTAACTCTGGAACATGTTTGTCATCCTGCAAGTTTTTCAGTGCTTTAGCATCCGACTCAGCAAGTGGTGGAACATCTTTAACCTGGTTGTTGGTCGATTCCACAGTCTTTACACCATCCAACTCCATATCCAGCTGACTACCCAAAGGGAGAGTCTTGCAAACTGTAACTGCATCTGAAGTTGTAGGTTTTGAATCACCATTTGAAGAAACTTTCTGGATCTTCTGGTTGTTTGAATCAGAAACCAATCCCACTGAATCCCTGAGTCCTTGGCGAACAGGTAGAGAAGACACATGATTGCCACGAGCAAGAAGTACATCAGCTGAACTCGAACGAGCACCATCACGGTTTGTACGTGACCTGTTCCGGCGAATATATGCTTTCCTTGAGCGGCTGAAACCAGCAGAATCCCCTATTTCTTTTGCATTTTGAGTTCCATCCAGAGGAAAGGAATGCTCCGTCAGTGTGCCATTCTTCTTACTAGGGTGTACAGATTTCCTATCAACTTCAACAGAATCATTTTCACCGTCAAATAACATCAGATTATCAGCACTATTGGGTTCACAAGCTGAATGAGCTCCAGGTCTGCCACTACTTTCAACTGAATCTCCATGAGGTGAAGCTGTGAATGCAAAACTACCTTTTGCTTCACTGCATACATAAACATGAAAGATTAATAACTCAGAGAGGGGCAATGACAGAAAAATACAAAAGCAGCAGCTACAATACCTGGCCAAGAAAATTTCAGGGTGTTGATCTGTAAGTGAAGTCGACTGCACACTAACTGAAGCTGCATTCCCAAGTTTGAAATCCAAGGGATTGCCACCCTTCAAATGAAGATTATCATTTATTTAAAATAATCACATGAAAAATTCATAAAGCATAGCAAAAATGAAGTGACCATACTTTCTCAAGAAATTCTAACTCCCTTCTCCTTTCCTCTCGAACATCATACTCCTGCCTGTGAATATCGAATAATCAGAAACACAAAAAAGCACAATATGAGCTTGCCGAGTAATATTATAGGTCAAAAGCTTGATATTACCCAAAAACGTATTCACATCACAAGAGTAATGCTGGAATTTACCTAAGCTCTGCCTGAACCTTCTCTATTGCTGCTCGTCGTGGAGAAGTTTTTGTACCTACACCAACTCCGCCTTCAACAACTCCTCCCATGGAATCGACCTCAGCATTGACTAGTAGATGAGATGCTGAACTGCATCCATGCATTCCTACCTAAATAGCTTCTGGTGCCCCTCTTCCATTAACACTAGATGAATTTCTAAAATAAATTAAACAGGCAGCTTTATGTTAGTAAAACTAGAAAATGACTACTGTATATCGGCTTTGGCCTAAGCAAATCTAAAAAACAAGAAATGATAAAAAGGAAATGATATATCAAATAGAGTATATCATAGCATTGATATTAAATAATTCAAAAAATATTTTGTCTCTGAAGACATTCCAAAGAAAATGCTCTTTTCAGGATGCGTATATTGAAAAGATCCAAGTAATGCTGGGGCAAAAAGAAAATGCTACAGAAGTGTACACTATTATTCTTCAGGAGGGTAATTAGGAAAACACGACGAATAAACTACTCTTAAGTATTCTAGAGATAAACAAACACGAGTGCAGAGCAACAATATTTAACCAAATCACTTAGGCTACCTTAGTAACAAGATGTCAACCCTCTTTTCCGCGACCCCTGTGGGTCCTTCCAATCATAAATGTTTATTAACTTTGAAAAATTGAACTACTTATAATCTAAAATTAAACAACATAACCGTCTAAATTAATCAAAAAGACGTTGTCAAACCATTATGCCAAAAAAAATATTTTAAAAAAAAAAGAATCTGGACAATTAAATATCCACATATTCATTATCCCATTGTGCATGCCAATTTCATTGAGTTTTCAGCCACGAGGAACATATTGAAACTTGATGTTCTAAATATAACCTTCTAAACAGAAAAGCAACTAAACAATCTATGTGTTCTCACTTCAAATAGTTCGCATGAATATTAATCCATTACAAGACGCATCATTGATTGCAACCTATCAATTCAAAGTTAGAAAAAGTTAAAAGTGTGTTAACTTGTTGGATAAGAACTGAAACTGCATGGAACATATGAGAATTCAGAGTTCCAGACCAGACATTGAATCCTAGTACTGCAGTGTATAACATATCAGCTAAAACTATTTCCATTCAAATGCTAGCAGCTTCCATATGTTAAATTGAGGTGAGTGAAGGCCAAAGCAACGAGAAAACCGACATTCATTTAAGTGCAACGGCAAACCAAGTTGTCACATTAAGCCATAAGCTCTTTGCACGAGCTCCCTTGGGAGCAATGCCCAAAATTTCAAAAACCACACAACAATTGGAGCAAAATGCATGAAAGGGAAGCAAAATTGAATTCCTCATTGATAACCTCGAAAAAAAAAAAAGCCCTAGAAATCAATCAGAATCACCAGAAACAATTCTAGGGTTTCAAGAAACGCGAGCAGTATCTAAATTTTAAGGTTTCCGGAGCTAGAGAGGATAAACAATACCTGAATTGTGAATATATAGAAGGGAATTTCAAGCTAGGGCTAAAAACGAGTCCCCCGCTATACACACTATATTCTAGGGTTTTGAAGGTCCCTAAAATTAGAGCACAAAATTACACCCTAGGGATTAGAGCATTCGTAATCTCTCAACAGAAAAATACAGGAATGTTATCTCTGGCTCTGTATGTATAATTTTGCAGGAGGTCTGTGAGTGATCCTGTGTGTGAAAATTTCTTTTGATTTGCGGGTTCGTCTTCGTTGCTCGTCCCCGTTCCTAAATTTCTCTCTCTAAGATATACATAGTTTCTCTCTCTAGATGGTAAACTATTCGTCCTCTGCGAGTAGTGGGCTGGACATGCAGACGACGGAGGCGGGAAGGCCTTTTTGCGATTTTAGTCTAATTGGGCCCTTTTTTCCACGCTTTTATATGTTTGTGAAAATTTTCTTTTTCCCCTTGTTCCAGGGTGGCTTTTGAGTTTTCAGGGAAAAAAAATTTTAAAAAAAAAATATGTGTTTCCGCCCATTCGTCGGGTAGTAAAAGATTTCCAATATGTTGTTTTGTCTTTTTCCATGTTGAGCACGTTTTTGAATAAATAAATTCAATGAATTTAATCAATTGGTATAAAAATTTTAATCTCATTATACTCCTTATGAAATTTTACTCAAAATTTTTTTATTAACAAAATTACTGCCATTAATTAATTATTTTATTTATCGTAACAATAAATGATGAATTACTTGAATTTTTTTCTCTTTGTTTTACAGCCTCTAATATAATTATTTTTTGAGTATAAATGGATATGAGACCTCTATTGTTCTTTCTTGAGGGAATTAAAATCTTTATGTTTTTTAAAAATATAGTTAAATAAACTAAAATGAATTCTTAAATTCTTGATATTTGAATCTAGAGTTTTATCTATTATATATCTTTAAAAATTATTAAAAAAAAAAAGTTTCCAGGGAATGTAATTAACTTAAAAAACTCTTTACATTCAATAATAATTTTATTTAATTAATTAGAAAATATTATTAAATAATAAGTTAATCAATTTTAAAATTATATTGTAAATATTTTTACTATATTATTATTTTTTTTTTTTTTTTATCAAACCTCGTGCAACGTACCTAGTTGAAGTTATTGTCGTTGACCTGATAGTTTAGTTTTTAATTTTTAAACACACTTTAATATTTATGAAAATTAATATGAAGAGTTTTTTTATTAAAATATATAAATTTTGAGATTTTGAATCAATATGAATTAAATTCTTTGAATAGTTATTAAATTATGGAAATTAATTTTGTTCATTGTATCTTAAAAGAGGATACAATCATAATTTTATTTAATTAATAAAGTATTATCAAATAATATTTGGATTTATTTTAAATTTACATTTAAAATTATATTACTATATTATTATTAATTTTTTATTCATTCATCAAAACCTCATGCGACTTACCTAATTTTACTGTTGTGGGCTACATGGTTTAGTTTAAAATTTTTAAATTGAATTTAATATTTAGAGAGAAAAAAATTACTGCAAAGAGTTTTCTATTAAAATATATAGCTTTTAGAATTTTCAAATCAATATGAATTAAATTCTTTGAATGGTTATTAATTGTGAATATTTATCATTGTTCATTGTATCTTAAAAGATATAATGATTTAAGATTTATGATAGTTTTTTTTTTTCTTCCATAAATTATCAAATTGATATATGTATGGGTTTCTAAAAATTGAGAATGCAATGAAAAATGAAGGTTTCTTAACTTTGGGAGTCTATATTGAACATCTATATATATGGTTGAAAAAGATTGAAAATTTGATCATCATCATATTGTTATTTTCTTATACACAAGTTTGATAAAACTATATTATTTTAATTAAAATACGAAGTGATAATATTTAAATTTCTATAGTTATGAGATATTATATATTTTAAAATTTTACTTATTGAATGCTATGTTTTCGACTATTTAATGAAAGGAATATCCATTATTATTCATATGACTATTCGAAGTTTCGTTTCCAAAAAGATATATAAAAATAGAATATTAATATTATTAGTGAGAATATAAACATTATTATTCACGAAGATCCGTACTCCACTTTTAATTTTAATTATTGAGTATAATCTTTACTATCTATCTATATCGGAGTTGCTAAGGTGCGCTTCGGAACGCGTCTTAATGAGCGCTCCAACCTTTACCGTAACGGAATTTTTGCTCCGCTTAGTTGGCTGCATGAGCACTGTAGCAAAAATTAAGACATGCTCCGGAGCGCGCCTTAGCAAAACCGCTATATATATATATATATATATATATATATATATATAAAACAATTAATCTCTTCGTCCAGAATTGAATGTTCACATTTCGATTTTAAATTGTTCAAAACTAAATGTCTTATTTTTCAAATTAGTAT
>JAOXNR010000001.1:4421181-4440235 GCA_028571225.1 Parsonsia alboflavescens | reverse complement strand
TCCAGAATTGAATGTTCAAATTTCGATTTTAAATTGTTCAAAAATAAATGTCTTATTTTTCAAATTAGTATTAATTTTCATTAAAGAATTTATAATTTAATGTAAAATAAATTAATTCAACTAAGTTTTTCAAAATTTATGTTGCAAAACTTTAATGACTTTTAAAGAGAAACTGAGGTATTATTAGGGGTGTTTTCACACTTACCCAATTTGAGGGAAAATATTTCAATATTATTCATTTCTGTACAACATTTCATAATTTTTCAAACTCTAAAATTAACTTTTCACTCTATATCCATTTTGACTTTTTCATTAAAAAAACAAAACTAACATTTATTAACTTTTATCATGTAGTTACTATATTACTTTCAACATTCAAACAGCCCAACTACCATTATATTGCTGTAAAACCAAAATGAAGACCATACAACTACTGCATCATTGATAAAGTTTCCTGGTTGAAAATTAAACTTGAAAGGAACTCATTCTCTCTGTTCAAGATAAAAGCAGGAGGCAATTGGATCTAAGTTTGGGAGAGGAATTTGTTTTTTTTTTTAACAAGATCAAGCTTGCGTCGTTCAATTTGAATTTGAGTTCAGTTTGTTTTTATTTTTTGCTGTTATGGTATTTGATTGTTGTGTTTTGATTCCTAAGTGTTGCAGGGTTTTGCTAGTCATCCGTTTTACTTTGTTTGTTTGGTATAAAGAAGGAAAGAAAGAAAATTGTTTGTGTTGAGTGTTTAAAGTAATGGCCAACATTCGAGAGGTCTAGCCGACCTTCGACAGGTACAGCTGACCTTCAAGCCTATACTGACCTTCAAGCATATTCCGACCTTCGACGGATAAGACCGACCTTCAGATAATTATATCGACCTTTCACCAGAAAAGCATTTTTCTCATTTCCAAACTCATATCTCATCTCCTTATTTGTTTATATAACTATTTTGCATCCGAGACATGTCACTGTCACTATCAAACTACATATCAAGGCATGTCACTGTCAGAGCTCAAACACAACAGGGAACAAAAATGGTGCAAACCGAGGCATGTCACTATCCTATTTTCATAACTTGTAATTATTTTCATATTCTTTTTGATAGGATTCATGACTTCTAATTATTTTCATATTAATCATCACTTATAGGTTTTTTCATATTATTTTTAATTACACAATATAAATAAAACAACTAATAAAATTTCAGTTTCTTTTTGCATAATTTACACGCTTTCCAAAATATATACATGATATAAAACAAAAAATCAATGGGACAGAAATCTATGTACTGCTGTTATAATCAAGCGTGATCAGTGTCATCTTGTCCCTAATGCGCTTTGGTGCATCTGAAATATCCTCCAGTGATGGCATTATCCCAACATACCCTCTCAGCAATTGTGTTATGTAATATGCAATGTAGACCCCACAGCTAGTCTAATCAGACTAACTCGAGAGGGCTTTAATGCCAAAAAACTCATATCCGAACTTGACAGGTGGAGCAGCAGCAACTCCCATCGTGGAATAATAGTCGGCTTATACCAGAAGGTGCGACAACATCCTACAGACCGGATCCATCAACTATATCCTACGTGCCTTCACCATTTTATCCCGTGCTGGCCTCAGATTATATAGAGTGACCTTCTCTTTTTTCGGCAAGATCTGTAAAAGTACCCAATGATTCTTGTGGCAATATGGCATTAGAACCTACAAATACATTGGAAAATATTAAATTATTTTAAAATGAAATGTAACTTAAAATAAAAAAAAATAGTAAATATGTTTATTACCTCATCGACCTGCCACCAGGCGACCTCATCGTCATCTGCGAGTCCCTTCACCTAGCCAATAGAATCTTCATCGAACTTGTGGGTCTTAGGCTTCCCTCCAGCGGATGTAGAAACGAAAGCCGAATGATGTCATTTTTAATCGATATTATATAAATAAAATACTTTATACATTTGATAAAAATAAACAAAATACTTATGTAGAGATAAGGTGGGACAATGGCGAACCTTTCCGCCATAAGGTAGGCATCCGGATTTATTATAGCTGCCCTTTGGAGCCCTTTGATGAACTAATCGATATGAGGATTCCTCACCTCCTGAGTGTAATCTTGAACGATCTCCAAAAGGTTCCCATCAAAGGAGAGGAATCCCCCCAATCGAGCAGCTACCATAAAAAAATCACAACTATTAAAAAATATAAATAATAACTCTAACATACTAAAAATTGCACAATAACTTAATTATGAAGAGAAATCTAAATTGTATGAACGGAATGCATGTAAATACCTCTCCAATTCCTCCGAAGAGTAGAAATTATCCACGCGGCTCCGGTTTTGGGGAGTGTCCACTAGAAATACCATAGAACCCTCCCCTAGCATCCTTATCGGACCTGCCTCTCTCTCTTGTTTCATTCTAGGCTTCTTCTTTGGAGGCCCATAATGTATATGGTTAGAGGGGATCCGTGAAAGATAATAGGCCACTTGCAGCTCAAACCTTGGTTCGAACAACACGTCCTTCCTCCTGAGATATTTTTAAATCAAATTATTAGAACGAAAATAAATTAACTTATAGACACTTGAACCAGACATAGAGATATGAAGTCAAAAAAATACTAAGAAACTTAGCTAATTATATCATGATTCACCTGAACGATAGGGTTGGATACAACAGTATTAGGTTGAGCGGGCGAAGCCTCCCTCTCACCGACATCGCCCTCTGCTGGCTATTTAAAATAAATTAACTAACTATGAAAATTGGTTTACATATGAAATATTCAAAACTAGAGAGATGTTTAATTTAACCTGATCTGTAGTCCGAACCTCGATTGGAGCGAGTGGATCTGCCATCTCCCTCTCCAAAGCATCGCCCTCCGCCTTCTATTTAAAATAAATTAACTAACTCCGAAAATTGGTTCACGTATGAAATATTCAAAAACAGAGAGATGTTTAATTTAACATAATTGATAGTCTGGACCTCAACTAAAGCAGGTGGACATGTCACCTCCCTTTCACTAACATCTCCCTTGGGCTGTTAGGCACAAAAAATGTCAAGAATAGTACCTTCCTTTGTGCACGTGCACAAATGGATCTGATATTGCTATGAGTTCTTCTATTGCATCATCAGTATTTTGATACTTTAGACTTGTCAAAGAAGCCCATCTTCCTTTTGCAAGACAGCTTTTCCCTTTAGCACTAGTTAGGATTATTTGTCATTTTTGTCTCAACTTTTGTCAAAGTCTTCCACAATAGGTTGTTCTGGTTGTGCAAAATGTGACCCTCATCAAATATTAGAATGTCAGGCATCTCAAGGAGAATTTTTCTAAACTTCTCCATCTGCTGCCCCTTCCTACTCTCACTAGGAAAGTACGCATTATTTAAATTGTAAAACGGGATATTGACTTTTCATCTCTTTAACTCGTCAGCCCAAGTGCGAAATATGGTAAGAGGAGCCATAATCATAGGACAGCAAGTTAGATGCACTTTCATTCATGCCATGAGGAAAACGATAACCATGAAACTTTCCCCTATACTAGGAGACTATTGCTCGGCACGAGGAAAAGTTCCCTGACTATTGTTGCCCTTGTGGCATTTATGATCCATATCTTTGCTAATATAAAAAAATAATTAATTAATTTGTTAGATTGATGTTAAATTAAACTAAGTACAACAAATAAAATAGGTTCAAACAATTTGCTATTGCATGAAAAAGTATTATTTAAATCCTAAACATAATATTTCACAGAAAAATCTATAATAATTTATTGTTTAAAACCATAGTATAATTCTTTATCTCGGGTATTTTAATTTTAAAATATATTATAGTTATAACTTATTGTTATTATTTTTAGTAGATAGACATTGGTGGAGTCATTATAATTATTATTATTTTACTTTTTTAATATAAAATACAATGTATTTTTATTTATAAAAAAAAAATAAAATAAGTTAGGACAATCATTATAAAATATTAAGTATTAAAGTACATTGAATAATTAAATTCAATTATACACTAATGGTATAGACTAACATTATATAATAATAATAAATCTTTGTAAATTACAGTGATAGTTTAATAATAATAATTTTTAATTATTTTCATTATAATAATAGTAATAATATTTTTTATTTAAGTTACAATTTATTTCATTTAGAACTTAATAATAATAATGACATTTTTTATTTAATTTAAAATTTAATAAAATTAATTTTTATTTAATAATATAAATTTTTATTTTTATTTAAAATTTTATAATAATAATGATTTATTAATAATAATGGACCAACCTTCCATAGATTATCCCGACCTTCTATAGACTATTCCGACCTTTAGTGATATTGAAAATAATAATAATGAAATAATAATGGGCTGACCTTGCATAGATTATTCCGACCTTCCATACATTATCCCAACCTTCTATAAATTTTCCCGACCTTCAGTGATATTTAAAATAATAATAATGAAATAATAATGAATCGATCTTCCATAAATTATCCCGACCTTTCATACATTATCACGAACTTCTATAAATTATCCTGACCTTCAATGATATTTAAAATTTTATAATAATAATAATGGGCCGACCTTCCATCGGTTATACTGACCTTCCATAGATTATTCCGACCTTTAATAAATTATACTGAACTTTAATAAATTGTATCGACCTTCCACAGTTTCAATCCAAAAAATCTATTTCCAACCTCCCTCAATCATTTATCCCACAAATATGCCTCCAAGTATTCTTAACATTCCTCAATATCAACAAAAAAATTTTTTAAAAAGAAGAAGCACAAATCGAGGCATATGACAGTTAAAATTTCCGATTAAAAAACAATAAACAAGAAGATAATGAAAATGACACAAAGGGGAACTAACAATCACAACACAACCATTTGCATAATCATGGAGGGGAATAATCACAGCACAACCATATGCATAATCATGGAAGGGAAAAAATTTTAAATAATGCAAAAAGGATTTACCTCTAGCCGAAAAGGTGCGAGTGAAACCTTTTCTTTTTTTTTGTTGCGGTCTAACTTCTTCTTCTTTAACTACCACCAGCTATTGATAAATAAATTCCATGGTAAGAAGGGAGCTTGAACAAATCGAGGCATATGACAGTTAAAATTTCCGATTCAAAAACAATAAACAAGAAGATAATGAAAATGACACAAAAGGGAACTAACAATCACAACACAACCATTTGCATAATCATGGAGGGGAATAATCACAACACAACCATATGCATAATCATGGAAGGGAAAAAATTTTAAATAATGCAAAAGGGATTTACCTCTAGTCGAAAAGGTGCGAGTGTAACCTTTTCTTTTTTTTTTTGTTGCGGTCTAACTTCTTCTTCTTTAACTACCATCAGCTATTGATAAATAAATTCCATGGTAAGAAGGGAGCTTGAACAAATGAGTTGTGAGAGGAGATGGACGATTGGATTTCCGTTGCCGAAAGATCATTTGAATGGGTTTGTCAAAAGTCGAATGAATGAGGGAACAACAAACCCATTAAAATTCCTAGCGGATTTGGGAAAGGTCGATTGAATGAGACAAATGGATCTTTTCCATTTGATCAACAATTTTCTTTTCTTAACTCGAGTCTCCGTACCAAGTTGGATATATAGTGAAATTCACTGACTTGAAATGGGTATAAAATTAAAATATCCAATTCAATTTTGAGTATTTTTGAAAATTTCCACCTATTATTAAACAATGTAGATTTCAACAATAATAGCAATTCCAAGAAAGAACCAAATTGTCGGATGTCGCATTGGAGCAAGACAACTTCAATGGTCCCTTCACTTCACTATTACCATATAATTATTGAAAAAATATTAACATCAATCTGTCCAAAGAACAAAGGATCATTCCAGCAGCAAATTAGAATGACTAGTTTAGCACTTCACTTCAGAATAACAAGTTTGAACCAAGAAGTAATTATCTAGTCATATTTGTCTATATTTCTCACAAGAAAAAAAGGTTTTTTTTTTTTAAGTACCATATGGGTTATATATACGAGTCAATCAAGCAAAAAACAAAAGTAAAGGCATTACAATTTAAGTGTACCCTTTGAACTCTGATGGTTTTGCATAGAATGATGTTCTTCTCTTTTCTGAACATGATCTTTGATGCCATGGCCACCTGTAAATTATGGACTCAGCGAATCCTGACCAGCATCAGAATCAACAAAAGCAGAAAAGAGCCCTCTCTTCTTTTTGAATAAAGCTGTAATAGAAACACATTCAGAAGCAATTGGTAATTGCCAGAATGGCCTTGTTACTTATCCAACTTCCTAACATTGCAGGAGGCCTCCTTGTGTTCACGAAGTCTCTTCGAATGATGCAAGCATATTCTGAATCTCTTTGGCATGACTGGACAATCCACTGACGGAGTAAGCTTTGATCATGGTCCTGTACGTGATCTTATCAGGCTTGCACCCCTTGCTATCCATCATCTGCAACACCTCTTTCATCTCTGTGAAGCATCCCATCATCCCATATGCATCCACGAGGCAATTGAAAAAGACAGTATCCAGCATCACATCTGAATTCTCGATAAATCTCAAGACACCTTCTATCTTCTCAGCTTTTCCAGCTTCTCCATAAGCTCTTACCAGAGAGCAAAGAGTAATGCAATTTGGTTTTATACGCTCTGATTGCATCAGCCTGAATAGGAATTCCATCTGCTTCAAGTCCCCAGCCCTTCCAAATGCATCAATGATGATATTGTAAGTCACAAGGGTCCAAGCAAAGTGATATCGCTGCATGTATTGCATAACAGCACTCATTTTTTCATAGTTCCGAGTTTTCCCATATGAATCTAAAAGCACGTTGAAGGTCTTGATATTGGGTTCCATTCCAGCACTTTGAAACTTATCGTAACATTTCTCCATCATTTCAATTTGTCCACTGCCACCAAAGGCTCTGAGAGTTGAGTTCAGGGTCCATACATCAGGTTTGCAGTCCTGCTGCTGAAGCATTTCCAACAACGTTTCTTCCATCTCTGCAAATCTTCAAAGAAATACACCATTACCACCAGTTTTATTGTGTGCATAATATAATTGGATGTCTTGGTTACCAAGAAAAAGGGATTGGTTCAAAAAGAACAAAAGCTTTGTCAGGAACAGTTAAAGGAAATGGAGGTCAGTTCAGCAGATGGAAAGGAGTCAACACTAAGAAGCAAAAGCCAGTGATACCAGAGACATGATTATGGTATAAGAAACTCATTCTTCATGCTACCCTACACAATGAAAAAGAAGAGTTGTCCAAAAATATGAAGCAGTTATGCAGTAGGAAATTACGATTTCACCATTTTCTTGATGACCAAATTAAGAGAAATACTACTAGAACAGATAAGCAATGATCACCTTTTTGCTTTCCCATAGGCATCAATAAGGGTATTATATGTAATCGTGTTAGGCTTTATCCCCTGTGATGCCATGTCAGAAAGTAGGACTTGAACTTTGTCAAACTCACGGACCTGCAAGCAGGATTTTAGGAGGACTGAATATGTGTAAACATCAGGCTTACAGTTCCTAGTGTTCTTCATATGGTCAAGCAATGCAAAAGCTTCATTGAAAAGGCCACTCCGACTGTATGCTGATAATAAAGCAGTGTAAGCTTCATTGCTCATAAGGCAGCCTTCTTCAGCCATCATCTGAAATAAGGAGTGAGCTTTCTCGGGCTGCCTACACTTTCCAAGCATGACAATTAGTTTAATATATATACCAGAATTCGGTCTGTACCAGATCTGCTCACGAAGGAGTTCAAAAACCTGGAAGCAAATTAACTTTCCAAAGTTAGTATTTATTCAAGCATTCAGTTCCATTCTTTACCATTTCATTCTATTGTCAAGTGTCAGTGCATCGAATATCTGAAAAAATTCTGCATCAAACTCCAAACCAGGAAAGAAATCATCCCAGTCAAAAAAACACTAGAAATTATACAAACATACTAACCAGAGAACAAAAATACCCATATGACAAAGCACAGAAATATTATCCTGTAGTAAGGTAATTACAATAATTGCAACATGATTTTGAAAGAAAATAAACAAGTTATTCCGACACTGCTTGTACTTGGAGCCTCAATGTACTTATGTTCAGGCCGTCATGAGGAAGACTCCGGGAAATGGCCATCCAAGATTACTCTAATGGTTGTAAACCACTCATGATTTGCTTTCAGATAAAAGAAACAGCAATTTATGATGATCACTAAAGAATACTCCATTTCATTCACCAAATAGCAAATTAGTGCCAACAATTTTGCATGCAAAATCCCAACTTAATAAAATGATTCAAATAAAACTTTATGGCTTAATTTGACATAAGAAATATTACAAGCTCAACCAAGATATCTATTGCAATCTATTATCCCCCTCCTATTTTATCTTACATGCCGTCTCATCCTCAAACATTTTACTTATGAACAGAAGTAACTAGAATTTTTATCCATAACATATTGTGCATTTCTTATCATTCGAAAACACAAAAGATTGTAACTTTTCAAGAATAAATTCAAGTACACCTACAATAAATTATCAGAAGAATCACGAGAAAAAACCATTCCTTTGTACAATTCAATTTTAGTTCAAAATCAAGATTTCACATAAAAAGCCACCAGCAACAGACCAACTTAAGTCAATCCAAATTGTTAGACTTTTATGTGCATTTCATAGTCAAAAAAAGAACAATAAAACAAATACCTTAAGAGCAGACTCCCAACGCAAAGCAGTGATGCGCTCGTGCAGAGCTTCAAGAACGGTTCTTGGAAAGAGTTTCTTGGAGTTACCTTTCTTCTTTTCAATTACAGCTTTAGTAGCCTCCCTTCTCAGTATAATTGATATTGCCTTTTGGGAAGCTATTTTTCTGTTTGTTTCCAATCTTCTCTCTCTTGTTTCTCTCGCCTTCAGTTTGTTCAGGTCAAGTCCCGTTGTATCCTCCCCAGGAACTGTAAGTCCATTACTGTGCTCCGGCAACTGGACAGGCTCCAGTCGTGACTGAAATATAGGTAGTTGGGGTGTGCCGGACGGTTTAATTTTAAGTCGCCGGTTGTATGACGGTGGGATTGGGTTGGTGGACCCGCAGTAGGTTGCACTTGCCATGGGTTCTCCCACTCAGAATTCACCGAGAGAACTGAACTGTGATTTTTTTGGCTGGGGAAGGAAATGAAACGAATATGGCAAGAATTTTGTTTACTCGTTTCTCCTCAGCTTCATTTTATCATTTTCAGCCCATTCTAAAATTTTACAAACCCCAGTCAAATACTTTTACCTTATTATCCCTTGACAACCATTTTTCATCTGAACCATTTATATAAGATAAAGAAAAAAAATTGAATAGAAAATTATTAATTACATTTAAAAATAAATAAATAAATATATATTGCATTTATAAATATATATATATATATATAGAGGAATGATAATGTGTGTTTGACCGTGTACACTAATGAGTGCAGTAATTAGTTAACTAACAGTAAACTAAACCCTAGGGATACTTGATTAAATTTAATATTGACTAACTACTACACTCATTAGTGTGCACAGTCAAGCGCATACTAACATTTCTATATATATATATTTTTGGTTAGAAGTATTTGTTTAATTACATATAATATTTTTTTAAAAAATAATTAATAATTAAATACTGGTAATCTTGCGCAGAAAAGTTTGCCTCTCAATTTGGGCTTCCAACATTTGAAATCCTACCCAATAATTTTAGATTTCGTTTGTTTAGCCCAATAATTATTTTCCTTCAAAAATTTTTAGAACTTCTATATTGTAATAGTCTTCTTCATATTACGTGTTTTGGAATTTTAGATTCTTTTTTAGAATTTATTTTATAAAGTATATTCTGAAAATTGCATGATAGTTACATTTTAATAAACAATTTAAATTTTAATCATATTTTTAATCTTTCAAAATATATTCATTTTTGAAAGTAAAATTCCTCCCATAACTAACTTGGCTAAAAAACAAAAAAAATATTTTTCATAACCTACATTAGTTTGAACCTCATCACCCGCAACGCTACACTGCTACTTGGAAACTTAAAAAAATCGATTCTTTCTCCTCAAATCTTTATGGTGGAAATGTATGTTTTTATCTTAAAAAATGAACAAATACCTTTATTTTTATGTTTTGAGATAAGGAGTTATTATACAATTTAGTTATCTAACTTTATCCTTTTGGAAGTTTTGGTATTTAAAGTTTTTTTTTTTACCTTTATCATCCTTAAAGTTAATTTCAAATTAAATGATTTTTTTGAAGAATTCTTTCAAAAGGACCAATATATCCAACCGTAAATTGTTTAGGAATGATAAAGGTCAAAAAAAAATTTTAAAAACCAAAACTTTTAAATGGATAAATTGAATTGTGAAAATAACTCTTAGAGATAAGTTATCAACGTAGAATTTTGAAAGATTTCACATTTTTTTGTTTTTCTTAGTTGTATAGGCCTCTTAATCATTGATTTGACCTCTATTCATATTTGTTTTATATTTTTTTTAAAAAAAACATATGATTTTTCATCTCTTTCATTATAAAGATTGAATCTTTATGGATAAAAGGATTGCATATGAGTTGTTTGTAAATTATCTATACATTTGGAAGGTTATATGGATTGTTTGTTTTCGTTATAGTTTCTTTGTCTTCTAAAATATAATGTATTAAACAGTTGGTTTCCTATTGTACAAGTTGAAGTAATATGGATTGTTTACAAAGATGGTACGAGTTGTTACTTGTAAGTATAATGAATTGTTTGAAAGGTGCAACGAGTTGCCTATAAATTTTGTTCTTCTTATTGTACGAGTTGTTATTTATAAGTGTGACATTTTCATATAATTTTAAAGGTGTATGAGTTGTTTATATACCTTATGATTTGTTTTTCCTACTGTACAGGTTTTCATTTATAGGTGTTATAGGTTGTTTGAATACACATTCTCGAAGCATTCCATACAAGACATGAAACAACCTATACGATTTATGATTATCAAAAATGGCATACACGACCCACACACAATCTTGGAACCTATACAAGTCATGTAACAACCCGAACTTCAATACATTTAACAAATATAAAGAAATCTCAGATATTTTAATGAAGAACATACAAGAACCCATTACGCAAATATTCAATTGAAAATTTGTTCTAAAAATTTGTTACGAGACACAAAAAATAACATACTGCACTTAACGATTCAATATTTACACAAAAGAACAGAATTGTACACATAAAAAAAATGTTACCTTTCTTATAGAATAATTGGATTTCGATTTTTTTGTGTAAAGTGTGACGTCTTCTAGAACTCGAGATGTCTATTGGGGTTGATTTTCAGTGATTTTGAAGCTAACACTCCAAGGAGATGATGGGAATGACGAAAATGCAATAGTGATGACTGTTTTCAAGAAGTATGAAGCTATTGCAGTAGTGGGCACTATGGTATGGGCAGTTACGGTAGTGGTGGAGATGAAGTATTTTCATGAGAACTATGAATTTCACTATAGACAAATAACTATAACTTTAGTTTGTCTAATGATTGTTTTGCACATCCCACCTATTCCAAAGTTAAACTGATCCAAAAGAATACTCTTTTGGCTAATTGGTTAATTAGGGCATCTCCAAAGGGGATCCCGAGGAGATGCCTATGGCTAACTAGGAGAGAGAGGGGGAGGGGAATCATTGGAGTGGGTGGAAAGATGGGATGCATAAATGATGATAAGGAGAGAAGAGAGAGAATCGGTGCTTAAATAAGCACGGGTGAAAATGAATGAAAATACTACCAAAACTAAAAGTGATGGAGACAGGGTGGATCCCTTCGCAGCTTTTCTTTTTTCTTTGTTCTTTCTAGTTCAAATTATTTAATTACTCCAACAAACATCTCACAAATTTGATTTTAGTGACTCCAACGACTAATTCCAATGTCATTTTTTCAAATGGCTAAGTAATTTTTTTAAAAAAATTTATTTTAACTAACAGCTATAATTACAAAAATACTATAAATACAACAAAAGTTTACCATTCCTTATTATTTCTACACCTAACTCATTTTATCTACTTCTTCTTGGCAACAAATGGATTAATAATTCAATAGAGATTTTTTCTCTAATTCACAAGAACTCGAAAATTCTCGAAATTCAAAAGTTCAAAGTACACAATTTAGTCCCAATTCACAATATCCTACCTCACGGCCAAATTTTCAATTTCCATTTCAGTATCCATGTCCACAATATGCATATCTCCCATATCTTCTCTATATTATTCTCAATCTAATTGTCCCTAAAGTGTCCAATATGCTAGCTATATGGCTAAGCAGAAATGCCATTCTCGTGCCTTGACCCAATCCGATATGAATTCTGACTCTGATCGTGTTTAGGAAACTCCAACTGAATCTCTCTAGCCAAAGCATTATCCTGCATTTTCCAACAATGAACTTTTATTTGAATACCAATGGAGATGATGAAGTGCAGGTTATTAGAGAAGAAAAGTAGTCACGAAGTTGATGGACGAAGGAAGAAAACATTGTTTTGGAAAGTTCTTGGCTGAACATAACGAAATATCCAATTGTTGGTAATGACCAAACATTTTCTTCGTATTGGAAGAAAATTGTAGCTTCGTATAATGAATATTGTGGAATAAATGGTAAAGAGTCCAAAACATGGAAACGGTGCAAGGAACATTGGAACAAAACAAATGTGCTAGTAGCACATTTCAACAGCTGTTTCAAACAAGCAAGGGACCTTAACCCTAATGGGTGGTCTAATTTAGATTTTATGCAAAAGGCCCACAAATTTTACCAACAAGAGAAAGGTAAAAATTTTAATCTTACTTACTGGTAGGATACGGTGAAATATGAGCCAAAATGGTGTCATATGTATGTTGAAGAATTTCAAAAGAAAGCAAGAGCATTTGAATCAGAGGCATACACATCAAATGAGTCAAGTGAAGATCATAGTCGCGAAGTTCATCCAATGGGTCAAAAAACATGAAAGAAAAAGGAGAAGGGCAAAAATATTCAAAGAGATGAAATTAGTCCGGAACTATTGGAGATTTGAAAATCAAAAGTTATTGCCTAGCAAAATATAGCAACTGTAAAACAAGCAAGTGTAGCTACAAATCAGGCAAAGGCAGACGCAAAGAAGAAAAAGGTAATTGCACTAAAAGCAAAAATAAATGCTGATATGAGAAAAAGTGCCATGAAATTCATGATGACAAACACGTCAACTTGGCCGGAGGATCAAAGGATCAACCATAAACAAATATGTGATTTCTTGAAGGCCGAATATTTTAGTAAAATCGTCTAAGTTATTATAGACTTGTCAAATTGCATGTATTTTTATTTTGCAGTGCACTTTTTTTTTTGCATGTATTTTCAATTGCATTTATTGTAATGTAAGCATTTTATGTTTAAGAGTTTTCTTTGCTTGGGTGATTATTTTTTAAATTAGCCTTGCATATACTTTTTAGTAGAGTTGTCAATTAGATTTGGCTCGACCCCAACCCCCAAGGACCAGAAAATTTAAAGAGTTGGGACACGTCAGTATCATTTTTTGAAGTGTCATCAAAATCTTAACCCAACCCAATCCTACATGGGCCAAGGCTCAGATCGGGCCGGGCTAGCATTCTATATATGGATATATATATAAATTTATTTATTTATATATTAATTTTAAAAATTTTTAAAATAAAACAATTCAATTTTCACATCATTTAAAAAAAAAAGTTAAAAAGTGAATAAAAAATTAAATAAAAATGTAGAAAATGGTATACAAACCAAATATCAAAAAAGAAAAACTCAATTTCAATATTTAATGTGGTAATAAAAATTATAATATATATATGGCCTTCCTGACCCAGCCCTCCCTTTCTAAAGCCTCGATGACCCTTGGCCCTTAAGGACAGGGCTAAAAAGTTCTTGTTGCAATTGAGATTATATTTTTTAAACTCAACCCTCAAAAAATATGAGGTAGGACCAGCCAGCCTCAAGGCCCAACCCATTTTGACAACTCTACTTTTTAATACTGAATGGAAAAATAACCGTAGTAAAAAAAAAAGTATTAATTAAAGAAATAGTTGTTGTAAAAAAGTTATTAATTAAAAAGTAGAAGTTGGAACTTATCTCTCTCTCTCTCTCTCTCTCTCTAAATATATATATATATATATATATATATATATTTATATTTATATATTGATAGATAGATATGAAAGACTACCATTCTTCTCCATTATCACACACACAAAATTCTCAACACCATTCTTCTTTATTATATTGAAAATGTCGGGGAATTCAAATCCTAATCCAAATCCATATGAGGGCATGAGTGCATGTGTGTATTATTTTGCACATAATTGAGGAGGAACGAGATATAATTGAGACGAACTTTGATTTTAAATGTGAAACTGCTAATGGAAAAAATACATCAAGTGAAGCAAATGTAAATCGTGGGCCTCTATCACATTTTATAAAAATTCTACAAACCAATGCTAGTCATCATGATCGACAAATACATCATCAACTACAAGCAGACTTGGTGGAACATATTTGAATGAAATTGCCAACAATGAAGCATCGATATAAGGCCAATTGATTTTATTACGTGTGCGTTTTTATTATCTTTTGTTAGTGAATTTCATTTGTATTCTGATTTTATTACTTGTACATTTTTTTGTTGTCATTTATTAGTGAATTTCGCCTGTATTTCAATTTAATTATGAATCACAAATAATGTGTTGTTAATTTTGGTCTGAATTCCAATTTTTAAAAATTTAATTTAAAAAAATATATTTTAAGAAATAGTTTAATTAATTAATAATTTCATAATTTATTTTCTACATAATTAAATGTGCCTTAAATTATTAATTATTTGATGATGTATCAGATGTAAAATAAATTTAATTACTAAAAGAAATTAAATATGAAATGAGTTAGTAACATGAAACCACTCTAAATTGTGTAAAAAGCTGAACTATTGGAGGATAGAGAGGTATAAATAAGGGGGCATTTTCATTTTTACCCAAATTAAAATAGTAATTTCTTATTTACCCAATTCTTCACAACATTTCACAATTACTCATATCTAAAATGAACTTTCCATTCTATACCTATTTTGACCTTGAATTAAAAGAAAAAATCAAAACATGACATTTATTCTCCTTTAACATGTATTTACTATCTTACCCCTCAACATTCAACACACCCAAACAAACCCAACTACCTGTAAAATGAATTGAAGAAACTATAACTAACATCATTCATTTGACCAGAAGTTTTGAACCATAGCTAAGAAAATTGCTCAAAGAACCATTCCCTTATAGGAGAGAAAGAAAAAAACCTGCTTTTTATTGTGTTAGGTTGTTCATTTTTGTTTTCCAAAATCAAGAAGACGAAGGTAAGTACTATTCGAAGGTACATTGTTCGGTTTGTTTCTTTGATATTTTTTTCCTTTGGTGTTTGGAAGCCTGAGTTTGTTCGTTCTGTGTTGTTTATCTGGGAGAAGGAAGGAATTAAAGTGGGATTGTACAGATTTCTGTCGAAGTGAGAAGATTTCGAGATTTGAGAAGAGGGTTTCGAGAGGCGAGACAGGTATATTTCGAGACCTATATAAGTGATTTCGAAACAAAAGATAGTTGAATTCTAGACAAGAGATGGGACTTTGGAGACACACATTGGAGATTCGAGACAGAGGATTTCGAGACATATAGTAGACTTCGACATAGTGGATTTGGGATTTCTAGACACACATCTGAACTTCGAGACAGGGGATTTCGAGACATAAATATTGGGTTTTGAGACACAAATAGAGGATTTCGAGACACACATAGTTGATTTTGAGACAAAGTGTAGAAATGGATTACATGAGGATTGCGGTTCACGAGGGTTCTCAAGATGGAAGGGTGCATACACTAGTCGTACCCTCAAATATGAACTATGAAGATTTGAGGAGAACTACGGCAAACTTGATGAAGATTGACTTAAATCAATTTGACATACAAATGTCAATTACTTCTAAATTTTGTGATGGAAATATGAAATTAATAGGGATTGAAGACATGTATGGCATCATGTTTTTGAATTGGGAAGGGGATCCTAAAATTGTCGTCGTGAACAAAATTCAAATGACTTATGAGGGTGGCATTAGTGATGATATTGACAGTAATTGTCCATCCGATCCAAATGATCATGAAAGGACAGGATTTGTTTATGCAAATGATGAAGCTGGGACATCTGGATATATTCGCACAGATTATAATTATGAATTCGATGAAGAATATATTCACAGCGTTGAGGCTGATGATGATGATGACAATGGTGACAACAATGACAACGATGACAACTGCTACGATGGGATGAGGCAGGTGATTCCATTTGAACAATTTATATCGGACCCTTCTACTCACTTTGCATATATGGTCTGGAATGATTATGAAGAGGTGCATTTTTTGGAAGACGATACTGTTCCACCTGTAGGTTTTATTGGAAAGAATGCAGTCTTTAATAATAAGGATGAACTAGTAACACCAGTAGGTAAATATTCACTTAATAACCGATTTCTATATCACGTGGTACGTTCGGATAGAGGAAGATTTGAGGCACGATGTAAGAACCAAAAAGATTGTACTTTCATGATACGTGCAAATTGTAGTGCTAGATGCCAAATTTGGGTTATTCACAAGTTTGTGTCGACTCACACCTGTATCCAAACTGTACAGCAAAATCAAAATAGGAGTGTAAGTTCAACAACGATTGGTCGTATGTATGCTGGTAAACTCGCCGATGCGAATCATATCCCCAAAAATGTGATTCAAGACATGCGGGAGAATTATGGTGTGAAACTCGGATACACCAAAGCTTGGCGATCTTTATAGCGTGCTAAAGTAATAGCCTATGGAACTCCGAAAAACTCATACCGATAGCTACCGTCATACCTCCACATGTTAAAGCTTGTAATGTCGGGGATGGTGACCAGTATATATATGCGAGATGAGCAGTTTCTGAGCTCATTCTGTGCACTTGGTCCTTCGATTGAGGGTTTCAAGTACATGAGGCCTGTAATTGTCATAGATACAACACACTTGAAATGTGTGTGTAAGGGAAAAATTTATGCAGCTGTCTGTGCAGATGGAAATGGGAAAACTTTTCCCCTTGCTTTTGGGTTTGGCGAGGAGGAGGGCAACGATTCATGGAAGAGGTTCCTGAGAAGATTCAGGACTGCATATGGATTGCAGGATAATTTGGTTATTGTATCTAATCGGCACAAAGGCATACTGCATGCAGTGAGGACAGTATATTCCGAGATTGCACATGCCTTCTGCTATCGACATCTAAAAGAAAACTTAAAGATAAAGTGCAAAAATCCTCAGGTTGCACCCCATTTTAAAAATGAGGCATATGCCTATGATAAGAAGACATATGACCTCTATTTTGGAGACATTAAAGAGATGCACCCTGGAGTTCATCGTTGGTTGGATGTCGAGGTAGGACGCCCGGGTTGGTCAAGGGCATATTGTCCAAACAATTGCTACAACCAAATGACGAGCAATATTTTAAAGTCCTTCAACCATGTGATCAAGAAAGCTCGAAAATTGCCCATTACATCTGTACATGAGTGTTTTAGGAGTTTGTGTCAAGCTTGGTTTAACAAACGTAGGGAAGTAGCAGATACAATGTCAGATATTATCACCAAACGAGCGGTGGAAAGAATTGAGGAAGAAGTTGTGAAAGTCGACCTTGAAAAGCTTCGGACTACATCCATTTGGGATAAAGAGGAATATGTCGTAGGAAATCCACCAAAGGAACCAAATGTTCTAGTGGATATCCTCCAGAAGACTTGTGGATGTCGGAGATGGGAAGTGGAAGAGATACCTTGCAAACATGTCATTGTTGTTGCCACGTAAATTTTTTGTCTATTTCCTGACTTAGCTGCTAAATTTAGAAGGTAAATTCGAGAAATAAGTTGTTCATTCAAGAGAAAAGGGTCCATTATAAAAACTCAAATTGAGATTTGAGGTAAGAGAATCCAGATTCGAGACCCTAGAGTTGTCAATTCGAGAATGGAGACCAAAGTGTGGTCCATTCGAGGTCCATGCCCTCCATTCGAGATCCATGTCATCTATTCAAGACTTAATTATTTTCCATTCGAGATTGGAGACCAAGTGTGATCCATTAGAGACACAATTCTTAAATTCGAGATTTAATTGTTTTCCATTTGAGATTGGAGACCAAGTGTGGTCCATTCGAGATCTATACCCGCCATTCAAGACCCATCCCTTCCATTCGAGATCCAAGTATAGTCCATTCGAGATTGGAGACCAAGTATAGTCCATTCGAGACACAATTCTTCCATTCGAGATCCATCTCATCCATTCGAGACTCAAGTGTTTTCCAATAGAGATTCAAGACCAAGTGTGGTCCATTAGAGACTCAATTTTTCAATTTTTTTTTTTAATTCTATAAGCATGTATTTAGATATTTCCACAACTCATTTACCTTGATTTTTTTTTATAGGGAAATTGGGACTCATTATTACACTCTTGTCGTGGTCAATCATTTGACACAAAAAAGTTGAGGATAGCATATGCACCTTCAATACAGTCTGTGTTCGTCTTTGAATTCAATTGCAGGTATGGATGATGTGGTCGTCAATCCTCCTACTGGTAGAAGGTCTTTTGGAAGATCACAAGAGGCTCGCTTTATCTCTTGGAACAAACAATATCGTCGAAGGAAAACGTGCTCCTAATGCAAGAGAAAATGATATAATCGTACCACCTGTCCAAATGCTCACAACACGGAAGCCCAATATCCTGAAGAAAATAATTCAACAGTAGCTGACTCAAATGATGAAGTGCGCATCTCTGATCCAAATTCCACAAAACAATTTTTCAGGACAAATTTTGTTAACGTTAGGTATGGATTTTTATCCTGACAATATCAATGTTAACACGATTCATGACATGTAAATGTTATTATTTTAAGAAACGTGAATTTGTCAATTAATTTAAATTGCATCTTTGTCATTGAATTAAGGCCACAATCGTCTTTACCTTGTATATAG
>JAOXNR010000001.1:4409899-4421081 GCA_028571225.1 Parsonsia alboflavescens | reverse complement strand
TTTTTTTCCTTAAAGTAATCTTCATTTCAAAATATAAGTTTATCGTGATTTTCTTGTCGTAACGTAAATAAGTAGTTTTGCAAGTAGTACCGTCTATTTAATGTTGTTCATTATTGTGAAAATAGAGAATTGTAGTTTTAGATAAAGAGATGAAATGTTTTAGTTAAAATATTTCTGCTTTTAAATATTAATATTAATTTGATTGAAAATGCAGCAAGTGATTTATATTTTGGGACAAGAGGAGTATTAAAAATTAAGCATATATAAAAAAAATTTCCAATTAAAATGTGACATAATTCAATTTGGGATAAAAGGTGTAATTCTCAACTTTCATGATGTGCTATGTGTTAATAATTGAATGTTGAACCTGAGAATTATGGTGGAACAATGAAAATAGATAATTTGTATATTTTATTTAATTTTTTTATTTTTTTTTGGGTTGTTCAAGCCTAATTGTCCCTGCCCCCCCCCCCCCCCCCTAATTAGTTAAACTTTTAATTCACATTAACACTGTTATATTAATCGAACTATATATTTTATAAAATTTGGAATTTAATTTGGGATGGATTTAGAAATTCTCCTTTAATAGTACAATGAAAATGGGATTTAGAAATTCTCCCAAAACCTTTAGTTCATGAATCATAACTATTACATGGAAATTAAATTTCACTAACATGTAATTATCACTACTGTCATGGAAATTAATTATACTAATTATTGAATAATTATTACAATAAATGTTTTGTTGTCTCCATGACTTTCTTTTTATTGACACAAATTTTCCTTTTCCTGTCATTTAGCCATTAATTAATTCTACCGATCGCTTCTTCGATCTAACAACATGTTCTTGTTGCATTTTGATTTTCCCTCTTCCCCTTTTGTTATTTCCAAAAATTAAATACTCCCACCTTTTCTAAATAGTACTTGTAATATTATAAATATTCAAATTCAATTCAATTCAATTCCATTCCATTATGGACGAATTTTAATAAATTCAATAGAGTAAATTATCCATTATTTAAGAGAATAACTTCCTTTTCTTTTTTGTTAATAATGTCATATATAGATGAAAAAATTGATTTGATAGTTTAACGACATTTATATTATAAAATAAAATTTTAATTTTAAAACAACTTATTTAATCACACATCAATAAAAGATACAAACAACAAAACAATTATTCAAGGGGGAGAAAAAAAATGCTCTCTCCGTCCCTATTTATAAGAAGTCATTTGAGTTGATCATGTTTCTTATTTCTAATTATAAGTCATTATTGATAGGTTAATAAATATTTTACTTATTTCTTCCAAAATACCATTTTTTCTCTTCTTTTATTCTTATTGTTCTTTTCCATCGGCACAATTTGGAATTTTTTTTTTATGCTAATATTGACAAAATCACTTATAGATTAATCGGAATGGAGGGAGCAAATGGTTTTTTAGTACAGATTAATTTACACATATCTCAACTGTTTTGTTAAGAACTGTAACTCACAGAATGTTAATTATTATTGATGTCATTTTACAATGGTGTGTGAACTGTAAGAGGAAAATATCATCAATGCACGCAATCTTATTTCTTTTACAATTATTTTAATATCTGCCTTACAACAACAATATTAGATCTATGGAGCTCTATAAATTGATGGGCATGGAAAGAGAGTGTATATGTCCTAAAATATATGATATCATACATTTTGTTTTGTTTCTTCCAATTCTCATCACTTATTCAGAGGAAAAAGATCGATATTCATTGCTTCTGCAAAGAGTACGAGGAAGTGATGTCTTCCTTCTCGTTTTTCTTCTCCCTCATCATCTCTTTTGTTCTCATCATCACCATGCAAGCCACTACCGATTCTGAGTCTGATAATGCAGAATTCTACCAGAACTACTATCCTTACTGGGGCTTGAATCATTTCAAGCTCATTGAACATCCCCAAGAAGAAGTTCAACTTCTAATAGATCAATCCTCAGGTTTATTGATTAATTTCTTTAATTTATATATGTATTTTTTCTGGGTTTTAATTAATTTACTTATGATAATAATTATTATTATTATTATTATTTCATGCATTAATTCTTTGACGATTTATATATATAGGGGCTGGATTTAAGTCCCGGTTGAGTTTTGAATCCGGGTGGTTTCATGTGAGGATGAAAATACCTAAGCAGAAAACAGGAGGAATTATTCCATGTTTCTACGTACGTAAATATTTTAATTTTTGTTAATTAATTTAGAAGAGGAAAAAGAAGAAGAAGAAGAAGAAGAAGATATTGATTATAATTATTTTATTTTATTGTGACTGAAATTATTAATGTGACAGCTGATATCTGAATTTGATTCCACTCGGGATGAGCTTGACTTTGAATTCATGGGCACAAAAGGTTTACTTCAAACAAACATATTCACAGGAGGTCTGGGAGGAAGAGAGCAGCGTGTTCAACTCCCCTTCGATCCTTCCCAAGATTTTCATTCCTACATTATCCTCTGGAATCAACATCAAATTGTGTAAGAGTTTACTATTAATTATTAATTAATTTTCAATAACCGAATTCTGTTGCACTACTTCATCTTTTTCCCTATGCCCTAGTTAAGAGTACTCCTTTTCGGTCAAAGTTATTGGTAAGTAGGATACCAAAAGTAGGGGTTGATTGTGAGAGGGGAAGAGATACACAGAGGGTTAGGGGAAAAGTGAATTAAAAAAGAATTGTGTACTTCTTGTTGAATTCAAATATCTTCATTTTCGTGATTGAAATTGAATGCTTCATTTCAATTAGATTTTTTGTGGATGGTATTCCAATATTCGTGATTGAAATTGAATGTTTCAATTCAATTAGATTTTTTGTGGATGATATTCCAATAAGATTGTTCGAGAACCACATGAGTCGGGGGGCAAGGTACCCAACAAAGGCAATGAGAATGGAGGGAACACTGTGGAGTGGAAGCTGGGCAGGGAAAGTGGATTGGAGATTAGGGCCATTCGTGGTTGGATATCAGGATTTGAATAACATTACTGCCTGCAGTGCTTCTCAGCATTCCGGCGCCGGAGAATGCTATTCTTCTGGCTTCTTCTGGAATGATCCAGCTCACTGCAAGCTCACCAAGGAACAGAAACAAGCGCTTGGAAAGGTTAAGAAATCGTGGATGGTTCATGATTACTGTAATACTAAGACTAAAAGTCGCTATCCAGAATGCTTTATTCATGATGATGAAGAATGATCAGTACGTACTTTAAATAAGGCTTATAATTATATATGTAATATTCGTCTTGATGAATAAAAAGGTGAAAAAATTTTGTTAATTACTTTTTACAGAAACAAATTAATTAACATATGGAAATTGAAAATTCCATAGATTTTTTTGGTTTAATTTATTGAATAAGAAAGATTAAAGACTGATGAAATCTTAAATAAACCCTAAACCAGGCACTAAAAATTAACTGTATATATACAGTTGTTTAGTAACCCACTATTGATCCCACGACTTCCTCACACGTACTCCACTATTTGATTTTCCCTAAACCCATTTCCCCCTTTGACTCCAAAATATGAACCCTTTTCATGTCTCCAATAAAAACCCTCCAAGTGTCCTCAACACTTTCTCCTAAAGAAGATTTTTAGACTTCTAGTTTTTGATTAAATTAGTAAAATAAAATACAAATCCTTTAAAGATCAAATACTCCTAAAATTTAATTTATCTTTTTAAATTTTAATATATAAAAAATAACAATTAAAGGTTATATATAACATCTTTATTAATTTTTTATTAATATAAAAGAAATGATACACAAGTATATACTAAAAGATCAATCAAATTTTTATTTCAAAATAAATAACAAATTTTATTTTTAAGGTGTCTTTAATAAAAAAAAAAAATTTTCTATCATTTTTCCTATTTATTTTTAATCATACAATTCAATACCACCTCTATTTTCAATTAATTTCAATTAATATGGGGTTTAGGCATTCAATGCAATCTCTATGTATTTCTATGTTCTGATTCAGCAGTGGAACATAGCCCATAAGAATCTTGGATTACGAAGATCATTACACAATTGGGCCCAAAAGAAAAACAAAAACAATTTTGCATGAGATTCAATGAAGAAACTTTTGTGGGACGTGGCAGTGGAAGGGTTAATTCTTCAATAGAAAAAAAAAAAAAATTCAGAATATTAGGGATTAAAGATACAGACAGAATACTTTGGGGGGAACAATTAGGTGCTTTTCCCAAACAAAAAATTCTCTCCTATTTCTGGTGTGTTATCAGTACAAATTGAATACAAGGCATTCTTCTCAACTGAGATAAAAATGCCAAGCAACTGCTATACCAGCTACAATTACAACTTTCAATATTAGCTTGTAATTCACACGAGATTCTGAAGGGGAGGAAGGTTTTGGTGATTCCTGTGGTTTTCCTCTGAACTTGGCTGATATTTTTGATATCAGTACAGTCAATGGACCACCACTTTTAGATGCTGCAAAAATGGGGGAATGGTTAACTCATTGGAATAAAAACGAGAAATTTGTCATTTGATGGTGAAGAAACCATAATCAGTATCCAAAGTAAATGACTCAAAATCAAGAACAATTCAATACAATTCATCTGAAGAAAATTGCAAAACAAATTGACAGTTAAGTTAACCATACTAGAAAGGGATAATCGTGTGTGGCTTATCTTGGATGGTAATGGTGAAATAGCTTCTCAAATCTGAAACGACCTAGTACCATTAGTGCATCCTAGCCATGAGACAAGAACCATGCCTCAAATTTTACATGGATTGGAAGCCTAGGATACATGCAATCTATATTTCTTGTTTTATTTGATCAAATTACTATCTTGTAAAGAATATTTCATGAATTAATACACTATCAATATAACTTTTTGACTATTGAAAGCAAAAAGAGAAATAACTTCCGCCTAATGTCTAGAAGAAGCATTACTACTACTCATGAAGAGGAATATATAAGTCTTTTCTTTGATTCCGGAAAGGCATCTGAATTCATATACTTTTTACTGCATGCAAACATGTGCAGTATATAATCTAAGCAACACGTAGCTAATGGTATGGCCAAAGAGACTTAAGAGGATGTCCTTTTTAGCAACTAACTGTGGCTTATCTTTCACAGCCAATAAAGGAAAAGGAGTCCAATTTTTTATAAATATAACCATGATATAAAGAAACCAAACAATTGATAACACAAAATCTGTATCTGCAATTCTAATCAACTAACTTCGAAGATACTGCCACAATACAGAGCTAAGATAAGTAATCATTTCAACAATGACATTCTGTTAGGGTTAAACACAACAGACGAGCTTATTACAGCTTCCCATATTCAATAAATAATAAATTATTTTTTGAAAAAAAATGTGTTACCTCTTTTTTTCAGAAGTCTCTCCTCCTCACCCACGCGCCTTCTTAATGCATTAAGGAGGGATCCAAAATACAGGGCAAAGACAGTGCAAGTGATTGTGATGACATTGTAGGGCATACTAAAATCTGGGGTTGTCAGAGGCACAAGTAGTACTTCCGTGTAAGAAAGAACAGCATTACTTTCCTGCAGATTGATCCAGATGGTTAGAATAGTAGGAAGGAAGCAAATGTGAACAGTCATCTCAAATACAGAACTGATGCATTACCTGAAGCTTAGATAATAGGGGAGGCTTGTCCGAAGAATAATTCTCATCAAGGTTCATGTTTGTTTGAAAATCTGCAAAGACTACTACAGCAGATGGTATGTCAAATCCCTGGTTAGCATCTGGAGGATATTCGTCAATGTGAAGAAAACCCTGTCAAATGCATTTAGAATGCTGATGAGGAGAGGAAACACAATGTAATAACTGAAAACAGTATTTGAAGTCAAACATGATGCAAATATCCTGAAGACATGGGCCATAGCTAGAAAGCTAGGAAATCATAAAATAGCCAGCCTCGTAAACTTAGAGACCATATAGGCAGCATTGCCTGGTGACCAAGAGTTCTTTTTTTTAAAAAAAAAAACACTTAACTTGTTTTCTCTTTTTCCCTTTTTTTTTTCTTCTTGTCTTAGATTCAATATGTCATATGGCTCCCTTTGCCCTAGACAAGTATAGCATTCTCCTGGAGATGTAAATGGGTCCACATTATTAAATAGCTTAACTACATAAAATGGTTTTTGAGTTATTCTCTCACTCTTCTTTTCATGTGTAGCGACTACCAACAAATCTAGCATGATGTATAAATGTAATGAGAGAAATACCTTTAGAACATTGTAAATGAAAACTGTAACTTAGTCAGCAATTGCATTTTAAATCTTGTGTTTCTGCAGGTGTAAATGACCCCATCTTATTGAATAGCTTGGTCATGTACATGGCACTAGACAGGACAAATATTTCAAACAATAATAGCCTAAGACTCCTTAATTAAAGACCAGAAAGCCTTAAGATCGTCTGCTCACTCTTCTCAGTATATCTACAGATACCACCAAATCTAGCACAATGTACCAACCATGAGATTACTTTAAATTTTTTTTGTAAATAATGAATGTACCTTATCAAACTCGACAGTCAATCCAGCTGACTTCACACCACATGGTAATCTCAGAGTCATTTCCATTACACCAGGAGAGACCTTATCTTCAGAAGGCGAGATATGGATTTTCTCTATATTGTCTACTAAAGATTTAGGTTCTTCATCCATGAACACTTTTAGTGTGTGGTAATATACCTTCACATACCAAGGCACCACCTGGAATATGTCAACCCTCATCCAACATCTTTCTTCAGTCTCATAATCATTCTGCTTATTATCATTGTTCCCTGTAGATTTCAAGGAGATCGCTATAGAACCCCTCTCGTTCCCACTTCCCATTAAATACCTGCTAATACTTAAAGGAGCTTGATGACATGACCACACCAAAGGCAGCTTCCACTTGATCCCCAAATCAAAGGGTTCCAAGTCACTGTAGTTCTCAACCGGAAACTCATACAGAGTAAATGAACACTCTGAGTCTGAGCTGTCTATTTCTTTGATTATCCTGTCAGGGGAAACTGACAATTCAAAACCCAGACCACTACAGAAGGTTCCAGGTGCCTGAAAATCACATGGAGATTTTTCATTCCCTTTCTGTAATTTTATCAGCTCAGAGACCAAATTCCGCTCAAATTGAACATACACATTGCTAGACCTAGAAAGAACACATTTGCCAGTGACTGTCCTGTCAAACAGTGAGCTAAGAGACCAATCTGGTTGCATTACTGATCCATTTGAAAACATCAAGCCAGGTCCTAGAGTATTTGGCTGAAGAACAACCGTAAGAGTCTGGTCAAGGACTATCCCAGAACCTAATATGGTGGAGTCAAATTCCATTGATGTCAAATGCAGCCTCTGAGAGTGATAGTATCCTCTGTATATGGAAGGTCGATCCATCAATCCTGCAATACCAGCCTTATCTCTGCAGGGAAGCAGCTTCAACCAAGGAGTTAGGTTCTCTGTGCAGACAGCTTCACGAGGTAATGTACCATACCTCAATTTGCCCTCAGAGGACTTCAGGCTCCACCTGGGAGCAGAATAAGCAGTTGAATGTTCAAGGAAGTTGATTGAAGCACAAAAGAGACCTGAAAGAGCATGGGTTAAATTTTTCCATGAAGAATCAACCTCATGATGGGGCACATCAAAGACAGCCAACAATTCAACTCCAGGAGGCTTTGCATTGCAGCTTGAAATGGGGTCATATCCACCCCAGCGTTCATAATTCCAACGACCTTGAGTGAAAGATAGTTCCATTTCTCGTATATGAAATTTATGTACCTGCATCAATGCAGGAATCGAAAATGTTCATACAGTAAACAAAATATTGGAAATGAAAAGACATGTTTCATTTCTGAAGCAATAAAGCTAAAACAATGGAACCATGATGCAAAGTATCTTCAAAATTTTAATACCATTCAGACTTGCCATGTATATACACAGAGCAATTAGTACTGCATCATTAGTGACTCAAAAGTAAAATATGATCATTCTGAGATAGAATTGTAATTCTGTTGGGAATATCAACTATAAGCAAGAGCAGTCTTACCTTGCCATAAGCTTCTCATTTCCAATAAACCTATGAAATTCATCAACGATACCTTTAAAGCGAGAATCAAGAATTTGATTGGACAATGACATGATCCTTTCAGGATCACATATATATATACCAATATTATTTTTTTTTCCAAAATAGAAACTAAATGTATAAATGTGAAGGGGTTCATTCAGTAATAGTATTGAGTTGAGAATCTCCTAGAGTCACACAGAGCCCAACCTAGAGAGGACGCTGGTGGGATTCAAACTTGGGAACCTTTAGAATCTACTAGAGTTATTTATCAAAGAAGAGTTCACGTTGAGGCCAGTAAAAAAATCTAGTTTTGCATTGAAATCATGAAAACCTGTATGCATTTACGTTAATGAACTCTTGCACCAAAGAAAGAAAGTTGGTGACTTCTTGCTTTTCTTTGGCATCAAGGGTGAAAAAATACTCCCTATGTCCTTAATTGAATATCAAGATTTAATTAAGGTATGCAATTTAATTCCCTGGTGGTTTTTATTTTTCTTGCATGCACCATTTCACTAGCTTATCCTTTCAATTCCTACTGATTTTCCCCTCTTCTTTTTACAGTTTTTGACATGGCTTTGAATCAAAGAATCAGATTCATAATCAGTTCATTAAATTTATTCATTTTTATTTATCTTCCTGGAGCCGGTATTCACTCCTTTTTATCTTATTTAGATAAGATTATTCACTGTTCAAACTTCAAAAAGTGGAAAACCCACAAATTTTCAGCACCAGGTAAGAAAAAAATTACTAACAAAAATTGACTAAAGAATTCCACTAAGAAAATTATATAAAAAAAAAAATCATCCGAGATAAGCTAAACCAAGCAAAGAGAAAAAAAATGCACAAAAAATTATAAAAAACACGTGACTTTTTACCAGTTGATAAATTGATTTAGGGAAGAGATGGTGATGGCGGCCATAGGAGTGAGTGGGAGGTACTTTGCTTCGGAAGTGAAAGTGGGCAAGCACTTTCCGGTCAGGCAATGGCCTTAAGAGCAATGCTTCTGAGAACTCTTCATCGACTTCTGTTCTTATTTCTTCTCTAACTAAAGATTCAGAGGTGAAGAACAACAGAAACAATACGACGATGGACCTTAAAACCACCATTTGAGTAAAATTTCAAGTGGCTCGCCTTTAATTTCTTCTTCTTGCAAATACTGAACTTCAGAGAGTGCCATGGACATGCTAAGCTTGCGCCATGGGCGAGATCAATCAATCACACCTGATTCCTGCAGGAATCCGAAACACAGATCAAATTTGTTGATGGAAGGAGAAGGCTGATGAATATTTTCTAGGCCCAGTAATTCTAAATGGATGTGGGCAAGCACCCTTTTCACGACCAATGTAGTTCACTAAGAATTCTAAATGGACTGTGTTGTATTTCATTTTATGGCCAATGTTTTCGTTCCGTTAGCACATATAATGGGCCCATGAATTCTTATTAGGGAATTTCATAAAGATTGGGCCTTAGAAAATTACAACTCAAGTGCTTCTAAGAGAGATTATATCCATTTATCTAATTGTAACAAGAGAAAAAGAGAAATAAAAACCAGTAACTGATGGCTTAACTAACAGAATCCACATCATAACACCACATACTTAGTTGTATAGCACAGAAGCAAGTGCAATTGCAAGGAAGCAGATTACTTTGTAATGTTTGGAGATGATCGGAGCACATTGTACTAAAAGAGAGGGAAGACAAAGACAAAGAAAAAGGAGTGTTGTGTAGCCGAACTTGATCTCGTCAGATGGATTCTGGAAGGTGGCAAGGAACCTGGATCCCCGAAGAAGTCTAGTGATGACACCCGTCCACCAACCGTCAGAATAATATTCATCAACGATGTCTCCTAAGTCAAATGGCTTGGGATGCGTCTCTTGAGGAGGCACCGGCCGAACGAATTTGGCATTGACGTATTCTCTTGAACGAACAGTGGGGTCTTTATTGGAAATCAAGTTCTGGTACTCTATATATGCCTTCTCGTAGTTAGGGTTCTTCCTCTCGGTAGAAGGCTTTACAGGGCGAGCTGAAGGTGGCTTGAGGAAAGTGGCGACGCACCATGAATAATTTTTTTATCACAAAGAATCCAGTTAAAGCTAGACTAGAAATAAAATCACAATTAATAACTAGACAAATTTAAGAATGAAACAAAAAACTTAAATAAATTAATAACATGCAATTCTTTATATTAATTTTAAGAATACATAACTATATTCCAAATATCAAGATAAAATTGATTAAATCAAAACCTTTATATTATTAATACTAAATTAAAATTAGGAAAAATCAATATAGTGATACCTAAAGTTATGATCAAAGTAAACTTTAGTAACGAATAATTAATTTTGTCAATTGAATACCTATAAAATTTACATACAGTCAAATAAATACTTCTAGTCACTTTAGCACTTAAAGTCCGACAAAAATGTTATGTGCTAAGCACATGACTCTATTTTGATTGGGGGCATTTTTGGACATCACAGCATCCTCCCAAGAATTTGGCAATAATTTTTAGTATTTTCTAGGCAGCTGTAGGATAAGAGGAAAAAATCAAACGGACCCAACAGTATGGGTAATGGATGCAGCAGTAAAGTTTTCCTGTTGGGCATGGCAGATGCGCAGACGAAGCAAAAATTGCAAAAAAAAAAAAAAAACCACAACAATAATTTATCCGGACAATCATCTCGTTGATGGGGGAAGCCAAATATATTGCACAAAGAAATTTTCGAGATAGGAAATTTGAGACACGGACTTCGAGATAGAGAGAGAATTTCGAGACAGGAGAGATTCTGAGACGAAAAGAAAGATTTCAAGACGGACGGAGAGATTTCGAGATAGAAGGAATTCAAAACAAAAAAGAGAAGCAAAAGAAATAACAAGTGAGAGATATTTTGTTTTGCTGTGATAAATAGAGTGAGGTAGGAAAACTGTAGAGTGAAAAAGGAGAAGAAAAGCCTGGTTATTTTTTCAGTGAGGGTTCTCACTCCTTTGTACTCTGATCTTGAGAGAAGATCATTCTTGTATCCAAATTCTTCTGTCTAGTGAAATTTTGCAGGGTCCCTCGACAGGGAGACGTAACCCTGGTTGACTTTGAAAACAAATCTACT
>JAOXNR010000001.1:4354163-4364444 GCA_028571225.1 Parsonsia alboflavescens | reverse complement strand
AGAGAATATGGAAATTTTTTACGACTATAAAAGGGGAGGGGTGGGAATGGGTGCTGAGGGGGGGGGGGGGGAGGATATTCTACGCACCACATTTATATTAACTCAAAATAAAAAAGAATTATTAAGCTAGTGGAAGTTATTTAAAAAATAAAAATTTAGAGGCATAGCTGTGTTTTGCCGAGAAATGAAATGACAAGATTAAGCGTTGACAATTGATTGTGTTTTATCAAAAAGAGAAGAGAAATTAAATAATAATATAAAATAGTTGTCTCCATTCCTTTCCTGATTATGAGTTGTGGGTAATAATATTAAAGTGTTCTTCTTTTTTTTTTTCTGAAAAAGTCCGAAAAAATATCAAGATGAAAATGTTTTACGAAGGAAGTGAGAAGAAAAGGATGATGTTGAAAAAAACAAGTAAAATATTCATATAAGTTATAATCAAGGACAAAGAGAACACTATATTATATATGAATGATTGAATTTTATTTTTAATGCAATTCCCACAATTTTAGGTAATTTATTTTATTATTATTGTATTAAAACTTATTCCTTCATATCAAGTCTTGTTGAATTAATGATAAACAATAATACTTACGTCGATGATAAATGAAATATTACTATTGATTCTCAGAGAGAAAGATGAATGTTAAAAAAGAAAGTATAAAGTATATTTAAGAAGAAAAAAAAAATCATTCGTCCACTATCATATATAACTTTTTCAATATATTTACCCTTCCATCGAGTTCCCAAAGAAAACCAATTACACATTGTCACTTTTTTTTTCCCTTTTTTGTTTTTTTAATCTGTGATCACTATTCGTCAATATCCACAAGATTCAATTTAAGAAGGGATAGATAAGATTCAAACTCGAAACATCTAGTCTCTTTTTTTTCATTATCATTTTCTTTAAAAACTTTTTTTTCTTCTCCGTTAAAACAAAACTCCAATCAAACCCTTAAAGCCAGATTTCTTCATTCACCTCCCTCCTACGTCTTAAAAAATAAAAAAATCCGAGGAAAACATTGTTATAGTTGTACTGTGGTTGAAACCTGTTACAAAATGGGCAACTTGCGGTTGCAATAAATAAATACTAAACTAGACGTGAGAGTTGTCACCTGTGGTAGTTGGCCTGGGGATGTCTCACTCACGCAACCAGAATTTATTTCTTTTCTTTCTTAGTAAAATCATTTTCCCTAAAGAAATTCTCTCAAACCCAAACTTTTAGAATTTAATATATCAATGTATTTCATTCGTTTGAAATTTAATACATTAATAATGTTATGAAATATTTAAAATGATTTTTTTTTTTATATCTTATCTTGCATTTTCATTTTTTTTTCTTTCACATTTATTGTTTTAATAACTATATTTACATTATCAATTTATTGAATATATCTTATATATTTGTATACATATTTGCTGCAAATATACTTTTATATATTATCCAACTATGCATGCAAATTTTTTTTTTTTTTTTGGAAAAAATACTAAGGAGTAATTGTTTGTTTTTAAAAATTCAGTCGAAAACTAAATCCTATAATAATCATATGAATTGTTTATAGTCATTTTTTTTAATATTAAATCAAAGTTTTCTCTCCACTTGTTTTAATTAGAGAAGAATATTGAAAATGAAAGAGAGAAAAATGATTTATATATATTTAGAGAGAGCAGGGATAGTATTGAAAAAAATGAGTAAAAATTATGAACAAAGACCTATATTTTAATAAATGAAATGTCCAGTTTTTAAAAATAGATTAATTTTCAACGTTAAGATTCGCTAAATACATTCTTCATTTAAGAATTTATATGTACTTACATAAAATTATAGCAACTAATTAAATTAAAAAAAACGATAAATTAATAATTTTATAAAAATTGAATATACTCTCGTGAGATTTTTAATTTCATACGAAAAGAATCGTATTTTTGAACGACATGGTCAATCACCCGTTGAAACGTACTCAATCTTCAACTTGTTGCCCACAATGGATCTGATGCCCTTGTCAACTACCACCCATTGATAAATGTAAAATGGTATTGCAGTACCAAAATGTCCCGCACTTTTATTCATCATAACTGGCAACTACCCAAAAAAAGAAAAAATTAATGATAATAGTTTATTAATCATCAAGACTATATATGCTAATTAAAGACAACAACGAAAATATATAATAAGACATTTATAACAAACTTTGGAGCAAAATTGATTTGTTAATTAAATATTAATTCAACCTCCAGTAAAAAAATACATGTACCTTACAATATTTAAGTACCTTTCATTTATTTAATTAGTTAATTTTTTCTTAATATAGATAACATCAACTTGGAATATTTAATTTTTGACGGAGGGAGTATATATATATTTTTAAAGAAAGTTTAAAATATAAGTAATGTTCTGTCTGTCCTGAATTGAATGTAATGATTTTACTAATATAAATATTAAGAAAATTAGTTGACTTAATTCATTTTAAACTTGACAATATTAATTTTTTTAAAAAATTTTAACTAATTAAAGAAATAAAATATTAATTTTTTAGACAATTCAAAATAAAAATATGAACATTCAATTATAAACGGAAGAAATATTTGTTACCCATATGTTCACTTAAGTGTACAATTGTTTACTAGAGAAATAACAAATAAATTAAAAATACTAAACTAAAAACTTTGACAGAATTTTTAAATCGGAAAGAGTAATTCGAACGGAAGGAAAACCAAATCCCTGTTGTAAAACAAAAAAAACAAGAACATTACCCGTTCGACACTTCTCCACACCAGTCAGTAACCGTTCACACGGAGACCGGATTGCGAGTTGCGACCGGGTGAGGCAGACTTTTAAGAGCAAGACTAGGAGAAGACTTGCAAAATGTTGGACTGTTGGTATTGGTTTCGAAAGAGAATAGTCAAACTTTTACCGATGGTGCCGGTCAATGGTTGATAAACCTCTCTTCCTTGTTTCCTTCTCTTTCTCTTTCTCACCTTCTTCTTCCTCCTCTCGTGGCATTTTCTCTTCCAAACGCCCACAAGTTCTACTATTCTCTCTTATCTCCCTCTATTGGGTTCTTTCTTTGGTCATTAGAATTTTCCTTTGGGGGATTTTGGAAGCTCTTTCTTGGTTTTTCTCCACGGGAGAACTTTTTTCTTGGGGATTAATTGTCTACCGTATTTGGGTTTTTTATTCAAGAATTTGGTGAAGAAGAAAAATGGAAGTAAGTTATTAAGTCTTTTGTTTTAACCTATTTTGCATGCAATAAACTGCTGATCCTGCCTGCGTGAAATATTAGCTTTATTGGCTTTTGTTTATCTTTCCGAAAAGACGAACCCTTTAAGTTTGTCTTTATTACTTCCTTAATTTTGTATATGGAGCCCGTGGTTTTCTTGTTCTTTCCCTGTAATGATTCAACTCAAATTCTATCTTTTTCTCTTCGATTCTCCCGTTAGTGGGTTCTTTTTCCTGAAATTGATTCGTGATCCTAGACGTTAGTAGATTTCTCTTTGCAATTGTTAGATATTATTATTATTATTATTGCTAGAAAATAATAATAGATATTATTAGATATTGGAGATAGAACGCAGTTGACTTTGGCTGTGAAGAATGAATTAGCAATCTTTTGCATGTTATATTTGGGCAATCTCCTTTCCGTTTATAGCTTTTGGACCCAATCCAGAGTTAAAACTGTTCGATTTGGAGATGACAATCGCATATATAATCTCATCATTCTAGAGCAATCTCGGAATCTTTTTTTACTTTGGTTGTATTTGTCCTTTCACATACTGCCCCCTTTCCCCCCTTTATGTAACTTTCTTTTACCAGATTACTATTAACCTCAGAAGCTGTCAGTTGGGGCTTTCAGAACCTTGAATGCATACATTTTTAATCTGCATTTTATTTTCAGTAGATATGGAGAATGAAAAGTTATTTAATGAATCCCATCAACTTCTTTCTCGATCTCTCTCTTGGAATTTCCCATTGAAAATGATTTATATTTTCCTCTCTTTGACTTTTCTCTGTGAGTAATGTTCTTCTTAGTCCCACAAAAATCCGGTGGAACATGTTTCCTCGCCACTTTCTACGTAGTATTATTAATCACTAATGCACTAATTACCATTTGACATCATTATGACAGAGAAATTGATCTTTAAATTGGTTTAATTGACATGTGACTTTAAGCAGCAGCAAGACATCTTTGACCAAACAATATCAAGACTATAAAGATCCGCCAAAAAGAGCGGCTGATTGAAATTTTTATCTTTTCTTCTAATTAACTACTGAATGGCATGATTTTGACATCTAATCTGTCAAAATCTGTAGGAAATTTCTATTGATGTGTTGATTTAATTATTACAATGCTATGAATTTCTGGTCATTTTCTATTTTTATTAGTATGTTGTGTTACATTCATGAAGGTGTTCAACAATAAAGATTGCCCAATTTACGAGTTCCGTTCAATGTTGTAAGGTTGCCATAATGCTCAGTAGTATAAGCTTATGAAAGATATAATCTGTACTAGGTTTAAAACGCACCGAAATTAGGAGCTGCTGATTCACAATCTCCCATTAGGAGAAACAATTCGTAGACTTTACTTTCTAATTGAAATTGCAATAATCTTGATTCTATTTAAAACCAGCAAAAAGACTTTCTAGGCAGATGATATCAAACTTTTTATGATTGCTAGACTTAATATTATTGTAACCTTTGTAGCCAAAAATTAATGATGTTCCTTTCGTTTTGATCACAGCAACGTGGACATGTGCCAAAATTTGGCAACTGGGAAAGTGAAGACAATGTTCCCTATACGGTATACTTTGAGAAGGCAAGGAAAGGTAGAGGTGGAAAGATGATAAATCCAAATGATCCCCAGGAAAATCCAGAAATGTTCTCCAATATGCCTTCTTCAGATCCAGCTCCTGCTCCTTCCTCTAGAACTAATGCTCAGCCAGAAGAACAAATGAGACGTGAAGCAGCTAGGACAACACCTGATCATCGCAGAGTAAGCAGGGAAGAAGGCAATTATAGGCAGTTTGCAGAGTCTCCTGCACGCACTGACAATACGAGTCGCAGAACGTCTGCTGATCACTCATCACATCAAAATTATGGCCATGGATCAAATTCTGGTCGACCTTCAAGGCCAAGTTTAGGATCTGAGCACAGCGTTGAGAAGTCACCACTCCATCCACATTACCAGGCTAAGGTCAGGGGCGTTGGCGGCGGTTCTCCTGCATGGGAGGGGAAGAGCAACTCATATGATGGTGGCCATGGTACTCCTCAAAGGTCTCGGATGAAACCAGTTACTCGAACAGATGAAAGTGTATGTCCCTATAATTTCCCTTTTTTTTCCCTTATGAATGTTTCGTTTTGAAATTTACAAGATTCTTGCTGACCTCTTTCACATGCTACTGATCAACAAGGTTAATTGCTAATCTGGTTGAATGTGATTGCAGCCTGATAGAGGTGCTGCAGTTCCAAGATTTGGCGAGTGGGACGAGAAAAATCCTCAGTCAGCCGATAATTTTACTCATATTTTCGACAAAGTGAGGCAGGAAAAGCATAGTGGCTCCTCAAATGCACCTGGCGCTAAATCTGATTCATCTTACAACAATTCCCAGAGACCAAGAGTTGATAACAGTTCCAAGGTATGCTACAAGTCCATTTTTCTCCTTCCTTGACATGTTTGATTGACGAAAAAAAAAAATCTTAATTCATCGGACGACTGTTCTTGAAGCAACACTTGCCATATCTCTTTTTTCTGTTATGTGACAATAGAATGCTCATTGGATTTGGAAATCCCATAATATCTTTTTGTTCTTGCTAATTTATTTCCTTTATTTCCAGGGATGCTGCTTTCCCTTTCTCAGGAAATGAAGAAATTGGCCTTCTGGTGCTAATTGCTGCTATTTATTGGCCCTGTAAATAGCCGCCCACAAGGCCTTCTTGGGATGCAGAGTTTCTCTACTTCTGATTTATTTTTCTGTGATAATAGAATATGTTTCCTATTTTTGTTCTTATAATTTTTTATCATTTTTTTGGTTGAGTTGCGTTCCCCCCCCCCCCCCCCGCCGCGTTGCTATTTTTCCCTGTTTCTGTATTGTACCATGTAAGCACCCAATTTTTTATATCATATTTAGTTGAAGCAAAGAAGCAAAGAACAGTGTGCTAGATTCATTCATTTCAATCCTGCATGTGGCCTTCGGATTTCCTACGTGTCAAAGCTCAAATTAAAATCAAGGAAAACGATGGAGAGTAAGTTGATTTTCACGAAAAGTGGGGATTGAAATCCAATATTACCTCTGTCCTTAGGTAGGTTGTAATTATTTTGTCAATATTAATATGAATTTTTTTCAAGCCAATATCTTATTGGAGAAGAATATTGAAAATGAAAGAGAAAACAATTATAAAGGAAAAAAGGAAGATAAGAATTGTGAAGAATGACCAATAATAAGAGAATAATAATAGTGATGGGAGAAATCGGTATGATCCAGATGGATTGATTCGAATGAACCCAAGTATCGATTTGAATATTTAAAAGTTCGAATTACAAGAGGAAAGGTGAGCAGCGACCTTCTTCCCATTGATCTTAAAATGAGCTTAAGAGAGGTCTCATTGGATTGCTACTTTTAACCCGATGAACTCCAATCCATCTCATACATCTTTCATGTCATGACTAAATGTTTATGACTCTCAACACACGTTATGAACCTATAACCACTTATCACGACTTTCTAAAATGGATAGTCGAGACCTTCGACATTTATAGGTAAGTCGCAAAGTTGGTTTAAAGATCGTTAACAAGTTTATAACTCTCGACCAAAGATGTGCATGACAAGGTGATGTGGACATCCAAATCGATCCAACTCAAGGACTGATGTGGATCCTCTACCTAGGGATGCGGGCCAATCCAATTGTCTCAGAATGGGTTGAAACTTGACTAGACAACTGGAAATGACCCAACGAGCAATAATCATGGCGTTGCCATGATGTGAGAAGGTTTTCGACCATCCGTTATCCATTTTCCTATTCGAATTATTGTTCAGTTTATCACGGATGATTCAAGTCGTCCTGCATCACAAGATATCTCAACTTAGAGAAACTCTATGATTATAAAAGTCATTGGCAAGATATGATTTAACAATTATCTTAGTTCCTTATTTTTACATAATCGAAGAGTCACGATCAACGAGGTAACCTATCATTCGGTTTATATTATCAGATCACATACGGTTCATAGATATATATTGAGCTAATTTATTAAAAGATTACTCTCTTGGAATATTGATTTAGGCATCAAAGTTATCATCGGGGCGACAACCCATTCCGATGATCTAATTTTTCCCTTTCTAGTTGTAATTATAGGCACCATCACAGTTAAGGATGACCCGGAGATCGTTTCCGAGCTCCATCAAATAGACCAAAAAAAAGGGGTGATGTTTAAGACTTTAAATGACTTACAATTAATAACAAAGGGAGTAAATGATTAAAGATAAATTATAGTAACACGTTTAAGAATCTCATTATTAATTTACCTAAACTAATTAACAAAAAAAAAAAACTTAATAAATTAGGATAATATATTAGGAACACTAATATGGTAATTAAGTAATTATATAATGACTGAATTTTCATTTTCAAAGAAAGAATTGATCATGCATTAGAAATAAATTACATAAATGGAGGAGACGTATTCAAAGTATTCAAAGACTTATATGCCACAATGACTAGAACCCTAGCTAAAATTGGTCATTTCATTTAACAAGAGTAATTTACCATCAAAATTTAATTTTATATTTATTTAACTGGTAATTAAATTCTAATTCTAAAAGATAATTTAATTCAATTGACTAAGAGAGAAATAGTGAGTTAAATCTTTCAATCGAATTTTAAAAATATTAGAAACTAAACGCATGAATATATTTTTATTTATTTATCATAATTGGAATAATTTCATAAATATTAATTAAAAGGGGCAAATAATATTATTAAATTGAAAAAAATAAAAATAAAAATTATATACAGGCCCATGACCATGGGCCATAAATTAGAGTTGAGCTTCAATGTAATGAGCCCCTATGAATTGGGTTTTAAACCTAGCCCTATTTTCTAGACCTCAATGGGCTTGGTCTTGTTCTTGAGGATCCGGTGCTGACGCAAGTGAGTACGTATCTTGAACTCAGACCGAAATCAAAACGTAGAAAGAAAGGGCTAAATGTTAAAAACAAAAATCTAAAAGCACGTAAGGACTGAGTAGCGACGACTGACGAGTACTTTTTTGTCATTTGGATCTATGAAGCGGATACGGATCAAAATCTAAGGGCGACGTGTCTCCTCCTACAGCTCTAACCGCCTCCCTCGAAACCCGGACCCGGATATAGAACCAACCCCAACACCCGGCCTTGGATCCGCGCCTGTTCTTGTTCTCAATCCACACAAATCCAAATGATCCATCACCCAAGTATTTGTCATTTTTGAGTTTTGATCTGTGTGTGCTACGGTCTCCACTCTCTTTCCTATCCCTCCCCCTCTTTCCTCTCTCTCTCTCTAAAACCATATCCAGATATAAAACCCTAGAATCGGAGGGGACTGAATTGATAATTAATAAACCCATATAAGGTGCTTCTCCATATCAGGTTCACTCTCTCCCTCTCTTTTATGCTGATCCAATGCCTTTTGGTTTTAACATTTTCCCCTGGGTTGATTAATAATCATGGTGTTTTTTTGTGTGTATGTTATTTAAAAAATTTTTTTTTTCTTTGTTCGCTGTGGACAGATTTCTTCAAAGCCCATTTTTCTGTTATTTTTAAGATTTAATTATTTTTTTCCCCTATTTGGCGGTTATGAACCTAGGATGTTTAGCCCTAGGTTTAGTTTCAAAAGAGTTTGTGTCTTGTCTTTCATACATTGAATGGGTGATTAACATAACACTGGTAGCACAAAAAAAGAAAATGAAAAGGATGAGTTTTATTTAGTAATTAAATTACCTTGGGAGAGGTGTAGGGGAGGAAAAAAGATGACAGCTTTTTTCTGATTCAGTTTTGGGAGAAAAGGTTCAACTTTTTAAACGAAAATGTCAAACTGTTAGGAGTTTTGTTAATTAATGGCAAAGAAGATTTTTTTTTCTTCTGGTCTGGTTGATTGATCTATTATTACTTCGAAATAAAAATGACTCTTTGGCGATCACTTTAAACTTTCAGGAGATTTAGTTGAAAAATTCCGAATGTTTATTGAGTGGTTGTTTTTTCTTGAAAGATTATTTCTTCAGTGAGGTAATCAAATGAATAAGCTCTATTTATTTCACTTCTCAAGGCAAGTTTTATTCTTTGGAGTTATATTTAGCGTTGTGTTGTCTGGAAGTCTCTTGGGAATACAGGATAATTTCTTTTTTTGCATCAGATGATATTTTACTTGGGGATTCTAAGGTGATGAGACATCAATACATTACTAAAAGGTTTTAAATTATGTTTTCTAATTGGTACATGAAATGCAGAGTGATCAGATCAAGCATTAGATGAATTTGCTGCTTTGAAAACAGAATCTTCATATGGAAACTCTCCCATTGTTGTGTAAGAAAGAAATTGCAAAAACTCTTAGTCAAAGGCTATTTGTATAATCATTAGTTGTAAGCTCTTTGTGTTACTTAATTCTTTTTAAGAACAATAATAACAGGTCATAACCATTATAAAAAAATGCACAAGTCTGGATCCATTGTTTATTAATAGAAAATTTAGAACATCTTTAATGATCCTTGTTTCGGTTCTTTTTTCATTTTCTTGAGTCAGGCTGGCAGAGTTGTTAGATGGAAATTCAGGATTTCTGAAAAACTATTAATACCTTTTTTGTTTGTGTGGTTGAAGTGTTTAAGCATCTGTTTGTCTGTCTTGCATTATTTAATTTATGGTCTTGAATTTTACCATATAAGTTGGTTTATGTTTTCAGTAGGAATTGGTGTCTTTTCTTCTGGGAGGGAACACTCAAATTTTAGCATGAGCTGTCAGGAGCAGAGGGCACAACCATTGAGGGCTGCAAGGTCTCTCAGGAGGAGGAAAACAGGATTAGACCTTGATCTCAATGCACCACCAAGTGAGAGCAGAGATCAAGCTGGTTCTTCAGCTCGTCAAGGAGTTGCTGTAGCAGCAGCAGCACCTGCACCAATTGACATTGAGGCACTTGATGATGATGTTATTATATCCTCCCCACGGGCATTTGCGGAAGTATGTTCTTCTTAATGTTATCAACTTCTTTTTTTGTGTTGTTTTTGTTTTTTTTGGGGGGGGGGGGGCGGGGGGTTG
>JAOXNR010000001.1:4316596-4338634 GCA_028571225.1 Parsonsia alboflavescens | reverse complement strand
CGGGAGTAGGACGTAAGCTCTAAACGTTGGCTCTGCCAACGGCCATTGTCCCCCGTTGCGTCCTCTCCGTCAGTCCTTTGCCCTCTCGTGCACATCCCTCGATTTACCGCCACTGACACAAGGAGCCTCTGTGCCTGTGGGTGGGGTTTCGCCCGCAAGGGACTTCACCCGGAAATCAAAAGCACTGGAAATATCAATTAATTGCATTTGAACTTAAGACTAGTGAAAAAGGAAAAAAACTATTAGGTTTATGATATAAATCATCCATTACAAAATATAAGTCATCGTTCTACAAAAATTAAGGTGATTTTTTTCTTTTTCCCAAAATGCTCTCCAATCATTCTTTTAAAAATTTGAACTATCATTTTTTTTAATATATCATTAAAGGGATAAATAGCAGAAAGACAGACTTGAGCAGATTACTTAGCAGGACAAGAAAACTATAAGAATACCTAACTCCGAGTTGGTTCAACTGCAGGAATACAATGGCAAATCAACTTATGGCAGAATTTGTACACTACCGTCAGCAATAATAATAATACGAAGGGAAGTTATATAAAAAGAACACACAACGGTAGTTGAACTTATATCAAGGAGAATTGGGGACAACACTTTCTGATTGGTGGCAGATGTATTTTGCTCATTCTTTTTTCTTATTTATCTTGCATATGTTGTGCACATATGGTCATAAATTAGTTACAGTGTAAGCAAAAGGAAAATAATTGGGGTGGGGGGTGTAGAAGTTAGGCCAGAAAAAGAGACCATATTGGTGGAACAATTCTATCAGTATCACAACCTTAAAAATTCCATCTTGGAGATGAATGACCAGCAGCACTTTGCCTGGACCTGTTCAGCTGCTGCTGCTGTTGCTGTTGTTCCATGCTATTCCTCTTCTTCATAATTGAAGAAACAGTTGGACTGAAGTAGTCATTACTCCTGTGGGATGTTGCTCCTTGTGAATACACCTTCCTTCCCTGCGTGAAGTTTCTCTGCTTCTCAAACATTGTTCTGTGAGGGACCGGATGTTTCTGAACGGGTCCCCATCTATTGTAGTTAACACAGCTCTGGCTCCTCCCAACATAGTGTGGTCTTCCCTCTCGAGGACTTGGATAATTACGACTTTCAGCTGTTTCTGCAGAGTACATTGTTGTTTCTCCCTCGCTACTATATTCATGGTGCAGCTCCGTGATATCAATTGGAGACGAACTAGACTGGATTTCACTTGCAGCACCATTCACTGATCCTGTTGAGGATTTGTCTATATTTGCTACGGGACCAGAGTGTCCTCTGTCACTTGATTGATCCTCAATTATCTGGTGCTCTTTGTGTGGTGGTTCTGTCACATAATTTTCATCTGAGTTTGCCAGCATTCTTCTTGCAGGCTGTGGTGGAGCTGTGGCTTTAGTGATCCTAGGGGGAAAATTTATATCCAAGAGCTGAATTTGGGTGCTTTCCTTCCTTACTGGGATTGATGTTAATTTTGGTGACTCATAAATTTCTGGAGTTGGGATCCCCTGTACATGAGCTGCAGTAGGGGGATTACCGGCTATAGGTTCATCTTCTGAATTATTAGCAACAGTAGAACAACTAGGTCCAAACTGCTCAATTGGTTTTGATATCTTGCTTGATGATGTTGGATCTCCCTCAATTTCGTCTTCAGTTGACTTGAAAACTCGCCGCATTGTGAATGATGCACAAGATTGCTCACTCTTTTGTCCAGCAGACATCAACCGGATTAAGGGTAACTTTGGTTTGCTGAGATCATCAAGGTTTCCCTCCCAATGCTGGTTTAACCAATCACAGATGACGGGTATCGGAATACCAAATTGCATGGGAAGATCTTTCTTCCACGATGATGATGACGAAGATGACGTGGTAGTAGAGGATTTTGTATTTGGAGATGTTGCTAGCTTCATAGGATCACAGACCATAAATGCTAGATTCCCATGAACATCAAAACCAGCAGAACCAGGGCTCCAAGTTACTCCATCCGTAGAAAGCTTGATTAGGTTGTCAGTGGCTATCACAACCTTTCCTTCACCCACAGTCAACTCCCCATTCTCTGTATACCCTAAAAGGTAAACTACACTACCTAGGTCCAGATTAGATTTTGAACAGGTTTTCAAGTAGTGACCATGGGATGCAGGGGCACTTGTTTCCCCATCAATGACATCAAGGCCTACTATAGTCAGATCAAGAACAGAGCTCGTAATAAAGAACCTGTTAAAAAAGAAGTTGAATGTTCAAATCCTCGAATCCTAGATGTTGATTGACTTACAAGCATGTAATTATGCAGATATATCATGAATGTCCTCAAATTGTTAGCTACCATAGCTAAAATTGACAAAATTCTAATTGCATCCAAATTGAGAAAATCTTCTGATAGCGAATGGAAATCATGTTTAGGCCACACACTAAACATCAGTCTTCTCCTGCCAAGTAATCCATTGTATACCACCAAACAGGACTTCATATCCTTCCGTAATATGTATCATTTAGAAAGGTTTCTTCTTCTATCAGAGAGCTGGTTGCATTTTTCACAGTCAAATAACATAACAGTCTGGCAACTTAACATTCCATCTCATGCTTTTAGAACATCTGCCCTCCTCCCATGAACCGTTTTTGTCAAAGCAGGAAGGTCAAGTACATAACTAGTGTTCACATACAAACTAACTGAGGTATGACCAGTAGCAGTAAAAAAATACAACCTAGATTTTATGTAGAGATCCACAAAAAAAAAAGAAATTCATGTAAAATTGATCACTCAAAGCAAATAATTTCTCCAACTAATGTGACCATCATATCCAACCAACTTATGCATTGATACATGTAGAGAGAGTACCATGTAATGTGAGCAAATAACTGCATGCAATTGTCAAATCCAGCCAGTAGGAAAACCATTCCAAACTTGCTATGGAATAAATTTTCAGCTCACACCATTCAGGTGAGTCTTTAACCTGCACATCATCTCAGTTCCTGACTTCTCGCTTTTAACTCGTATAGGAATTGTTACGAAATTCCTAATCAGATAAACAAACTAAAACTACATAAGCTAAACCATTTGAAGAACGAGTAAATCTGTCAACTGACTAAGAAAAGTTGGATTAGAAAATTTGAAATAAACCAAATTATAACCAGATCCATTTTGATTTGAACCAAAAATTATCCTGTCAAACTCTGTACTAAACACTACCGACCCACATTTAACGGTCAACTAATCATCACAAAATCTGTTCTTTTCAAAATCTATAAACAGAGCAAAAAGCTTAAATTTCAAATAAGGGGCAACATTTCTTCAATAAGAAGAGCGAACGGAAGCTGACCTATGAGGGAAAAGAGAAGCAGCGACGCCGTTCTGGAGGCGGATCTCGGAAGCCTCGGCTGCAGCAACGGATGGGAGGTTGACATGGGTAGTAAGGAGAAGATTTCGGTGAATGAGGAACCCAGTTCCAGCTGCACATATTCTGGCCATGGCAGGACCCTTTCCAACGAAAATGGATGCTTTCATCCTCTCTGACTTGCCTCCACCGTTACAAAAGCACCAAGATTCAGGCAATACCCCCATTCTTCTTCTACTGCTTGAGCAACACATAACCATGTAAATTTAGATCCAGAATTGCCGGTTCAAAGCCACTTACCCATCTCTGTTTTTTCTCTCTCTCTCTCTCACTTGCTGCAGAGATGAATGTTGAATGCTGAAAGGCAGGAAGCCCAGTTCAGTTCTTGAAGCTCTCGGAAGATAGAAAGAAAGACAAATGCAACGGTGAGAGAGATGAGATGGGCTGCCTGGCTCTCAGGCGGAAATGGTGTGGGAAAAGGAGAAGAACCAAAAATCAAACGCAGAAAAAGTGGGATTTTTTTAAAAAAATTTTTTGGGGATTTCTTTATCCTGAATATTGGGGAAATACGTCTATACTGTCTGGACAAACGAACCCAGCGTCAGTGCCAGAAAGAGGACGGAGGGAGGGTGGGAATGGGAATGCCTCGAGGTAAAGACTAGAGAGGAGATAACTTGTGTGAGTGAAGAAAGAAGAAGAGTAAGTGGTGCAGCGTTTGACTCTGTGATTTATTTTTATAGTGCAAATTCAAAACATCTGGAGACAGTCTGAGAGGGGAAATAGGGGTGATGTGCTCATTAATTATTGAAGTCCTTATTTTAAACCGAATTGTTAAGTGGTTTTTCTTAATTTCTTGTGCTTTTAAAATGTAGACCTTTAATCCTAAATAAAATGTGATTTTTCAAGCGACTTATAAATAGTAAGACTAAAAGAGTATCAATATTATCAAACAAAGAAAAATTCAACTAGAGTAGTTGAATCACATCGACAAGAATTGAATATGACAAAAACAAACCAAAAGAGTTAAGTCTAGACTCGAGGGGCAACGTGATTGATTCTTATAAATTTTGATATCCTTCTTTTTCATAGTTCATTGAAAATATTTATGCCCCTCAGATTGGAAAGAAAGAATAATAATAATAATAATAATGTGATTTAAAAAGCAGATGTTTTGATTTGATACCACCATAAAAGAGATGATGTGGTTGGGGTTTTGAGGTATTTAATTCGGGCATGCATTAATGGTTAGGCAAATGGATTCGTTTGATCCACCAAAGTTCCACTGCTATTTTTACAACTTCAGTTATGGCGTTGTCCATAACAATAAATGGTGGTCCGAAATGCTGTCCCTCCCGGAGATCACGTTCTTTACCTTACCAAAAGTAGTAAAAATCACCGGAGAAATGCCTCCGGATTCGCAGAATTGTCTGCTTTTTTTTGCATGACCATCCATCACATTCAGATGGCAAAACACATCTAATGCAATGTAAAAGGACCCCTAGCGACTTAGAAGTTCATTACTTCATTCCAATCATGTAACCCAGCAACCACTGCCATTACTCTTTTAAGTACTTGAGATGGAAATGATGCTTTTAAGGGCTCAAATAAAAGTTATGGACCAGTGTTTTTCGTCTCTTCTTTAATATCATTCCTTTCTAAACACATTCATGAGTTCTGTTTCTGTTTCTGTTTCTTACCATCCCTTCAGAGAAATGAAGGCCCAGAAAGAGGAAGAGACAGAGCATAGACAAAGAATCACTGCCAATGAGAAGACTGCACTCGGTTTTACCACTCGGGAAAAAGGTTAGGAACACACCAATAGTGACAGTAACAGATACCAAGATAGAGTATTTGTATTCTACATAACATAGGCAAGGAAAAGAACTAGAAAACAGGATCACTAGATACAAATAATCTCTTCTGCATTAAGTCTGAACAGAAAATGTCCGGACCAATTGCATTAAGTCCCTTCAGATTTCTCCAAAGCTGCAAAATGGGAAAAGCATCTTCAGGTCATAATCAATAATATAGTTGAGAAAATAATATACTCAATCAATATTATTATCTAATGGTATCCGTCCTGGACACTCATACACAACGAATGACAGAATTCATGTCCAAGAAACTTTAACTTCTATTCATTTGTTATGTCAGGATTGTAACAGTACCAGTAGTCCTGTAGCGTAAACTCACACACAAAGAATGACTGATTCATGTCCAATAATGAACTTCAAAATATTTGTTCAGTTCAAGAGGAGAGATAAAAGAAGACATCCTTCATGTAAATTGAAGAATGCCAAAAAAAAAAATCATACACTGTTCAAAGAGAAGGATTCTAAAGATATCTAGGAAAGCATTTGCATAAAAATTAATTGATTATAACCCAATGGATGCCAAAAGTCTACAATCAAACAGTAAACCCGGCAGACAGATCATACATATTAAGCACAGGTAATATCAGAAAAGTACACTGCAAATCACAACAAAAAATTGGTCATCCTTGCAGCTTCCATGGCGTAGTAAATTAAAAGCAGCAAACATCAAATGCACCCTGAAACATACACCTTTGAATGTAGACACACAAGTAGTCCCACCCATATAAACATATGGCATAGATATTTACCATATTATACCAAATCAAATAATACAGGATGACAAATTATGTCTCATCAAGTAGCATTATTTGTCAAATAGAGGTCAAAATATAATAAAACAAGCCCCTGCATACCCCTTTCCGGTCATTGAGAATCAAAGGTAGCAAACCAACAAGTTCACATTCATGGATAGTCCAAACCAACAGAAAGATAAATAGAGAGAGAGAGAGAGAGGAAGAGAGAGAATATACTGTTGTAGTTCAAAAGCTTCTCAATTAGATCCACATGTGTCATCAGCATTCTGCGACAGCAATACCGAACCAAACCAAGAGCATCCAGAGCATCACTGTGCACCAAGAAACTCAGATTCACTTCTGGATACCCAGTTAAGTCAAATGAACTTGAAGTTAAATAAGGCTCTCATAATTGACTAACATATGTTTTTTTCTAGCTTAAAAAAAAAAAAAAGGATCACAGAATGCCTAAACACAATGTGCATTCTATATCCCAGGAACCTTCTGTTATCCAAAGCTGATATATCCAAGGATGACAGAAATTCAGGCATTTGAAAGATGATACTTTCTCCAAATAGCAATCAGAAATTAATCTAGTTCCTTTAACATTTTTCAGAAGTGATCTGCAAGAGCTTTTTTCCAATAAAGTTATTGTACACAGATGACCTATGAAAAAGAGAAGAGGGAGAAGCAAGGTCAGTAATGCAGGTGCATGCTCTGTGAGCTTGTTTACTCCCCAATTAGTCTCATAAGCTTAAAGGAAGTAAGGGGCAAAAGCCCTGGAAGAACAACGCTGCGCTGAATATATAGTAAGTGTAATGCTTTAAAGTGCTTTAAATTAAAGCATTCTTGTAAAGAGAAGAGACATTAGGAAGATGCTAACTCTCGTAACAGCGATTGTTCTAACGTAGCATAGAAAATCCTCTCACAAATGTTGAGCTTATCCTAAAAGACAACTTCGATATGAGGCTCTCCTCTCTTCTTCTACTAATATATTTGGTGACAAGGAATATGAGAAAGAAAAAGAGTATCGACATGAATATTTATATATGTATAGATATATCAATCTCAAAATTACAGCAGACTAACCCATTATCGAGTAACAGAAAAATACAAGAAACATTAAGAAAAGAAAACAAATAGACTGTCAAAATAGCCCTAAATCGTTTCTCTAATTACACTCCTAATTCAAAAATCATGAACAGTACTGTATGAGTCTAATAGGTACAAAAGTAGTAACGTAAAGGAAGAAAGTTGATGTTAGATGAAGGAACCCTATATAATTTTATTTGCCAAAAATATCGAGATAGTGTGGAAGAAATTCTCACCCTTCGGGATAATCAGCCTGGAGAAGATCCAGGTAAGAATCCCATTTGTTCCCAATTACCTGCAATAGAATTCATCATACAAAATAAACAACCATATTATAATAACAAAAATTATTAGGCAAACAATCATATAATCATGACTTTACTCTTGAGAGCTTACCTTGCCGCAAGTAAAGCAGCGGACCGGAATAATCATCTTCAAGCCCTACTTCGCCTCCTCTCTCTTTCCTGTCTCTCTTTCTCGGTCTGTGTTTTTTGAAAGATGTAATGCTAAATTGAGAAATCCAGTCACGGCAGAATTCTTTCGTTATATAGGCCGAAATACTGATTGGATCCATGGGCTCAATAGCATGTTCTTATGATCTTTAAGTAAGCCCGTAATCACAATTGGCTGGAGCCCATTCTAAGGACCCATACATAAGCCCTATTAAGCTGTAAGTTGAACAGAAATCCTACTCAATTTTAACCTAAAAAAAAAAAACCCAAATGACTAGTAATGCTAACTGTTTGAAATTTTGAATGATTAATTTAATACATAACTTATTTTTAATAGAGTTAACTCATTATGCTTCTCAATGAAACTACCTATTTTAGTGGAATTCAAATTTATAAAAGAAATTGTTAATAAAAAGCCATTAAATTAAAATTATATTTATTTTAAAATTAAATTTTTAATTTGAATATTTTAAGTTGAGAAATATTGAATGGTAAGACTAAGGTAAATAATAGCAATACTACTAGTTATCTCACATTTCCTAAATTTTTTATATTACTCCCTCCATCAGCCTAAGTCAATATTTTTTTCTTTTTTCTATTATTCTAATTATAAATTATTATTGTTAATTAATAGGATATTTGAAGGTATTTTTTTTATATTATCCATCTAATGATATTGATATGATGTTTAATTATTTTTGAAATTGAATTTGAAGGACATTTTAAGAGGGAAAAAAAGTTAATTTAATTTTTTTGACATTGATAATTTATATTTAATGATATAGAAATAAAATATATTTTAATTCTTAAACAACTTAAAATATAATTATTAATATTAAATTTTTAACTATTAAAGTTCCTGAATAAACATACATGTCATGTAGAAAATAATTTGATTTGCTAATGTGATAAAAACAAATTCAAAATAGTTTTTGAAAAAGAAAATTTGTTCAAAATAGTTTTTCCAGAGTTTTTCTTTTTTCTTTGGTGGTTTGGGGTTGGGGGTCCACTATATTTTTATTTTTCTTTATTACAAATTTTTTTTATTATTTCTAAATTTCAGAAAAAAGGAAACCACACCCCAAAAAAAACAAAAGGGGTACAATAGGTTTATTACTATTATTATTAGGTTTATTGGAGTTTATTATTATCCAAACTCTGTCTTTAATTTTTAGAGAAATCCCAAATCTGCTCTTGTTCTTGATGGGAAAATCCCGGTACTAGTCCGCAGTTAAACGACTTGGAAGAGCCCTAACAGGGAGGATTAGGAATACCACTGCCACTAACCCAGATGGGAAGCAGCAGCGGCAGCGATGTGGAAGCGGGTTTCGCTAAGCTTCAGGGTGAAGATTTTGAGTATTATATGCAAACCTACTCCATAATCCTTGGCCGGAATTCCAAGAAATCCACCGTCGATGTTGACCTTTCATCATTAGGAGGAGGCATGAACATCTCCCGCCACCATGCCCGCATTTTCTACGACTTCCAACGCCGTCGTTTTGCCCTTGAAGTCCTCGGGAAAAATGGTTGCTTTGTTGAAGGAGTTCTTCACTTGCCCGGAAACCCTCCCGTCAAGCTTGATTCCCAAGACCTTCTTCAGATCGGGGACAAGGAGTTCTATTTTTTATTGCCTGTTCGGAGTATTCTTGGTGGGCCAATTGGGCCAAGGCATCACGTCAATGTAAATTATCCTCCGGGTCACACTCCGAGTACGGCGGGGTCTTCACCGGCTTTGCCGCATCATGCGTTGCCCCCGCCATCTGGGGCAAGTTCGGGGTATGGAGGGGTTATGGGAAAGAAGAGTTCGGGTAGAGGTAGGGAGTATTATGAAGAAGAGTATGAAGAAGAAGGTGGGGAAGATGGTGTCTCTGCTGGCTCTAAGAAACTTCGGAGAGCAGATGGTATTGATGGTGGGGGTGGTTATGGCTATGCCTCAGGAAGTTCTGGTGGGAAGGCCATTTCAGGACAATTGGGTGAGTGAGTCTACCATTTCATATGAGAATTGAACCTTTTCTCCTTAATGAGTAACTTGTTTATGTAATTTGAAAAGAAAATAAATCTGGGGAGCTTTTTTATGTTGAGTAGAGATGTTTTTGATTCTTGGATATATTGCATCCCATGTATGAATTGTTATGGTTGCTGAATTATTCCTTTACTAATCCAGTTTTTTTTTTCTTTCTTTTTTTTTTTTCCTGAAAACATGAAATTAAATAACTTTTGTGCTTCTAAAAGTTCAATTGAGAGCTTTGATATTGTTATGAACGATTCTAGGGTGTCCATATAGAAATGATGAATTCATCATTGGGAATAATTGGGTCTTACAGGGGGAAATATTTTATAGCTACTACTGACTGCAAAATTGTCCAGGTCTATTGCATTTGTAGCAAGGTGTGTTAGGAGAAGTGCATAATGATAAATTACGATGCAGATTGGTGGCTGATGCTGTAATGCAAGATTTACATAACGAATGTTATTAGAGGTGAATAATGATAAATTACATTGCCAACAGGTTGCCGATACCGAAATGCAAGATTTGCGTGATTAAGAAACAGTTCATATTTTTAATCTGCAGTTGTCTGCTTTACTTATAAAGCGTAGCTTCTCACATTGAAGTGCGTATTCATGCACCTTATCTACAAAAGTTAGGTTGTCTAGGGTTGATAGTGCAGTTGCATTATGACTTCTTGGTTGATGCACTTTGTCTTAGGCATTTACTCTTCTGTGTCCTTGAAACGCTTTATATTTGACAGCTTTTCTCAGTAGCAGGAAATGCTTTATGTGTCTCCTCAGTTTTATGATTATCTAAACTTTTGTATAAAGTTGGTTATGTCTCCTCAGTTATATGATTATATATACATGTATTTTGCTTAATAATGATTTAAGCTAAACTTTAAAGTTGAATTGTCATCTACTTTGATTCAGTTTTCACAATTGTCTTCTGATGTTCCATGGAGCCCTCAGTGGTTAAGATGGTCAGACTATAAGCATATGACAGAGGGTTACATTTCCATGTCTGCTCTTTCCACAATGAGTTTGCTCACTTGTCATTGTTGTGATAATTTTTTATTTTTCCATAGAAGATCCAAGATCCTGCACAAAACTCTTTGTGCCAACAGTCAGGGCAACATTTTCTGTGTTGATTGAGACTATGATATTTCAATCAAAATATTTTATCTTAGGTGAAATGTCTATTGGTGGCATTTTTTTTAACCTTCTCCATTTTAAGGAAGGTAAACTGCTTTGCAGCAAGACGGATACCTAGTTGTTAAGAATATGTGTTGTCAGATCTATTATAGGATTTTAGATAACAGAGAAGGATGTCAAGTTTTGTAGATATCACTATTGAAGGCTGGATTGGGGCTTCATCTAACTCTCATGGATTGATTAGTTATACAGATAGAAAAGAAGAGAGATGTCATTTTCTGACTGGGAAAAGAATGTTCTTATCTTGTTCTGGTTTAGTAACTTGGACACAAGAGGAGATATTATTTATTAATCAGGAAAAGAGAGGATCAGATAATAACTGTTAAAACTCTAAAGTTGTACAGCTTTACCCTCTAGTATATTACTTTAAAGAAACTCCTAACACTAATATTTCCTATTGAAACAATACACATAGTAAAAGTTTTTTTTAATTCACTTTTTTATGTATCTTTGATTTGATTAGGTTGCAAGAGGAATGGAAACTATTTATTTCCTCTATCCCCAATATTCACACACTCTTCTTTTTCACTTCCCATCATTAAAAAGAACTGTAATTTTCTCTCATTGGATGTTGCTTTTGTTCCTCTTCCTATTGGCATGTTTGACAGATCAAATACCATTATGATTTTGATTGTGTATGTTTATTCCACATTGTCATCTTTGGGATAAAATGCTTGCAAATGATTACAATACACCTCTTGAAAGTTTATTTTCTAACATCTGACATTCACAGATAAGAAGCTATCTCGCATTGATAGGGATGCTGACAATCAGCAGCTCCTGCAATTAGAAGAGAAGGATGTTGTATCATCTGTTGCAACTGTTCTTTCTGATCTCTGTGGTCCTGGAGAATGGATGCCAATGGAGAAACTTCATTCAGAGGTAATATTTTTTTTGTAGCAGCAACTGCTTGTATGCAATCTTCCGATTCTGATGAGATATTTCAAAATTTGACTTCTACTAGAGTCCAGCCATTAAGAGTTGTGTTGTTGGGAGCATAGCCATGCTTACCTTTTGCAAAGTTCCGCTAATAATGAATTCTGTTTTGGTCAGTTGGTGGAGCAATACAGCAATGTCTGGCACCATAGTCGTGTGAGGAGATATCTTACATCTGAGGACTATGCCACCCCAGAAGCCAAGGGAAAACCCTGGTATGGATTGCTTATGCTGTTGAGGAAATACCCAGAACACTTTGTTATCAACACTAGGTCCAAAGGGCGGGTAACACTGGAGTTTGTCTCACTTGTCTCATTGATTTCCTGAGAACTGTAACATACCAGGGATGTAAAACCTTGATGTTATGAAAAATGTTCTAATGCTTGATTAAGATGCTTCCACATGGCTGGATTCGTTGCAGTTTTAGCTTGCAATTTTTAACTTACACTGACATGCATCTCTCGATTTCAGCAGAAATCGAGAAATTTATCAACTTACATTGAACCATCTGACAAAAGGAAAAAGAAAATCAAAGGAGTTTTGAATCTCAACTTTCTTTATCGCCCATGATATTTTCATAAAAGAATGTTTCCAAGCTTATTATCTTGTTTTATTAGATGGGAAACATCAAAGCCTATTGCACCCTGACACTGATGTGCCAACCATTGAAGTAGAAGTAGTTCAATTTTCGAAGCTATTCCTTCAGGGAGCTTTTTTCTTACTAAGCTTAAACTTGCTTTTGGTGCGAATTCTGTACATGGGGTCAGCCTCAGCGCAATTTATTTCCGGTAGCACCGCCACGATGATGATAATCAGACAGGAACAATTTGCCCTATTAAATAGAGTAGAATAGAAAGCTAGCGGATGCAAATAGTCCTCAGAAGTACATTAGCAACAATAAATTACAACCAGTTTCAATTATTTAAAAAATTTTGAAATAGGAACTTTTTTGCGGCCCTATAAAGCAAAGATCTTACAGGTTAAACCCGTGACTGGGTTTTTCCGATAACCAAAAAGGACTGGGGGGAAAAAAAATATTTCATTACTACTACTTCAAGATACAACAAGATTATTAGTGAATAAAAAAGAGCCCAAAAAAAGGAAAACTTCAAAGAAACAAAATTTCAAGATATTGAATATCAAGATTTTTCATTCTTTAGATTGTGGACATTTCTATACATTTGCTCTTCTCTAGCACGCTTTGCAGCCAGTGCTTCCTCATCCAGTACTTGAATGGGTGACCATTCTGGCAATTGGGTCCATTTATCATCATAGAAGCTCCTCAGGACAGGTTTTAGTTTTGGAACTGCATAGTCAACAGTTGTTCCCACAACTGCAAAGATGACCGAGTAACGAGCAGCAGCAACTGGTCCACCTGAAATCAAATAGGAAAAAGAAAATGCGCCTATTAAATTGAAACATTGACATTGACTGGCTGATTAATCAGCCACGCTGTGTGAAATGATAAGCCAAAGAGGCAGAATGTCATACTAAGTTAGAACAAATATAAAGTACTAGCAGCTGCAACTACTTAATTCCTACTTAATTTCCTAAATAATTTGACTAAAGAAGTGAACGGTTTTGTAATTCTTGGTTATGTTTGAAGTTTAAAATAACTCATATTTCTCAAAAATGGACATAGTAACAGATATCACGACTTGTACAAATCTTTTCAGATTTTTCTGTGTAAGAGCTCAAGAAACAAAGCCTCTATGTAATCATAAATTGTCAAATGACAAAAAAATGAAGCGTGTCTCACTTTCAAGCATTGCAAAAGAACTCATGTGTTGAGAAAGAAAAAAAGATAAATACGAGGAAGTCAGAAGAAGAAGAAAACACTGCTTTGATGGCCATTATTATGTCTGTTCCAAAATCATAAGTTGGTTAAGACAGAAACAACAAATAATTAATTTATCAAAATTTGTACTCAAATGGTACAGGTTGAACAAAATCAAGGGGTGCAATATAAAATTGAAGATTAGGAGGGAGTATGTTTTGAGAGAGAAGTAAAGGAGGTTATTGAAATTAAACCTTAAACCTTACAAAAGAAGAGGGTATACAAATATCCATCATGTCATGATGAATCAGTAATAGAGACAACTTGCCCAAACAAGCTTCCCAGTTCCGTCACTGTGCTGAGGGTCTATGGGAATCATCTAAACACATTTATTCTGGTAAGCATGTTTTATACTTCCCATTTCTCATAAATGAAGTTAGATTTCTTCAGTATACTGAATAGCAGAAATTTTCATGGTTTATGCATACCCAGAACAAGACAATAATCCTACTGAACCTTGACATGTTTGCCAATTTCAATCCATACAACAACCAACATTATTATTCTGCCTTAAATCCTGCTAAAATGTTAAAACGTATCCTTAAGTCTACTTGAATTGTCATGAGACATGATGCTAAAAAGCTGCTTTCTACAGAAATTTGAATGCAGCTGGAGAAAAACGAGAGTACCTTGAAGACGACCAAGAATCGCACCAGTACCAAAACCTCCAACAGCTGAATTTAGTAAGTCGTCAGGTTTTCCAGTTCGGCTGACTCTCACAAATTCACGTGCACCTGAGAGATCAAAAGGTCGAAATGTGTTAACATCTAACAAGATATTCGAAGTATTTGGCTTTAAGAATTTCTCCAATTTTGTAGTGAATTATTGTAGCATACCATAGCGTTTCAGTCAAATCCAATAGTTTCAACATTTGATCAATATTCTTACTAGAAAAGGCATTCCAAATGCCATCATTCACTGAAAAGTTATCAAGAAACCCATAGTTTTGCAAATCATTTAAGTAGTTTAGCACTTGATAATAAAAATGAACCTCACTTCGAAACATATGACCAAAAATTCTATGTAAACACATAAAGTCATAAAACCAAAATTAACACAGATTAAAATCACACTGAAATCTGAAATTCTCAATGCAATTTGTTCATAGAACTGAGAAATTACCGCAGTAACAGCCGGTGACGATGGCGAAATTAGTTGCATAAGAAGCACATATTTTACCAACGCCAAGAGTTTTTCGATACTTGGACATTAATCCGACTCCTCCACCAGCAATCCCTAATTAACCAACGATCATGGCAAAATCGAGGATCAACAAAATACTCATAAAACTTCCTTACACAACACACGGATACAAGGAGTACTAATTCTAGAACCTGCGAGAATTGTAGGGACTACCATACGATCCCGCCAAAAAACCAGGGACGTTGATGAAGAAGCCGCAACATTTTCTTCTAGATTTTTGTCCTCGGCAGGTGCAGAAGCCATAGACCTCTCCGGGGTTTTTTCACCTGAAAAGTGAAATGGGAAACACCAAATCCACCAATTTGGCGCTTCCGGTGACGACGTGACTTCCACGGTGAAGCCGTTCAAAAATGGGCTGGTTTAAGATTAGTTTGGACCAGTGATGGATTCTTGAATATTTTAAGGCCCAAAGCTTCTCTTTATGTTCATGTTTTCCCTTTTGCTTCATTTTTTGGTGGCAGAGAAAACGGAGGAAAGGGCAGTGAAAAATAGAGGAATAAGTAAGACTCTAACTTATGTTATTATTAGAATTTAAGAATAAGTTATTTGAAAAATTTTTATTAATAATTATCAAGTTAATCAAATTGAGACTCACTTTTTTACTTTCACCAATTCAAACGTTTTCTTGAAATTCACTCTCTAAAACTGATGATACAAAAAATATTTGAAAAACTAAAAAAATGGATTACTCGCTTTGTCACTATTTACAAATCGCTTTGTAAAAAAAAATCTAAAAATATTCGGATCAAACTCTCACACGTCTAGGAGAGCAGTAACACTAGAATATGTAGGAATTATAAACCACTTAAATTTATTTTCCTTATCACTAATTACAAATTAATTATTATATATGTTACTAATGTTTTATTATATTACCCCTATCTATCTCTCTTTTTTTTCCTAGTCACTATTATTAGTTTTGATTAAAAGCATAAATAGAGATATTTTAAAGAAAAAATATATATATTATTATGATTTTGATAAAATGACAACTAACAACTTATAAATAAATCTAACCCAGAGAAACAGTATATATAGGCACCCTTCAAATACAAGAACAGCAGATGGGTTTTTAATTTTGAATATTATTATTTGTCACTCACAAGTTTAGATTCTACAAAATATGTCTCTAGAAATATCCATTCACAATTATCTATAAATTTTGTATCACTGTCTTCCTCTTACCATATGACAAGAGTACATATAAACCCAGTTTATTGCAAAAATTCTCTAACACAAGTCACAAGTAATACATGGAAGAATTAGATTATTCTATAACTAAGGCATTAACAGTAGTATGTTACATGTATGGAGGATAAAAGTTGGACTACTTTCTTACGACTAAAAACTAGCTATTATAGGTGTACCTCTGATATACATGAAAAGGGGGAATTAAGAATATATATATATATATATATATAGAAGCTGTTGTAAAAGGTTGCATTGAGAAGCAAGAGAAATGCAAATTATTGTATAAAAACCCAGGCCGGATCCCCTAGAAAATTTCAGGACTCGGGGGTATCTGGCTCTCCTCCATCTTCTGAAGCAGACAGATCATTGGCTCCTTGTTCACTTTCCCAATCACTTTTCACTGCCAAAGGCTCAGATTTTCTCCGCGAACATGCTCCAGGTCCTCTGTTTTCTGCAAAATTTTGGACAATGTAATGACAAATTACAAGAAAAGAAGGATTTAAAATGATGAAAGAACAGTAAGGGAATTTTACTTTTGTTATTAATTGCAGAACGTGTAAATGTTAAGAATTCATCCCAGTTGAATTTACGAAGCTCCTGCTTCTCTTCATCAGGAAGTTCAAAGTTAGGTTCCCTGCCACGCATAAAAGCAGCCCTGCAAATTTAGGAAACCAAGTGAGCTTCAGCTACAGAAGGCAAGTGTTTCGGGAAGGATTTTGGTCGGTTTAGCCTAGTTTTGCAACACAATTCTTGAAATAGCCGTTTCAGAAATGAGCTGAATGACAGCAAAGTTTTTTAACATTGAATGTCTCTTTCAGCAACACATTCTGTAAATCCGTTGTGTCTGATTTCAGCACAAGTTGATGTTGATACATCCCTCGTTTAAAAAGTATGACAGCAGATAAAGGAACTGTCATTTGTTTTTCCATACAACCAATTAAGAATATATAAACCTAAACACCAATCAAAATATGAAATCTAACCCGGGATAACAATAAAGCACCAAGATTGATGACCACAAAAAAAATTAAGATAGAGAAAGAATGTGGCAGAGGGAAAAGGAAGGCACGTAACTGGTGACATTCAGCTATGTAAGTAGAGTTCTAGAACATCAGCAAATTCTACCCTGAAAACTTGAATTAGGAGAATAAAATGAATTCCCCAGGGGGCCAGTATTCATTCCCTCATCTAACCCCAGAGTGGGTTCAACCCTGTGAAACTGTAAATCATTTACCTATCATACAACCGAGCAGCTTCTTCTTGAGAGCCAACTGTCCCCAAGTGGATTTGCTTCTTGTCAACCTTTATCGCAGCTTGCCATTTCATATTTTTTAAGTAGACACCCCTCAATACACATGTTTCTTGATTCTCAGAATGCTTCCTCCTGTGTCTCTTCCTGCGCTTAACTTCTACAATATTGAACAAGCAGAATTCCTCCAATATAAAAAAACTATAGTAGTATCTTAAAAAAAACAGCCTTCAGAAAAACCACCAGAAAGAGTAAAAAGAAAAACAAATCCTGTTTGTGTTTCATATAGAGTGGGATCTTCTGAAAATAGCAAATCTAATCTTTGGAGATATCAACACTGTTGTTGCAAGTTTTTAACTGGCTTAAAACATGTAGCTGATCTTTCAAATTTTTAATTGTATTGAGTTATGTAGGTAAACTCAAGTGTTAATAGTGCTCCTATTAGCTTTCTAGAATTCCCAAACGAAAGAGTTATTGGCTTATTTAACACGAAATGAAGAGGAATCAGAATATTCTTAACAATTTTTTCGGCCAATCGCCATACTGAAATCGGCAAAGTATATTGCAACGTTTCTGTTTTATTGCTTTTCCTTTTATTAGACAATCCAATACCCTTATTTTACAACATCAGGGAAGGTAAAAGAATCCTGCAGAGCTATCTTGGTCCTTTTAGACAAAAAGTAAGCAATCAATTTCCAACATTATGAGATAAAAGATATTGCATATATAATGAGTCTTAATGTGTTATAGAAAATCTACATATTTGACCTGATCATTGATCAAGTATCCAGAGAAAGGAAAAACCTGGGAATGGTTTGAGGTCATGCTCTCCTGATGCTCCAGAAGCAGACAGATTGAATGATCCAGGTCCATCTAGAAGCGATGGATTCTGAAACGTTAAAGAACCTTGTCATAATCCTTTACTTTGCAACATTGTATCTAATCAATTACTCCTAAACTTTTTTTTATATATATGTTTTTTGGTTAACAATTACTCCTAAGGTTATTAAGCATCACTTTTCAGACTGAAATTTGAATCAATGTTGAGTAAAGAATATGCCTGTGAAAAGTTCAAGTGTAATTCAATATCAGATAGTGAAAGTAAATTAATACTAAACAACAAAAGCGTGGGAAGTGATGTGCTTGTCTGTCAGTTTATGGACCAAGTCCAACTGAAGTTTGGAGAAATGGATTCTGCAGTTTTGGTCCTACTTTCATGAACTCACAGAGACATGCAAGATTCATAATGTTGGAGGTAAGCATTAAAATTCACAATGTTGGAGGTAAGCATTAAAATTCACAATGTTGGAGGTAAGCATTAAAATTCACATGCACACAGAAATAACATGCATACGTGTCACTAAATATGTAGAAGGAAGGCAAGGGCAGTCATGAGGAGCTCCTCTTACACAAGAAATACGTAAAAAGTTGAGAAATAAATGAAACTTTTGCATGGTTTCTGAGCATGGACCACTAATCAGTAAAGAAAGCAATTGAACATTTCCTCCCAAAAGCAGCATTCCATTGCAAGTTATTGATAATAGATTAAAACTTTGAATATAATATCAAAACATCATATGAAAGTTCAACTAAGTTCCTCATGTTTTATATGGATTGAAATTGAGATTTTGTTATAAAGAAACCAGGTAAAAGTGCAAAAGTTTTTTGGGCCGGTTGAAGTACCTCATTTTTCTGATCAGCATCAGTTGTAGGCATGGGATGCACACTAACTGGATTCATGTTCTGCATGCGTTTCTCCTGGGTGTACCCATGATCAGAAAACTTGGGAAGTGGAGTCAGAAAAGAATTGCGACCTATAGGAAGGCATTATAGATCAGAACAGAAGTTTAAAAATGTATACTTTCATTGAATAAAAGATTAAGGCATGTACACCTAATCCAACAAGAGGCTGCAGAAAAGAAATGCATCATCACTCATCTTAATATATTCAAATTCTACATACCTGTACACAAACCTAAAAGCTTCCGTCTTCGAATGCTCACCATTCCTGGTAAGAACATAAGAACAATTTAGGAATTCACAGGACAGAAAAAAAATTCAAATGTGTTAAAAATAAATAAATAAATAAAGACATTCCAGTACTGAGTTTAAAAGATAAAATTTTGAACTACGAAGAATGGAGGTTGAATAGCAGAAATATAGGGGAAAGAACAACTGGAATGAGTTCAGGGGAACAAATCAACACAAGTTCTCCAGTAATTTAAAATTGAGTTCAGCTATAGTTATGTTCTGACTCAAACCAAGTTCTCGCAGGGAATTGGGCTGCATAGGATCAGATCAGCCCATTACCATATTTCATGACCAACAAACACTGAAATGCTAAGATACATATAACTGCAAGATATAATATATAACTGTTTCACAAAGGCACTGCAGTGAGCAAGCAAAAGAGGAAGCATTCATAGCTGGCAGTAAAAATTATTCATTCTATTCTGTTACCAGATACCAACTATCGGAAGCAAAAGGAATCAACATTTTCCTGAGACGGCAAACTGCAGAGTTTTTATCACATCATGCAGTAATCCGATTAGTGATATTTCCCCAGAAGAGGAAAAAGAAATAGCAATAGCAACTCGTTCGAAAAAACTGTTCCTCGTACAATTAAAATTAATCAACTACAATCCGAGACTCTACCAACCTAATTCCATAGGAAAAGGTAAGTACCAAACCAGAAACCCAGAAGACAATTGACAGAGCGAACTTGGTACCTTGGCCTAAGCTCTACAAAAATCTTACATGCAAGTGAATAAAATTCGTTCCAGTTTCTCGAAGAAAGAACACAGATTTCGAATTTCGCATCTATAAGACCACGCGAGGGTGGCAAAAAACCCGGACCACCAACTTCACATTAGGTGACAGCAGACAGCTTTGCAAGCAACAAGAAGAAAAAGTAATCCAATCCACCAAGAAAGAAACTCATCATCATGCCAAGTAAATAAAAAGAAAAGACCAGAAATCTGAAGAATCCAACATGAATACCCAACAGCATTCCATATAAAGAATTGACTCAGTCTCTTCTTTGAGGCGAAGTCAACCCCACCAACCTACCACCTTTCATGAAGCAGGATGTGGAAAAGAGAAACAAAAAACCCAACAAAGCAAGCTACATATCAAAATGCCCACAAGATAAAAATCCCAGATGGCCATAAAAATTCAAGAAGAAAAAAAATATTAACAAACAGTTTCCAAAATACCCAACCTCAAACTCAAAGAGAGGCCATGTACTAGTAAGAGTACAACAAGTCAACATAATTACAACACCACCAAAAGAAGAAGATAAGACAGTAGTACCGACGAGAACCAAGAAAAGTATGGAGACCCAGAAAACAAAAAAAAAAGAAAAATTAGCCCATTGTGATACAGAGTTACAGTATCTCTCTCGACACCTGAGACAGTGAAAACGAAGGGCGATGGTTGGTGGAGCGTGGATACCGAGGACCGTAGCTTTCTTCGTGACTGCTGGGATTGGTGAATAATAATAATAATTCTAAATTATTCCTGTAAAGGATTGGATTACAAAGGGTGAGAATTAGAGAAACTGAGGAAGAAGAAGAAAGAGGTCGTAGTAGTTGATGTTGTTACTCATGCATCTACCACCTTTTGTTTTATTTCTATACTCATTATGTAAGGAGAGAGAGAAAAGGGAAGAGAAAGAGAAAGAGAAAGATGGGGTGCTGGTGCCTGCTGGGTATGTGTAGAGAGAGAAAGAGAAGAGTTAAATGCAATTGTGTTGTAGAAAATAAAAGAATAGAAGAAGATGAGAGAGAAAGACAGGGAGAGGTGGTTGAATGGCATGAGGAGAGGAACGTCTGCTTCTATTCTATGCGTTGTGAAAGGACGAGATTACCCGTACGGGAGGAGTCTTTCCAGATACCACGCCAGTATAGTTATAGTATCTAATAGTGTGATGTTACTGGATTTATGATACTACCCTTCTTTGTCAGTAATATTCCTAAAATGCCCCTAAAATAATACTAACTGGTTAGGTTTGGAGACCTTTTTTTCAGCCAATGACAACGTGGAAATATTGTCCCTTTTTTTTTTTTTGGAAAACAGAATATCCTAGTTTTTAATTGATTTTTATTATTCTTCATAACAATAATATTGTTTATTTCTTCGATGTAATTTGTTTATAATATTTGGTATTTCCATCTACTTTGGGAAATTAATTACAACAACATATTCATTTGGGAGTTTGAAACGAACAGGAAATTAGAAAACATAAGTAAGGAGATAAATATGTATATATAATATATATATATAAAGAGCCAAGGTTCAAATATGCTTACAAAATAAAAAAATTTTGTGTCCCTCTAAGACACTTCAGTTGATGAGTGACTAGCGCACAAATCATAGATATTTTGGATAAAGTAAAATATCGAGATGTGCGTAAATTAACCCAGATATTACTTGAAAAAAAAAAGAGAGGTAAAGATATTAAAAATGGGGGAAATATAAATTTAAATTTGTTTGTGAATTTTATGAAATGGAAAAAAAAAAAAAACCTTCTATGGGTTTGGAATAAATATAACTTTTTGTATAATTTAATTCTACTGAAAATATATTATTTTATGGCCAAAATAATTATTCTAAAAATTCATTAAAACTTTCCCCACTTTTGTAAGGTATACAACATTAATTACTTTAATAAAGCAAAACAATAACCTTTCAATTATAAGTAAAGTTACTCAATAAGTTGAATTAAGCACGCCATATATTCACTTGTAATTACTTTTTTTCACGAAGAATGTAATTGTTATTTCTTACCTACTCAATAAAAACATATTCAATGCATGTGAACATTCCCATTTAGATAATGCATTCTTTTGATAACTAGATTATTAAAAAAATATGATGAAGAAATTTGAATTTCACATATATATATATATATATATATATATATATAT
>JAOXNR010000001.1:4267748-4310518 GCA_028571225.1 Parsonsia alboflavescens | reverse complement strand
ACGTTTGAAGACAGAACCTCATCCAGTGCCTTACCGGTTTGGGTGGATAAATAACGAAACCGAGGTCAGGGTTTCGGTCAATTGAATTAACAGGTTCCGCATAATAATGAAATTAAATACTAGGAACTTTCAGTTGTCCCTTGGCATTGACCTGTTCACGGAGAGAGAAGTCAACCACAAGAATCCAAATGAGCACGAGTTGTCCAATTCTGACCCCTTTCCTCTTTTTTTTTCTTCCCTTCCTGAAGCACTGGAATTATTGAAATGTCAAAAATATTTAGAATAATTGGATATTCCATGACCTAATATTTAGTCAATTTCACGCTTTGGTCCTTATTGTTATTTTTTTTTCTATTTTGATCCTTAAACAAATTATCAATGAACAACTTGATCCTTCTAATTGTATTTTTTGAAAACACCAGGTCAACAACCACCTGACCAAATTAATAGAGGTAACTTCAGTACTATGTCATTCAATTGATTCGAAACAAATATTAACTAAAATTTTGTCGAGATAAATTTTAATTTCTAACTTAGTAAAAAAATGGATTTAATTGAGTCAAAAACATGAATTTAACTTAGCAAGATTTCATCTTATACCCTGTTTTTGACAAATTGAATAGTTTAGTATCGAATTTACCCCGGTTAATATGGTCAAGATGTTGTTGACTGAACTTTTTAATTTTTTTTAAATAATAAGATTCGATGGATCAAGCTATCAAATAGTAATTTGTTTAAGGATCAACATGACAAAAAAAAAGGGTTAAGGACCAAAATGTAAAACTGACTCAATGTTAGATCCTTAAACATCAAATTATTCAAAATATTTAATAGGTAAAAGAGAAAATTGACAATCATTGATTTTACTTTTTTAGTAATTCCCAAACTATAAATAGAAAAACATTCATGTTCAATCATGACGGCTTTTATGGCTTCTAAAGGACACAATCGGAAATTTCATATTAAATATTGGGAAAGTAAATTTATTTTTAAAAAATAGTGAATTAAAATAAAAATATTTATTTTTAAATGAAGTGAAAACATAATAATAATAATAATAATAAAGTTATAAGTACTACAAATCAATTCAATATTTTGTTGTGTTCTCGTCATACATACCATATGTCATATAGAATTTATTTCTTGGTTGAATTAGTTTTTAAATTATTTTCTTTTGATCACTTTGGCTCTATTTGAATGATTTTATTTTTGTTTTAGATGATTTGAAATTGGATAACTCATTTTATAAAAATAAAAAAACTTTAATATAAAATATGTTTAACCACCTCTTTGATTTTAAAATCAACAATTACTAACTTAAAGGTCACACTACTAATTATAAAACGAGAAGGATAAAGTAGTTCTATCTCTCTCCATAATATAAGATATTAACCATCATTACATATAGATTAAGAAGTTTTAAACTTAATCATGTCATGTTAAAAATACCCTTTTCCTCTTTCATTATAATAAATGAAGGATAATAAATAATTTATAATGATGCATTGATAATTACAAAACAAATTATATTATAAGACAACTTAAACGACTTATATTTTGGAATAAATAGATATATTGTTGTTTGAAGAATACTTTTTACAAGTCACCCACTTCAACAGTTATTTTCAGTAAAAAAGAAAGATAGAAACGTTTTTCTTTCATTCCATCAAAAATAAAAGTTGGGGGGAGGGGAGAAGAGTTGGGATTAGAAACTAGAAAGAGAAATCTATGAGGAAAGGCTGATACTTTGAAAGGTCATAGGCGAATGATTCGATGCACACTTCTAGTCTATTTCTTTTGTTCTGTGTATATGACACATCTCTTCCTTCATCTTCTTCTCTGTGCCCTTCAATTGGGCATTTGAACAAGGATACCCTCAAATATATGATTTAATCGCTTCTTGGATATATAGGATTTGGAATCATTGACACGTTAAAATTGTTTGGCAAGTTTTAGATCTTACAAAAACATTAATTTTAGTCCTTTTTTTTTTTAAAAAAAAAAGAAAATTCTTCTAGAAGAATTGTAAGGGAGATGAATATCTTTATTAAATTTAGATCTATGTAAACCGATAAATATTATGGATTTTGAGAGACCAAGGAAGAATTCTCTTTTACAAACTTTGAAAATTAAGTTTTTAAATTTTTTTGGATAAACAAATTTACCTCTACGAATGGGATGAAGTTAAATGGAACTTTTGGAATGTTTAAGTGAATAATAATTAAATCATTCTAAAATGGTAAAAAAAAAAAAAAACCCCTCAAAGAAAAAAAAGGTTCAGATTTATGTCAAACAAGTCAAGTTGTATGGAATTGAATAGGAAGGATGGTATTTTTGGTCCACCAATTATTTATAGATTACTATTTTCACCCATACTTTTTTATTTTGAAATTTGGATCCTTCAACAATTTTTTTATGCATCAGTTCTTTTAAATAAAAATTGAATTTTATAAATTTCTTCTCTCATCTAAGAGGGGTATTTTTTGTCAACTCAAAATATAACTCATTTATAATCTACCCCATTTTTATCCTACGGGTTATTGGAACGAAACTCAAGGAGTTTATCTGATTTTTATAAAAAAAGAGTGTTTTATATATGGATAAATAAGTGAGTTATCAGTGGATAAAGCAATTAATATTATGGGTTGATAAAATTATTCCTCTTTGGTGATAGTAAAAATTGATAAAATTAAAAGGATTGATTGCCAAGAAAAGAAAAAAATGTTGAAAGGTTTATGGATTAAAAAAATAATTTATAAATAGTTAATGGATTAAAAATATCATTTTTCATAATTGAATATTTAATTTTTACAAATTATTTTTTTTATAAATTAAGCGGAATAATTGAGTTGCTTATGAATGAACAGGAACACCACTAACCCTAAAAAAAAGAAGAAGAAGATTAAACTGACCACATGGCATAATATTTGATCAACTCTAATGCACAAAATTGACAAAAGAAAATAGTGGAGCATCATTATTTCCAAATAAATTCTCCATTTTTTTGTTGTTGTTATTAGGCATATCTAATTACCGCCCAACTTCAGATATTCCATTTTGATCTATCTTTATTTTAAGAAAGTAGTTTGTTTTAGTTAATTTTAATCTTGTCATTTTTTTTTTAATAAAAATTTAATTTCTATCCCAACCATTCAAAATGAAAAATGGAGATATTTCCGGAGAACGACGAGAGATCCCTTGCTCGCTAGCTTTTTCCAGTGTATGCAGTATCGAAGGGAGTGGTTTTGAGGTGAGCAGAACCCAGATTATGGAAGAGAAGCTATCCTCAGTGGCTAAGTCTCTCAAACCTTCTCCAATCCAACAATTATCGTTCCTTGCCCAAAGATGCAACGCCATCAACCTCGCCGAAGGCTTCCCTGACTTTCCGGCTCGTTCTGACATCAAAGCTGCTGCAGTTTCCGCCATTAATGCCGACTTCAACCAGTACAGGTCTCTGTCCGTTTCCGGCTGTTTTGTTTTTTTTTCCTCTGCATTTCTTACTTAATTCTCACAAATTTACTCTCGATTAATTGCTGAAACTGTTGGTTCTGAAACTGCACCGTAGGCATGTGCAAGGAATTTGTGATTATGTTGCATCCAAAATGAAAGAAATGCATGGCTTAGTTGTTGATTCCGTGAAGGATATTGTTATATGCTGTGGCCAATCCGAGGCTTTTGCAGCAACATTGTTCGCAAGTGTGTTTTCCCTTTTTCTGTTTGACTTTTGCAGAGTTAGGCGGCATCTAACAGGGGAGACATGTAATTTTTTTTTTTTTTTTTTTAATTTTAGTTGTTAATCAGGGCGATGAAGTTGTACTCTTCGATCCATCTTATGAGTCGTATGATATTTGCATTAGGTTGGCTGGAGGAGTTCCAGTAAGTTTCTCATGGACATTGTTTTGAGTATTCTGTATCTTTTGAAGTTTGGTTTTCTCAGCTTTGAACTGATTATTTTGTTGACTCATGCATTGAATTATATAGGTGTATGTGGCTCTCGATCCGCCTCATTGGAAATTGGATCCGGATAAACTTACCAAGGCAATTTCTTCACGGACAAAAGCTATAATTTTAAACAGGTGCAAATTTCTATGAGTTTGGAACGGTTTATTTCTTCTCTTGCTGATTGGAAATTTTCTGTTTCATCTGTTCAACCATAGCCTTAAATCTCAGATTTGCAACCTTTTGAACAAGAAGATTCAAAGTAGTTCTTGAAAATCTGTGGCAGTGGTGTGTGTGTTTTTTTTTTGCCTGGATTAGAATTGTACTGATACAAAGTAGCACAGTCCTCACAATCCAACGGGGAAAGTTTTCTTGAAGGATGAGCTCGAGATCATTGCTGGAGCTTGCAGAACCTGGGATATTCTAGCCGTAACAGATGAAGTAAGATAATTCCTTTAATTGTCTGATATAATCTTGACTTTTTATCTTCCTAAATCCTAATATAGGTAACATATGGAACATTTTTGTGCTTCTAAGTTACGTGTTATATACAAAGGGACAATAGTTACTATTCTATATTCCATGCAGTTTCTTGACATCTTTCTCACAGGTGAGGTACTTTTTTGACATGATTTTATGAATACCAGGCTTTTAGAGTTTAATAATTCGAACTCTCGTGATGCTATCATTAATGTGTTGTGCATATGGACTTAACTGAGTCTACTGACCTCTTGTGCATGACATCACTAGGTAGAGGGATTTGCTTAACAGATTTTCTCGTTTGGGATTCTGATGTTCAAGGGTATTTGGTTATTTAGTACTAAACTGGATAAGTTTCTGTCCTAGTAAATGATTTCTCAGGTACTACCTCGATACATGGCTCCTCATATGTAATGATACATGCCAAATTTCAGAGCATATTTGTTCATCCAGAATGACCTAATAAGGTTGGAAGGCTTTATTCATCCATGATAATTCCTAGAATTTTTTATTTCAACCCTATTTATGTTGCAGGTGTACGAGCATATAACTTTTGACAAGAAGAAGCATATATCTCTTGCCACTCTATCAGAAATGCTGAATCGCACGATTATCACATCATCCTTGTCAAAAACTTTCAGTGTTACTGGTAATGTTTGGGTGATAGCACCCCCAAGCTATTAGACACTCTACTCACTTTTGTTCTTTAAAAATAATTCTTCTTAAGTTTGTTGGTTTACTTTTATCTGGCCTTGTTTTTTTTATGAAAGAATCCCAAATCAATACCCTAAATATCCCTTTTCTGATGTACACTTTTTGCAAGAGTTCAGCCTGAATTAACATAAAGATTTGATTACTCTGACATGCATGTACATTTTCAGGTTGGAGGATTGGTTGGGCTATTGCACCAGATTGTATTGCATCTGCAATTAGGAATATCCATGTTAAGCTTACTGATTCTGCTCCTGCACCTTTCCAGGAAGCTGCCTTGATTGCTTTAAGAAGTTCATCTGAATATTTTGACTCCTTAAGAAAGGTAAGATACCTTTGACAGTGTAGCTAATTCAATGATCTATTGCTCTGTATAACAATATTTTGTTAATTAGTTTGTGATTTATATGCTTTGATCCTCAGGACTATGAATCAAAGAGAGATTTCATTGTTAAATTGCTTCGAAAAGTGGGTTTCCTGATTCAGTTTCAGCCACAGGGTTCACTTTTTGTATTTGCCGAGCTTCCTGAAAGTTGCTCACTCTCTGATGTGGGTACCTTAACTTCTTCTGGATACGTCATGAAGGAAATGCATTTTAATCTATTCTTTTGCATAATGTAGAATCATGGCAACAAGCTCTGCATTCCTCAACAGTCCAAGTTGAGTCTGAGTCTGAGATCCATATATATTGTGTTTTGAGATGAGAAATTACAATATAAAGGCCCCCCCCCCAAAAAAAAAAAAATGATATGAGTTATTTTTTTTTCTGATCACTTTTCCATCTTAAAACTGGCTTATGAGAGGATCTTGAGTACTGTCAGCATAATTTAAGGGTCAGAACCTGTATTAAAATTTCTTTTCCCCTACTCTTTATATGGTAAAAGTGCTATTTTCTCATGTATTCTTTTAATCGTTCGTCTTTCCAAGTTGAATTGCCTCTTCAACACTTGTTTATGTTCTTCCTACAATACATTATATGGGTGATTGACGTCTGATCCTTCAATATAACATGATTATAATTGCATGTTGTTGAGACGTATTTTTGCTTCTTGGTAATAACCAAAATAACGTCTGTTGCATTTTTGTTTGAGTTTTGATTACCATCCTTGCTTTTAACTTTGTCTATATTAAATTTTAATTCACACTTTTAGGTTGAATTTGTGGAGGAGTTAATTCAAGAAGCCGGGGTGGTGGCCGTACCAGGTTGTGGATTTTTCCATACAAGTACTTCAGGAAAATTGATATCTCCAGCAGCAGTTAACTACCAGAGAAGATATATCAGGTTTGCATTTTGCAAGAGCGATGAGACCTTGGCTCTTGCTGCTCAAAAGATTCTAAAGGTAGTTGATGATGCAGGCTACCTCAAACTATTCCACAAAAAACCTGAAGCCTCTTTTTCTAGAAGGGAACCCAGCCACTAGACAGGTCCAGCACCTGGCTGCTGAATAATGCAGTTGTAGGCATATGCAAATGTTTTCTGTCACATTATTAAAAATTTGTATAACCCTGGATTTGATCCTCTGTCTAAACTTCTCATTGTTCCATGTTCCAACATTAACTTGATTGGCAGTGCTAAGTGTCTCATGGAGAGGAATGAATGCAAAAGTAAAAGCAACCTATTGACCAGTTTTTATGAAGAACAGAAGCTGTTTAAATTGTATATAATAAATAAGTCTAATTCCATGGTAAAATTAAGTCTATTTTAATTGTTCTTAGTTGATAAAATGGTTTCCCCATTGGATTAGTTAGAGTAAAATTAATTTATATAAAAAATTATTCTAGTTCAAATGGAACAAAACACTCTTTAGAAGGAAAAAAGGTCAATATTTTAAGATTAAAATTGACATATATCGACTATTTCGTAGAATAAGGAATCAAATTCAGTGGTTAATCAATTGGGCCAAGTTTTCTGTAAGTTTTGCATTCATGGGCCATATATCGGATGGGCCCAACTAGTTTAATCTTCCTCTCATCTATGCTGGGCTTTTTAACAGACAGGGTTATGTCCACTGTCGCCATCCCGTACTGCATCCACTATCTTGTCCGCATTCCTGGGACGGTATTGAAGCCGCAGAAGGGAAAACGCAGCAGGAACTAGGGTTTGTCCTTCAACGTACTTGTGCGACAATGATTTACGACGTCAACTCTCCCCTTTTCCGATCCTTCCTTAGCCAGAAAGGAGGTTCCTCAGATAAGAGGTATGATAATTATTGATGTTATAGTTGGTTTTGGAAGTAGATTAGATTCTACTTTGTTTTCGTTGTTTTATTGTTCAATCATTCCCTTGTTATGTGTTTTGTCATGGTTTGAAAAATTTTCTTTCCTTCTCTTTTTTGGCTTAATGTTCTTATCCAATAACCTGTTTATTTATTTATTTATACCTCGACAATAATCCCTGATTGAATTGTGTGGGCAGAAATTCTAGAAACCTGAAAATCTTTAGTTTAAGTATCTAGGTTACGTAGAGCTCATAATCGATATGTGTGTGTAATGAGGGCTTGGTTGGTATGGTAAGAGCCGGTTGGAGTAAGAGTGGTAAAGCTTATTTTTCCGTTCAGATGAAGAATTTTTTGAGGTTTTCTCCATTTTTTCCGTCGGCCTTGTTTGGCTTGTTATTACTTTTTATTTAGATTTATTAGCTTTTGGAAATTGTAAAAGTCCTTTCTACCGAGACCAGTGAATATATTCACAATAGAACTGAAATTGGTGTTTGTTGTGATTGAGTTTAATATCATGGTCACCTTTCCATCTTCTTTTAACCAGCAAGGACTTCATTTTCAATTCGTGACCTGAATCTTTGAAGGTATATTTTGTTCATGTTTCCTTAGCTGGCCAAATGATGTGATTGCCTTTTTTTTGTGAGGATAACTTGCAGAGATTAAATGTGTCTGGTCTGCCCTTTTTCTTCTATTTGTTTACCATTAATTTCTAGGTTGGTTTTATCACCTATTCAACAGCCAAACGTTTGAGCTTTTGCTTCATCTAGCTGATACCATTTGCTAGTTAATTACAAATTAAAGGAACGTAATTTGAGGAAAAGTTATGCCATTATTTTTAGATCAATAAATTATGTATTTGGATTTTTTGTGTGATTTTCCCCATGAAGTCTTTTGTTTGAGAATCCACTTACCAAGAACGAACTTGCAATCTTACAAGGTGTATGAACATTTCTGGCTATTTCTCTGCAAAGTGGTTCAGGAAAATTGGTAGATAGCTTCTTGTTGTCATGTTATGTGTTTCTATGTCTGGGATTCCTCCAAAATCTGATTTATGAACTTCCCTGAAGGAAGGATTGATGTATTTTCCTTTCTGAAAATTGTTATTTGAGCTGTTTCTGAATGTTATTATTGAGACCTCCTGGTGTGAAAATGTATTTCCAGGAAAACAGAGGAACAAAAGCCAAAGGAACAGAAGCCAAAGGCAAGTGAGAACAAGCCTGTGATGAATGAATAATAGCTGGAAGAAATAGTTGAGGATGCCTTAGTAGTGTACTAGAAACTGCTCTAGTCCAAAACTTCTATCTAATTAGGTTTGTGTTTTGTTTTTTTTTTTTTTTTGGCTCTAAAATTAGGTTTGTCTTTTGACTTCTGAAATTGGTACATTGCACTTACCTCACGAGATAAAAACAACATGCTTTTATGAGTTTTGATGGATGTATCTCCAGTTGATATCTTAAATGAATGATTTACTGTATTTTTCTTGAAGGGAAAAATTATATTGGTATCATCTAGACATTCTTTTCTGTTTTTCCTGCATGAGACCTTTAGCTTTATATCTCCCTTGTATTCATTTTCAAGACTCTGGTTAATCTGGTGATGCTTGGCCTATGACTTAGTTTGGTTGGAATTATTACTTCCCTGTAAAAAGTTAAATCTGTGTTTATTCAGCTATACGAAAAAGGTGATAAGGATCTGTCTACCAAGAAGGGGATCTTGAAAAGGTTGGAGAGCTAGTCAAACCAAGAAAGCGAATGATTTGTTTCATTTGCTTTTAACCGTAGGCAAAGCTGTCCAGTCAATTATTGTTAACTAGGGCATTTTATTAAGTTCATCTAAGCGATTAGTAGAAATATTTCCTACCATACATGTAGCAATTAGTCAAATAGAAGAACCTTTTGTGTCGGGTATATAGCTTGGGAGCCTTGGAAACTTTTTGTTCTTTTAGGTTTTGGAAATGATTCAGTTGGTTATGACTATTTATCATGACAGAGCTTTCACCATTCATGGTCACCAAGAGGGAGCCAAATGATGTTAAAAGGCATCATGGTTTTATATCTTTCTCTGATACAAAAAAAAAGGTGTACTATTTTTTCATAACCAAAAATTTTAGTCATCTTTGGGGTTACTATGCTTTTAATTCCTATTTCTTCTTCTTCTATCATAAATTAACTTTTATGAGGGAGCAATTGTTTTTTAAAAAAAATTTCGAAGGGCATTATCCTCTGTTGAAGTGGAAATGACAAAGTTACATCATCTTTGACACTCACTGCTGACTGGTGGTTTTTCTTTATTGAAAAAAATAAAAGAAAAAGGAAGAGAAGAAAGGGGTAACAACAACAGACAACCTGGTCCCTGTCCCTTTGAAAAGCTGGGACTGACGGGGGAGTGCATGCATAGCATGCAATCGAGTATCCATTGAGTGGTTTCCCATGTGCAGTTCAACCTACTTTCCTAACCCGGCCTCAACTCACTCACCTGCTGTCTCTTCTTCTTCTTCCCCTTTCTTATTCATTCATAATAGACTAGCCAAAGCCTAAGGGTTTGCACTTGGTCACTTACCACTTACCACCGCCCACCTCATATCGAGGGCTCTCCTCTGTCCCATTTATCTTAATCTTATTCCATGGCTTTTTTTGTTCTTCCGCTAAAATCATTTAGTTATGATGCTAAAGTGATCGGAATGCTTTGTACCTTTCTTTTTTTTTCGTCTCAACCACATGAGTCTCAATTATTTGGATTGGATTCAGAATGAAATGGTCTGTACAAACATCCCTTTCTAATTTTGGTTGTGTTTTCTTTTCTTGACTCGTGAAAGGTAGGAAGCTTAGACAATGAACTTGTAAAATTCATGTTATTATAAATGGAAAAGAAAGATTCTAGTAGATTTCTGGTGACGGACAACAGCCTGAATGTGAAAAAATGCCAGAATTTTTATTAATTGATGCACATGTTTAAATGCATGCCTTTTATTTTAATTTTAGCCAGTGAAATGAAGAGCAGATGTATTTAGTTTTGGCATTTTTCTGTCTTGCTGTACTGTTTCCTAATTGTAGTGTTGTGTGCTAGATTCATGGACATGGTCAATGACTCATATGATGAGATCACACGTTGAGCCATTTTTACATTTTAGTGCATTTTTACATTTTTGTGGTGAAATCTGGAAGATGAGAAATAATAAGATGCCTCATGCAAATTGTACTCTTTACTGCTCCCTCCTTGTTTCCTTATAGGAAAAATTAAGAAAGGCTTTTAATGTTGATGGTGATATTACCATTTTATCCTCATTAACATAATTAATGATGAGACCGAAAGTCAGTGAAATATAAACTCTTTAAATTTATGAAGTTATTTGTGAAATTTTAAATCATGAATATATTTATTTTAATAAGGGAAATTAGTCAATACTAATACCTCACTTTTGGGATAAAGTCAATCATCATCTCTAATTTTTTTCCAATCAATTTAATATCTATATAATTTACGTATGCTAAAGTAATATATATGATCACTTTCTGACCTAAAAAGGCACATGCTCTATGCATGCCTCCAATATGAGAGGGCAAAATAATCAAAACATTATTATTATTATTATTATTATTGAGAGAGAATAGCCATTATAGAAGGGTAAGATAGTCAAAATATTAATTTCCTTGAAAGGGGATTTGATGGGTTAAATAGCCATTAAGTTTCAATTTAACAGATTCAATTTCTTATTTTAAAAGTTACAACAATATTATTAATATATAATTACAATTAAGAAATCATTTCATTTGCAATCTATAACCATAAAGCATGTGCTTTTTTGACTTGCAAAGTTTTCGGAAGTATGTATTACTTTGACAATACATAAATTGTATAGGTATTAAATTGACTTAAAAAAAAAAAAGAAGGATATGACCGTTAACTTTATACCAAATATTAGTTATTACTATCACTAATTTTTCCTTTTAATAAAGTAGGTATTCAATTACCAATATATCATAATACTAAATATAGTGACATTCAAATTTAATTCCCAAAGAATTGAGTATCATTTTTTCTGCTTGCATGTGGCGCATGTTTTCATTCCGCTATGCTAAATTCTGGTTGCAAACTATAAGTATAAATTAACGAACATGCATTGACGTGTAAAAGGATGGCCGGCTGGCGGTCCAAATTTGACTTGGAATATCTCAACCGCCTCCAACCGCTATTTTAATGGAGTTATTTTATTTTTGCCCAGGACAATTAACGTTTCTTTATCTACTATTAGTTAATGACATTTAATATATGTATTAGTCCATGCATGCATCTAAACTAACCAATTATATAATAATTTATACATTGAAAATAAATATATATGATATATAATAATAATTTATAAATGAGATGGAAACTAACTAAAAAGGGCATATTGTTAAACTAAAAATTAGGTTAAGTTGAACTTTTTTTTTCCCTTCTAATTTTCGAAGGATATTTTATTTTAAATCGAGGAATGCTTCTATGTTGTCCTCAAGGCATAAATTAATTAATAAAGGACGAGGAGGTAGGTACATTAAACAATCCTCCCTCCGTTTCTTAATAAAAATTTGTTTAAGATTTTAGAATATAGATTAAGGCGATGATTGTTTTAATAATTAATATTTTTCATTGACTAAAATACTCTTTATAATAAATAATGTTCATATGAATTCAAACCTAATATTTAATGTGATTAGAAGGGTATGATTGGAAAATTTTCATTAAATGCTTGTTGGGAAATAAAAATACTCATTGAAATGTGTAGAGTGACTTCTATTTTAAAATAAAATTTGTTAGCTAAAACGACTTGTAAAAAGAAACGGAGAGAGTAATAGTAAGTGTAAGATAAAACTTTATTGGGATTGAATTTATGCATCAAGTCTTGGATAAGATCAATGTCTCATCCTTAGATCCTAATTAAGTAATGCATATATTACGATTTACATATTTCTATAATACTGAGGGGTCTGTTCCTCGGGAAACGTAATTTCGAAGAAACGCATCCCTTGCTGGAAGGTTAAATTAATTTTCGATAACCATTCTTAGGATGGTTGATACAAGTTATTATTAGGACCTTATGTCCCGTGCCATGGCATAATTTAGTCACGTATTAGTAATAATGTCACACCTATAAGGTTGTTGATACATTAGTACAGTAAGAAAGGACAACTGCCAAAATAGAGCATACACAAATGTCATTCACCTTCCTTAAATTCACCCCTCAAAATGGAAAATAAAAAAGCAAAAACAGGTTCCGAATCAATTAATTAAAGTTATCTATATTTTATTTTGTACCGATATAGCCTTTTTCTTTTATTTATTTTCTGTGAATACTCCAAAAAGTAAAATTAAAGGTTTGATCTTCCATTCCCAAGTCTACCCCATCTCTTAACTGCTTTCGTCTCTATAAATAAAGCTTACTGGTGAGTTAGTAGTTTGGTGCAGATGTTGTTCCTTCCTGATGTGAGGGTAAATTTTTGGGTAAACAAAAGACAAAGTATTTTTGATTCACTTACATTAATTGAATAAAAATTCGATCTCGACATTACTCTGATTGATTGTACTTTTTTAAAAAAATTCGAATTTTAAATTTATGTGAATTCTCTATTATTTATCATATAAAAAAGAAATTGCATTTTTTTGAAATCAAACAAACACAACTTTAATCTGGAACTGAATGTTTCTATTTCTATTTTAAGTTCTTTGGAAATTGGAAATGAATGCTTAATTTTCTAAATTAATTAAAAAATTTTATTTAGAATTTGATATTGTTATGTTTAAAATGAATTGAATAAAAAAAAATTTTTTTTTTCTAAAATTTGTGCAAATTGAACTGAAACATTCAATTTCGAATGGATGGAATAATAGAAACAATATTGGATAAGACAAATATAATAAACTCTTGTTATCGTGTTCATTTTCTTATTATGACTATTTGGCAGACTATTTTTTTTTTCATTTATGTATAGTTTAAATAATGTTTTTTTTTTTAAAAAAAAATATATATTAATAAGAGTACATTGTGAAATGCATAATATGAAAATATCATTAAGAAAGTTAGCAACTTTATAGACTGCACCAGATGTTTTTGCAAAATAAATTCTATTTTTTCAACCAGAATTTCAATTTCATTCTGTAAATCAACTTAATCGTAAATCTTAATGAAAATTTCTAAACATAGAGTCAAGTTTCTTATATGAATCTTATAATTATAAAACAATTTACATAGTATGTTATATTGTTTCACTCGATATGCATAGATTAATTTGACTCAATTAATTTTAGATGATAAATCTAAACATATTGACATTTATCATTTTGATGAATGGAAATTATAATTTCTTAATTATATACAACAAGTGTTATTTTTTATTTGACTATTTGTATTATAAGGCAAGTGATTAAATAATATAAAATTCATAATCAAGAGGAAGAAAGTTTCCAAAAGAAGCATCCAAAGGTGTAAATCAAATTTTTAGAGGTGAAATTTATATGATGAAGGTGGTATGTTCAAATAGATCTTATTGTATATTTTGGTATTAATGAATTACTATTAATAGCAAAATAGTTAATACAGTGTGAATTGATCCAAATACTCTTACAAAAAAAAAGTTTCCAAAAGAGAGTTCTTTTTCCTTGTCCTTGATTGATAATTGTTAGTTACACTTACACACACTCTCCCCTTTCTCTCTATCAAAGAAGGGAAAGAAGTTTGGCATTTCCTTTCTCCTTTATTCACGCCGCGTTTACTTCAACAATCACACCACCACTTCTTCTCCCGTTTTCTCAATCAAAGGAAAAGGAAAAGAAGAGAACTCTGAGAAGAATCTTCTTCTTCTTGTCCACCATTTCTTCTCCATCTTCCATTTTTTTTTTCTCCTCAATTCTCTACGGGTGAAATTAAGAATGTCTGAGCTGTGCTTGTCAAGCACGTCCAAGATTCAACTCTTGTTCAGTCTTCTCAAATCTGACCTGTTCCTTTTCTGTTCCTTCATTTTTTCAAATCCTATATACTTCTGTTACTTCATCTTCTTCTCTCCATACCTCCTTAAACTCCTCTCATTTCTCTCCCCTCTCTTCATCACCACTTCCCTTTTGCTCCTTGCCCTCCTCACGGTTTCCGGCAGCTTTCCTGAAGAATCCTCGTCCTGCAATGGCAAGGCAAGTTTGCTAGTCACTGCGTGTCATGCCCTGGTGGAGGGATTGCGGTCAAAGATAGATGATCATCATAACCAGGAATCCTTGTGTTTGGAAGATTTTGAAGTGTTCAAGATCGTGTTCGATGAGCCCACCATGAACATATATGGCGAAAAATTAATTATCACCCAAGTAGAGGTCCTGGATCCGGCTGCAGTACTATCTCCGGAAGCCCCTGTTTTCGCATGCTCAAATGGGGCAGGGGCATTTGTAAGTAAGGAAGAAGTACAAAATTCAGATGGGCTGCAAGATAAATGGGCTGTAATGGAGGAGAAAAGATTAGAAGCTTTCTTGCGACAATTAGATGAGTTTGATGGAAGCGGGAAAACCGGTATCGGCAGTGTGGAAGAGGAGGAGAAAACAGAGCAGGTAGCAGCACCGAGCACAAAAGCCAATAAAGAAGTACTTGTTGATGAGAAACAAGAAGAAAAGTCCGGGATGACAAATGGAGCCGAGGCAGGAGGAGATAGAAAAAGCAAAAATACGGTTAAATTTGGTAGTGACAGAGGGAGACAGAGCACCAAATGGGTAGAAAAAGTACATTCTCAGAGAGTTTCATTTTCTTCTGATGCAAATGTTGAAAGTGAAGAAAATGACTTAAAAGTTGAAAGTTCAAGAGCATTGGATTATATCAATCTGGGAAGCTATGGATCAATGAGGAGAGACAAGGACTGGAAAAGAACTTTAGCAGGCAAGCTGTTTGAAGAAAGACACAATGCCACAGGAGGTGAAGGAATGGATCTATTGTGGGAAGCATATGAGACCACTGAATCATGCAAAAAAAACAAGCCAAAAGTTCAAGTCAAGGAGAAGAACAAGAAGAAATATGAGCCCACCAAGTACGAAACAGAAGAACAAAATCATGAAGATGAAGAAGATGATGCAGAATCAGTTGGGCAATTGTGCTGCTTACAAGCCCTGAAATTCTCTACTGGGAAGATGAATATGGGTATGGGAAAACCAAGTCTTGTTAGGATTTCAAAGGCCATCAAGGGATTTGGATGGCTTCATCATGTGAGCAGCAGGCACAGCAAGAAGGTGCACAATGGAGACAGATTTTAAAAATCAGTTTCATAGTGAGAAATTTGTACTACCAAATTACAATTTCTGGAACAAGTAAATACATATCTTCGATCTTCTCTTCTCTTCATCACTTATTCTTTGAGTTTGCCTTATTTGAGTTTCTATTATTTTATGCGAACAATTTCACATAGATTTTTCTTCCTTCCATCTTCCTGTCGGAGAAGGTACCATTTAATCATGCAAAGTGATTACAAATTATGAAAGAACCAACTTAAAAGTAAAAAAAACCCCACATTTAATTTGATTGTCAATGGCCAAGCAACTTAATTATCACACACACACACACACTGATCATATCATATGAATTATGCTAAGTAGCTAGAGCATTGACAAATGAAAATGTGGGGTGAAATTGTAGTCACATCTTAGAAAAAGTGTGCATTATTATTGTGCTTTTTAAATTATTATTATTATTATTATTATTATACCTATTACTTTCTATGTAACTTCTTACTCCCCCAAAATCTTTAAGCATGAGTGCTTGAACAAGAAGGCTTCCTTCTCTTGGCTTCCTAGTTTGCCTTATGGATGATCACTCATGAACCAACTTTTCTAGAGTTTCTACTTTCTACGTGCACACACACACACACACAAAAAAAAAAAAAAAAAAAAAATCATATATTGTGACTCTCTCATGGAATTGAATGTTATCTTTTTTTAGTTAAACTTTCAGTTATGAACGGAGGGACTGATGAGAAAGGAATTATAAATTTTTTGCTAAAATCAAGATAAAATATTCAATTATGAATGGAGGGACTAATAAGAAAAGATCAATATGCTTATGGATCTAATTTTTGTCAATTGATATAAGCGATGCATGTTGAGGTAGAGAAATTAATCTCTGCAGGAGAAAGAGAAATGTCATGTGTGGTATGTAATATGTGTACCGGCAAGGAAGGATCAGACCAGAGGATGTACTTGAGATATGGAGTGGTTTGGTTCGGTAATGAAACTTGAAAAATCGAAGCTAAATTATTGCACAGTGGATAGTCTGGGCCTTGAAACATAAAGCACCATTATGATGAGGATGGTGGAACATCACATGGAGAAGTGAGTCAAAAAACATGTAAAATTCTAATACTCAGTTTTCTTCCTTAGAACTCAAAAGTCAAACACAGTACATTTGGTTTGGCTAACCTTTTTTTTTTTTGGCTAGATTTTTTTTAAAAAGAAAACTTTAATTTTATCTCAATACTTAATGCAAATTCCATTTCTAAAGTTATTTCACTTACCTCTCAATTTTTACTCACTAAACAACTAAAAATAACCCTAACACGTTTCTCATTTTTAACTATGGATAATCAATTCTTCTAGAAAAAAATGTAATTATTTTAAGGTCAAAAATCAAATCTGGTTCTCTTTTTGTAATCATTTCTTTATTTTTCTTTCATCTAAAAATGCAAATGAGTTGATATAAATTTCAAGTCAAGAACTATTTAAGAGTCATTTTATATGTTTTGTTGAAGTTCTAGCTTGGAAGCAAGGGTTGCAAAGAGGTTGACGGAGCAGCTTGACTAATAATAGAAAAAGAAGATGCAAGAACTTTAAAAATTTTTCATTTTTTTTTTTAAATAAAAAATAAAAAAATCATCCAAATATGGTCGTAAATTTTAGAAATTTCAAATAACCCTCCAAAAGGTTTAGTTGGTTATGCCCAAAATGCAGCAAATAAATTTCTTTTTCCTTCGAATATCTTTAGGCCCCGTAAGGTGGTCGGTCAGAATCGTAACACGAAAATGTCATCGGATCAGAAGCTTTCAGAAAGGGTAGGGCTGAGAGGACAAAAGTTAATGGACTGTACCGGTTTGGTTTTGATTATTATCCCATCATTTTCCTTTTCCCCCGTCAAGAAGAAATTAGATTGGGTTGGGCTTTTCCAGTTTTACTGGTGTATATATTTCTAGTCAAAAAAAAAAAAAAACATTTTAATTAGCAAAAAAAAAGATAAATAAATATTTCTGCCCAATGTTTAAGCATCCATCTAGTGACACTACATTTTAAGAATTAGGACACGCTTCGGAGCTCACTTTAGTGCATCCTCCAACCGTTACCGTAACGGAATTATTGCTACAGTGCTCATGCAGCCAATCAAGCAGAGCAAGAATTTCGTTACGATAACGGTTGAAGCCCACATTAAGGAGCGTTCCGGAACGTGCCTTAACAAATTCGTTTAAAAATAAATCTTTAAATTATATACTCACACAATTTTTTGTGATCCTTTTAAAATAAGTGTAATTTTTTTAATTATTATATTGACGAGTGTCATACAATATTCATTTATTTCCTAATCCATCTCTTACAAAATGAACTTAAAATTCGCTGGACATGAACAATTCGTATCAGCATTAAATTCACTAAATTTATATTTTTTCCTGTTCAAGAATAAATATTTTATATTTTATTTTGAATTATTTAAAATTAAATGTATTATTTCTTAAATTAAGTCAAATTTTGTATTAAAATAAGTTAAATTAAAAATTAAGTTAAATTTATTTATTAAAATGAGTTAAATTATAATATTTAATTCTTAACTGAAAGAGAATATATTTGTTTGATTAAAAAAAAAAACAGTGAAAAACGGTTGTAAATATTCTGCTGTAAATCCATCCACACCGACGCTGTTCAAAGCTGTCACTCACTCACTCTCTTCACTGCCTACAACACGGATCTTCCATTCCACAGAATTTGACGAGGACTCGCCGTTGGGTCCCACTCTCCGCTAGCCTATCAAATTCACTCACCCGCTTTCCCATCTGCAACGCCATTCGCTGCCTCCTCTTTCCTGCTTCTGATACTTTATCCCCGTGATTTTTCGATTCTAATCTTTTTTTTTTTTTTTTTTTTGATATACTGCTGGATTTGAAGAATGGTGATTACTCCGGATCGGAGTTCCCGCACTTTATCGGATCGTCATCCCGGACCGGCTGTTCGGGAGTCGGGAATCTCGACTCGCAGGCTCTTCTTTTCAGCTCTGCCGGTTGTTCCTTTCATTTTCACTGCGGTGTTCCTTTTCCATATTTCTCTCTCCCATCCATCTAGTTCCGATCTCAAACATGTAAGTTTTGGTTGTTTTCCACATTTTCTTTTCCTTCCAATTTCTACATTTATATTTGATAATCCATGCTCTCATGTTTTGGCATTGGTGTAATTTTGCTTTTATCTTTGTTTTCTTGCTTTAGTTATATTTCTAGTTCATGACATAATTATAAGAACTTTTGCATATGTTTGCTTATTTGTGTATACAATGCTTCAAATCGTACTAAAGATTGTATTTTGATTCTGGATTTAAGATGATTTGAATTTTGAGTGTGTCCCAATTTACCTAGAGGTTTTACGTTATTCTGCATTTCTCTGCCTTTTTATCCTACAATGCAATATTGCAGTGTTATGTATTGAATTGATGTTTTGGATGAATTAGGATTTGTCTCAGAATGCAGAAGGAGTTGGACTATTCAGAAGGTTACTGGCTCTGAAGTCGGATCCTTTAAAGCCTAGACTTGATCAGATCCGAAAACAAGCAGAGGAGTACCGAACTCAGGCCATGGCTTATGCATCCTTTGCTAGAAAGCTCAAGCTCGAGAACTCCAGGCTTGTTAGGATTTTTGCGGATCTTTCCCGAAACTACACTGATCTCATTTTGAATCCTATCTATCGTTCTCTGTTTGATTCAGATGCAAGCTCCATTAATGAGTCCCTGTTGTGGCAATTTGAGAAGGAGGTGAAGGAAAGAATTAAAGTGACACGACAGGTGATTACTGAGGCAAAAGAGACTTATGATAATCAGCTGAAGATTCAGAAGATGAAAGATAGCATTTTTGCTTTGAATGAGCTGCTGACCAAGGCAAAGAAGCAGTCAGCTTTCAATAATTTGATTGCCGCGAAGTCTATTCCAAAGAGCTTACATTGCATCACTATGAGGCTGATGGATGAGCGAATTAGGCATCCAGAGAAGTACGTGGATGAGGGGAAGCCAATCCCGCCCGAATTTGAGGATCCGACACTTTACCACTATGCAATCTTTTCTGATAATGTTGTAGCTGCTTCTGTTGTAGTCAATTCTGCTGTCAAGAATGCAAAGGAACCATGGAAGCATGTGTTTCATGTTGTGACTGATAAAATGAATCTAGGGGCTATGCAAGTCATGTTCAAGGTTAAGGATTATAATGGTGCTCACATTGAAGTGAAGGCTGTGGAAGATTACAAATTCTTGAACTCTTCATATGTTCCCGTGCTTAAACAACTTGAATCTACAAATTTGCAGAAATTTTACTTCGAGAATAAGTTGGAGAATGCAACAAAGGATACAACAAATATGAAATTCAGAAACCCAAAGTATTTGTCGATATTGAATCATCTGAGGTTTTATTTGCCTGAAATGTACCCTAAATTGCACAGGGTATTGTTCTTGGATGATGATATAGTGGTGCAAAAGGATTTGACTGGGCTTTGGAACATAGATATGGATGGGAAGGTAAATGGGGCTGTTGAGACATGTTTTGGGTCATTTCACCGATATTCTCAATACATGAATTTTTCTCATCCTCTAATCAAAGCCAAGTTCAACCCCAAGGCTTGTGCTTGGGCTTATGGAATGAACTTCTTTGACTTAGATGCTTGGAGGAGGGAGAAGTGTACTGAAGAGTATCATTACTGGCAGAACCTGGTAAGACTACAGCTTTTACAATCAATTAGCTGCCTTACTTCATTCCCAATTGCTTTTTGCAAGAAGCTTAAGAACATTTTTCATTTCACTTGTTTTTAATTTTCCCAACAACACAAACGTCATCATTTTGTTATTGTTCCTTCCTCATTGCCAATTTCACTGTTCATTGAGTAAACATTTTAGGATTTGATTCGCTCTTATGGGGATCCAAAAGTCATGCCTTGTTTTTTCTCACACATTGCCCTTCATTTTCACCATTCTGCATCCCCCACACAACCAACTGGAAGTTTCTGTATTACCACTGAACAAAATGTGTCCTTTTTTACAGAATGAGAACCGCACCTTGTGGAAATTGGGAACATTGCCCCCAGGCCTCATCACATTTTACTCCACGACAAAGCCACTTCATAAGTCTTGGCACGTTTTGGGACTTGGTTATAACCCTAGTATTGATGCAGATGAGATTAAAAATGCTGCAGTGGTGCACTTTAATGGGAATAGTAAACCATGGCTTGATATTGCCATGATGCAGTACCGGCCGCTCTGGTCAAAGCATGTTGACTCTGAGAATGAGTTCATCCAGTCATGCAATTTTGCTGTTTAAAGTGTGGTTATGGTTAAAGCCCATGCTAAGAGGATGGCTCTTTACGAGGCTCTGCATTGCACTTCTACACGTAAACTCAATGCTAATACTTTACCTCTTAAATTTTCATGTCAATTCAAGTTCTAGCCTTGGTCATTGCTACATTAGTTAGATTTATGGCTCATAAGTGTTCATAAATGTTCACAGTTAAGTTATAGGGTTTTATTTAGATTAACAGCTTTATTGTTTGAATTATATTGCTAATCAGCTGAAGGACAAGGTGTACCATTTTTTACCAATGCATTATTTGTCTTTTTGCTACTTAATCAAAATTGTCCATGTTATTGTGATTTGCCATCTCTATTTCACAGTGTTAGTGTAGTATCATCCTTGAACATGTTGTTATGCGTAGGATCGAATCACAAGACCAAAGAATAATTCAGCTCATCGAAGGGAGGCTGAAGCCTTAGAATTCAATTTAAGAGAGAACTCTGATCTCGTATTTTATTAAATTTAATGCCTTTAAAATAGGCAAGACTTGTTACAACAATAGAAGACGTATTTTTGTAGGCTTCTTTAAAAATAATAACCTCCTAAAGATAATAATAGAAATAGAAAACTAACTACAATAAAATAATCAGAAGAAGAAACCCTAAACTATTGCATCTTAATAATAATAATAAACCCTAAATTATCATCGTTTCCTTTTCCTCCTTCCATATTAAAAGGTCCACAACATTACTCCCTTCCTGTTGAAAGCGCTTGCCCTAAGCACACCTATTGGAGTTGTAGTTGTCCCAAATCCTTGTAAGCAAGGTTTCTAAAATTCCACCAAAGTCATGAATCCTTTAGGCCTCATCAATTGATAAAACCGTAATTGTACATCTGCCAACAGGTGAAAACATAGGAATCCCTCCTTTGCCAAATTGAGTGTGTTCTGGTCCTCAAAGAATTTCCCACTGTGGGCTAAAATTAAAGGGTCTTTCTTACCAATAGAAGTTGGGCATACTGGGGAACCATGGACTGACAGGTTCCAGTATGTGGAACATGTTGTATGGTGTCCCCTTCGGTGGGGGTGGTGGCTGGTTGATCTAGCGAAAAAGTAGCCACACTGCTTGCCTGACTACTACTGAGTATATGTTTGGGGACAGCAAGTCCCAAACTGGACAAGGATTCCTGAAGGATTTTCTCAAATCTCTCAACAAGACGTTGTTCCATCGCAAACAACTTGGAGTCAGTAAGAGCAGGTTCATCCTGTAGTAGCATTTTGATCGCCCATTGTGTTTGGCTCTGATAACAAATTGTTATGTGTAGGATCAAGTCAGAAGAGCGAAGAATGATTCAGCTCATCAAAGGAGCCTCAAACCTTGGAATTCAATTTAAGAGAGAACTCCAACCTCGTATTTTTGACTAAAATTCTGATTTAGTGTTTTATTAAATTTAATGCCTTTCAAGTAGGCAAGACTTGTTACAACCATAGAAAACCTATTTTGGTAGGCTTCTTTAAAAATAATAACTGCCTAAAGATAATAATAGAAATAGAAAACTAACTACAATAAAATAGCAATAAGAAGAAAGCCTAAACTATTGCTCTAATGAAAATCTAAACTATTGCATCATAATAATAAAAATAAACCCTAATTTGTCTTCATTTCCTTTTTCTCCTTCCATAGTAAAAGGTCCACAGCATATGTTGAACAGTTAGGATTTCACTGTTCTTAAGAGGTGGAGCTTTTTGGTCAGGGATATTTCCAAGATCAGTATGTTGTTTGTAAACTTTGGTCGGTTCAGCATAAATTCACTGAAGATCATATGCTGATTGAGGAACAATGAAGTTGCTTGGATGGATCCTGATAGAGGAAAAATAGTATTGTAGGGAAGAAACTAACATTTATCCACAGTGGGTTGCAAACTTTGATTCTTTTCATTAGTCCTTTGATGATAGCTACCTTTTCCTTCAGGTTCCTGAAGCACCAAAACACCTAGTCAACACATGCTAATTGGTCATACCAAGTTTACTAGTTTCCATATACTGTGCTAGCTGATTCTTGCATCATCTCCTTAATGGCAGAAGTATGAGACTTTAACACTACTGGAAGGTATGATTTAGTTACATGGTTCACCTTAAGATGCATAAAGATTCTGATATGCAAGAAATTACAAATGATTTATGGTTGATTATCATCATTAATGCGCTTCAGATTGTGATGTTGACAAGTCTGTGTCATTCTTTATACTCTAGTAAATAAAGTTGATTGTCATCATCATTTTGCCTCTGATTGTCATGATTTCAAATTTTGTCATTCTTTGTATTCAAGTAAAGAACAAATCTCACTTTCTAATAACAATGGTAATGTAAGTTAAGCACAGAATTAGTGTGAACAGCAAATTTTGGGACATGGGACTTTGAGTTGCATGGCCTTGCAGACTTCCCATTGGTTTGTTCACTTAGACTTTTCTTGCATAATAGGTTGAATTGCGGTAACCGGTTCCACGAGGAAGCGTTATTTTGTTACAGTTGTCCCTCTTTTTTGAAAGAGTAGTTTATTGCTTTCTTTTGACTCCCTTTGGGAACTTATTTCTGAATATTCTAAGTTGCATTATTTTGTTACAGTTGTCCCTCTTTTTTAAAAGAGTAGTTTATTGCTTTCTTTTGACTCAATTTGGAACTTATTTCTGAACATTCTAAGTTTTCTGCAGTTCTACACATGGGTAAAGATAAGGATTCTTCTGTATAGAGGAGTAAATTTGTTCCCTGTACGTTAGTTGCAATCACTTCTATTGCACAGGTGACCACACACAGAACAAAAAATGCTTCCATGTGTTGGATATTCTTTGCCTTAATATTCCTGGTTAGAGCATTAGAATCCTATTTTTCTATCCTGGGCTTGTTAAATTCGCAATGGTTGTTCCTCCAGATATCAAAAACCAATTATCTCAGCCTTGGACTTTGTCCTTGCTTTGGGATGATTCTTTGAAATCAATTGTTGAATATAATTTCATGATCTTGATTCACATGGTCCTTTTGTTCAAAAATATATTGGATGCAGAAGATTACTTTCGATGCATCATGTATGTCAACAATATGTTTTTGAATAGAAGGTCCATGTGTGTCATGGTCTTGAAACTTATTCTTTTATATAGCATAAGAATTAAGATGCTGCAACTGATACTGCTATACAGGTTGCATAATGAACGTGGTGTCATTTGCAATAAGTATACTCTAGCATTACTTCTAAATTCACACCATGGTAAAACCTTGTCTTTTTCCGGGGTGGGGGAGTTCTTGCAGCGGTTTAGCAATTGATATGCAGGTGTTGAGTTTTCTTTTTTGGGAGGGTTTTGGAACTTCGCAGCCACTGATGAAAAGTATATTGATATACTTCCTCATGTTGACTACTGAATTGATGAAAAGTATCCTCTGGCTTAACTTCTCAAAAATAGCTTTTCTAAACTATTTTTAGGATGAGGATAAGTAAAGAACCACTGTTGATCCTCAACAGGGTTAGGGGGTGGGTGTTAATTTTGGGCTACAATTAGAAAGCTGTCTTGAATAAGCTGAAAGCAGCTTTTGGCAGAAAAAGAGGTTAAAAATGGCTTATTTTAGGCAATGAAGAATAGGTTCTAGAATGCATTTGCAGGGAAAGAACAATGTGGCATCTTTCACTCACTTGTGATTCTACCTCCAATTCACGAAGCTTGTTGGTTGTGTTAATGAAGAGTTTCCTAAATGAAAAATAAATCCCCTTGGCTTTCATTTGTTCTGTAGCCCTACCTACAAGAACTATTAGATGCAGAATAGATAAGATAGCTTTTAGAGAGTCAGTTTATATCTTTTGGCTTGAATGATAAGACAGTTCAAGAGATGGCGTTCTACCTGAGTATATGTTCCTTGCAGTGAAGTTGGTGAAATTTCAACTGATCGGGGCATGTACTCTTAGAGTATCTTTGTGGAGAGAGTTAATTAGAAACGCTGGCCATGTGAGCTCATTATACCGGGTTCGTTTGGTGCCCACCACCATAATTTATAAGGAGGTTTTTTTGTCTGAATGAGGAGGATTTCTTACAATCCTACATGTGCAAGTGAATTTGTTGTGTTTGATGTATGTCTAATGTTATTTCACCAATCCTAAGGCTAGGGTTATATATGAAATGATGGGTAATTGAATCTTTATTTGTTACCAATAATTGGAAATGAAAATATTCTTTCTGTTTCAAAATGATCGTTATTTTGGAAAAATTAAGGTAATCATCTACTTTTTTTTATGGAAATTATTTCCTCTCATTAGTATAATTACAGTGTACTTTTCTCCTATCTCATCAATCTTATCGGTCGGTTAGTTATTAAAAATAGTAAAATAATAAATTATTTTTTAAAGAAGGGAATAGGAAAATTAATAAGAATGGTAAAAGATAAAATTTATTTATATATATTTTTTCTTGAAATGTCTAAATGATAATAATTTTGAAATTAAAATCTTTCTTCTTAAAAGCACAGGCATTTTGATAATAATTATCATTGTATTTTGAACATATGGAAAATGAATAAAGAAGATAAATCATTTTCTTAATTATTTAACTTTCCTTTGAAAGAAGATAAAAGTTTTTCTTTATAAATCATTGAGTTTCTTGATATTTTAAAAAATAGATAAATATTAATATGTGAATATATTACATATACATATTTATATAGATTATTGGGTTATAAAGTGTAATATGATTTGTAAATTAATTGAAATTGGAAGTAAAATTTGTAAATTATTTTCAATATTTTTAATGTATATAATTAGAAAGGGTGTTTGGGGGAAACTATTGAGATAATACAAAAAATAATATTCTTTGATTTTTTTAAAAAAATTTTTTTAAAAGTGTATTAATTTGAATGGATAACAGTGATGTATTCAGTTACCTTTTTTAATTATTTTTTTTATATATAGTTTTACAATCTTGGTCCATTAGACATGCAATATATAGGTGTTTAAACTAGTAATATATAAAAGTAGAGACATTTAGTAGACAAATGACACATAGACATATAGAATTCTTCCAAATTAGGTTATGGAGTGATTTGGAAGCATCGAATTGAAAAGACACTTCATTTTCCTTTCATGTTTTAAAAAATATTTAAATCCTTTCATTTTTTTTTAATATTTAAATTCTTATTCTTATCTATTTTATATATAATTATTAGAACAAAATAAAAATATTTTATTTATTTTTCTTTTATTTCTCTATAAAACTATTAAAATATCTATTCTTATATTATATATATATATATATATATATTTATATTTATTTATTTATTTATAGAATTGTTCAATATTAAACTAATACAGAAATATTTTAATTTTATTTACCAATTTAAGAATTTGTTAAAGAACAAAATTGTCTATTAATTGAATATACATAAAGTATGTTTATAATGTTTTTTTTATTAATTATATCTTGCAAATCCTATAAAGACGAATCCAACTTCTAACTTAAGGTTATCACAAACAAGTTTATGAAACTAATATATTCATAAATAAAAAGGTTAAATTAATTAAATTTAAATAATCTAACTCATAAAATTATAAACATTGACAAAACGTATCAAATAAGAAAAGATTCACTATTCAAGTTTTTGAACCATGATAAAATAATATTAAAATAAATATTACAAATATAACAAATTTTAATAAAAAACTAAAATTTAACATATAAATAATATTATAAATACCCCCACACTTTGCGTGGGATTCCAACTAGTTAATTGTAAAAGGTTATGCATGGAAAAATATGATAGATTTTAACTCATTTAATCTCAATTTGTTTGTCTTGTTATTAGTGGGACAAAATTTCATAGTTGATGTTAGTTAAAATATTCAAGAAAAAACAAGTTTACTAATTTAACGATGAAGGAACAATTTTAACTAATTTAACTTGAGAATATTCATTTTTTTTTAAAAAAAGGTAGACTTATATATAAAAAAGATTTTTATATAAAAGAATTAGACTTTTAAACTGCCCACAGCAACAAGAGCTTACGATTTTTTAGTTATTAAATTCTGAAACATGTCACATCACTTATATTTTTTTAAAAAAAAATCTTTAAAAGGCTTTAAAAAAGGTCTATTCATATTCATCAAATATAATTTTTCATAATTATTAAATTAGAGTTAAATTTAACTGACATCTTATCATAATTAGATAAATGCCTGCACATTAGTATATTTTTTGTTGAATGATAAATGCCCAGTTTCTATATATTATTTAAATGTTATTTTGTTTACTAATTTAATTTATAATTTCATAATTTTATTTTACTTTTTTGATTTTTTTTTTATATATATACACATTAGTATTTTTTTTATACTATTTTTATATGATATATATAATGCTAAATTTTTGTTTCGATAACTCTTGAGAAGAAATTATAATGAAGAATGTAGAGATATCCAAACAAACTTTCATTAATGGTTTTTCATGATAGTTTTAAATATTAATAAATTCAAGAGTTTTATATATGATATTTGATTTCACAAAAAAATATATATATTTATAAGAGGATTATTCAATAAATTTTTTAAAGAAAATGAATTTATATATGATATTTGATTTCACGAAAGAATAAGCTTATAAAAGGACTATTCATTAAATAATCTATATAAAAATTTTAAAAAAATTATTTTTTAATTATTCAATGGAATGAAAATTTTAATATTTATCGCAATGTCCCCCCAAAAAAAATTTAAGTATATTTAATTGATTTAATAATATTTGGGGAGATAAAGGAGATTTTATTTTTCTTTTCTAGAATTGCCTTAACATACCATTTTTTTTTTTTTGTAAATTTATTATAATATATTGATATTCCTATTTACATTTGTTTAAATTTCAAAACTTCATTACTGCCATAAAAATCCAAGTATATTCATTTAAAAACTCAAAATCTATATAACAATTAGGAAATTTTAATTTTTAATTATTCAATGGAATAAAAATTTTAATATTTTCCCCCCCTTCAAAAAAAAAAAAAAAAAAAAGAACACAAAAAATTTAAGTATACTTAGTTGATTTAATAATATTTGGAAAGATTAAAGAGTCCCCTTTTTTTTCTTTTTTCTTTTCTAGAATCTTCTAAACATAACATTTTTTTTAAACTTTATTATAATATATTTTTATATAAATTTGTTTAAATTTCAAAGATTTATTTGTGTTCTAAAAATCAAAGTTGACGGTTTATCTTTTATTTATATATATATTTCATAATTAATAATCTATATAACAGTTATTCAAATTTAACTTTTAATTAGGAATGAAAATTTTAATATCCCAAAAAAAAACCCCTTTAAGTATACTTAGTTGATTTAATAATATTTGGGAAGATAAAGAGTTTTTTTTTTTTTCTAAAATCCCCATAACATATCATTTCTTTTTTTTCTTTTTTTTTTGTAAATTCATTATAATATATTGTTTTTTTATTCTATCTGTTAAATAAACTAATATCATACTATATATTTTTTATATTATTTATTTGTATTATATATTAATTTCATACAATAGTAAGTTTAATTTTAGTTTTTTTTTCTTGACTGATCAGGAAATCTAAATTTAAACCCAATAAAAAATTACTAAAAATAGCATTAATATCATGTGGGCCAATGGCTTACGTATCAAATATTAAATTGATAAGAACCTATACTACATTTGATCTTAGCCAAAAGGCTTAGAAAGATATGAGTTCTCTTGGGTTGAGCCTTCTCCTTTAATACAATCTTCAATCTCCTCTAACTTCACATACTGTCGATGTGTGAGAAGGTTATGAGTTTTTCAAACATTTGTGTATTATTATTATTATTTTGTCTCGACTCTCTAGTTATCATCTCTTTTTTCTGAAATATTTTAACGATTATCTTATTAGGAAAAGAAAATAATCATGCTATGTGCACTACTTTTATATATTAATATAGATTATTATTATTAATATTTGGATGTCTCTCATTATTATCTTTAATGTTTATCTTGTTAGAAAGATAAAATAATCATTTTTGTATTATATTATTATTATTATTATTATTTTCCGAGACTCTCTCTCACAATTACTCTCTCGTTATTATTTATTTTCCTAAAATATTTTAATGTTTATCTGGCTAAAGAGAAGACATAATCGATTTGATAGATAAACTTTGTTCTAAATATTAAGAAAATGACACTTGTCAACTTTTCATGCTATGGGGACTAATTTTATATATTAATATAGATAGTGGATAGATAACATTTTGAAAAAAGTCAAGTCAATAGCATATTATTATTTTTAATAACTTATAATTAGTAGATGATTAAGCGAGTCATGTCTTAATTGATAGTCCTATATGAATCTATAAATAGAAGTGTCTTCTCATTTGATAATCAAAATAATTTAGAAAAATATCTTTAGGTTTATATATTATGAAAAACGCTAGTGTACTCATAGACACTAAACATAGTTATAGTGGATATGAAGAGTCTTAAAATGTGAATAGACAACTCATTGAAAAAACTTAATAGAAACATCTTGGTGAGCATAATTCTATACACACTAGTGCACTCAATATAATATATAGTGCACGGTAAAATTTCTGATGATCAAAGTTTATATCAAATTTTTTTTATTAAAAAATAAATAATTTCTTTAATTTTTTTTTTGTAAATATATATTACATGATTAATTGAAATAGTAAACAAATAAACTAAATCCCCAAAGACTCTTCACTCTCCCAATAAACTATTAAATTTGTTCTTTAATCATAATAAAAATTATTTTTAAGAAATCTATTATATATAAGTAAAGCAGATTCTCAAATTGAAAAAAATTCTATTTTTGCATGCATTATGACACCTAAGGTATAGGTGTTAATTGGGCCCGGCCCGGCCAGGCCCGGCCCGGTCCCAATCCCAAAAAGCTAGAGCATTTGAAGGGTTGGACGAGTCAGTCCCATTTTCTAAAGTTCCATTAAAACCCCAACCCAATCCAGCCCTAACCTCACAAAAGCCAAGGGTCGAGGCAGGCCAACCCTATTTATTTATTTTTATCAAAAATAATTTTTTATAGATTTATTGTTAATAAATGATCTTAATAAATAATTTTCTGTATATTTATATGTATAATTTTCAGGATATTTATTGTTAATTTTATCATTACCTACAACTTAACTAATAAATGATCTTAATTTGTTAATAAATCAAAAGATAGTATTAGTACCTACAGCTTAACTAATAAAGGAATAACTGAGCATATTCAACTAACAAAGGAAGAACTAAGCATATTCAAAGTTGATAGTATTGTCAAATTCCGCTTTCAAACATCTGGACATACTTTGATAATTCTGGTTTCATGCTGCCAATTGCCAAACATGGTTAAATTTAAATGGACAATCATTATTTTTAATCTTCAAAGTAATCTCTTCAACATGAGTTGTGTTTCTCGAAAGCTCCCCTCTTTTGGTCGCAGATTAAAACTGCATGAATTATTGAAGGAATTTTTAGAAATATTTAAGGCTTCATGAATTTTTCAACTCTCAAAAAGCTAAAAAGATAATTCAATAGTTATATTGGGTGGTGGAAGGCCTTTGGGGGTTCTGGTTTATAGATGGGTACTAGAGGTGGGAGGGGCTTTGGTTTGTAGATGGGCATTGGTGGTGGGATAGGTTTTGGAGCGTATCATTTGGGGTCAAAATTTCAGAAACAAAAAGTAACACAACAGAGAAGAAGATCGACTACCATACCTAAGACAAAGTCGGCGACGACAACAGAGTTCGCACAGGGCAGTCCGACATTCTAGAGAGGAAAGTGGTGAGTGAAGGTTGGAGCTGCATGAAGAACAGAAGAAGAAAAGAAGTTATGCATTGATCCAAGAAGAAATGTGAGTGACTACTATCTTGTGCTATGCTTGTACTTGACAACTTGTGAATTTTGTGAGATTTTTTTTTTTTTTTTAATATCTATGGCCTTAAGGGTCGGACTAAAAAGCTCTTAATGTTATTGGGGTTGAGTTTTTCAAACCTAACTCTCCAAAATTGTGGGGTAGGGCCAATCTGACCTCAAGGGTCCAATCCTAATTAACACATCTAACCTATGGCATGCCACATGTATTTTTTAAAAATAATTTTTTAATTAAAAAATAAATTATGTATGACAAATATTATGACAAATATCATGGAGAAAATGATCTTTTGGGTTTCCAAAGAATCAATCTATTTATTATTCTATATTATTCTATTCAACTTCTTAATTACTCTATTCAACTTCAGAACTACAAATGAAAAACTAATAATCTCTTTATATTTACGTATCAAATTAATCACTTCCTTTGAGATACAATGAACAATAATAATTATTTATAATTTACTAATAATTCAAAGAATTTAATTCATATTGATTCAAAATTTCAAAATTCAAATATTTTAATTAAAAAACTCTTCACATTAATCTTTAAAATATAAGGAACAATTATAATATTTATAATTTAATAATCATTCAAATAATTTAATTCATATTGATTTAAAAAATTAAAATTTATATATTTTAATAAAACATATTCTTATTAATTTTTATAAATATACCCGCGCATTTATCTACCAAGTTATGTTTAATACAATATGTATCTTTAAATAATTATTTTGGAACTCTTAATTCTTTTTTGAGTTTTTCAGTACCTAAAAATTATTTCAATTTATCAATAATTTTAATAAAAAGTATTGAAATTAAAATTTCAATTATTTTAATAATAAATAATATTACAAAAATCATATAAAAAAAAACATATAAACAAATATCATAAACCCTCTCTCCACAAGGCAGCTGTCATCTCAGTATAACCAAGAAATATGATATTCTATTAAAAATATCTTCTAATAAAAATATTAGTTGAACAAAAAAATTATTTTTTTAATGTTCATAATATTACATGAATTCATCCGTAAAAAAAACTATATTTTAAAAGATAACCATCCAAATACATCTCCCATCATTTCTCCAGATGACTTTACATTTAACGCACGAGATTTTGCAGATGATATAAAATCCTTGAAACCCTCTTTCTTTTTCATCTCTCCCCCGTTCTCAGTTCCTTTGCTGCTGCCCCTAAGTCCCGCCAGCTCTCCAGCAAAACCCTAATTTCCACCACCGGGCTTCCAGGGAGGGAGAAAGTTCAAACGTTTGCAACTTAAAGAAGAATATAGAGAAACCACAGAAATCCAGCTTCTCTCTTCAACTCCCTTCTCGATCCGATTCGAATCCAGGTAACCATCAGATCAGTCGTACATCTATGTATGTGGAACAACGTCGTGCTTGTCTGTATCAGGCGGGATGTAAACAAAGCGTTCTCTCCACGAGATTCTCTGCGATTATTTTTTTGTTAGTTGATAGCTTTTTTTTTTTTTTTGCTGAACACGGTTTCTCCTTCTGTTAGGTTGTGAGAAGGATCCATAGGTTATGGCGGCGGTGGCAGCAGCAGCAGCAGCAGCAGTAGCAGCGACGCAGCAACCAGTTGCGGCTCAAGTTGTATGTTATGATTTTTTGTTTTTCTTTTTTTGAAAAATTTTATCCGGTCATTATACTGTTGAGCTGGACATTTTTTTAGCTTACTGGACCGTCTTGCTATCGGATAGGTTGGGAATGCTTTTGTGCAGCAGTATTATCATATACTGCATCACTCCCCGGAGCTTGTTTTCAAGTTTTATCAGGATATAAGTAAGCTTGGTCGTCCGGAAGACGATGGGACCATGAGCATCACAACAACTATGCAAGTAAAAAACTCGTTTTCTCCACTCTTAGAAGTTCTATGTTTATCAGAGAGAGGATTGTTATTTTTTTATTTTCCATATGATTCTCGGATCCTTTCTGGATGGAACCAGCGGCATCTGAATAAACTCCGAATTTTCTATTTTCATGTATTTAATGCTGTTGGGTTCCTTTTTTACTTTCCTTTCACACTGTAAATGTGTGATTATTAATTTTCTCCAAAGGGTTATTTTAGCTATTCGAATGGTATTAAGGCAATTGGTCTAAAACTAGGCTTGGTGAAATTAATTATGGATGAGAAATGTATAGAGAGAAAAAAAAGGGGAAACCATAGTGAAGAATGGTTAATGTTAAAGAACAAATTAATTAAGTTTTTTTTTGTGATACTGGATGTGGACTTTACAGGGTATCAATGAAAAGATACTGTCACTGAGCTATGGTGATCTTAGTGCGGAAATTAAGTCTGTGGATGCACAAGAGTCTTTCAATGGGGGTGTGCAAGTTCTTGTTACTGGATATCTGACTGGGAAGAACTTGGTCCGATATTTCTCCCAAGTCTTCTTTCTGGCACCCCAAGATAGAGGATATTTTGTTTTGAATGACATGTTCCGCTACATAGAGAATGTCAACCATCAGGATGGAAACCAAGGTTCAGTAAATGATGTGGTCTCTCCTGTGATCCCAGAACAAAGTAATTTAACAAACTATTTAACAGTTTAATATATCTTCTATTTATCCTGCACCAGAGTATTGAATCTAACCTGATATTGAACCTTTTTCTCTTGTTTGGTGCATGACAGCTCCTCCTCCTCAACCTCTTGCCCCTGCTTCTGTGCAGGAGAACCATGTCTCTGATCTGAGTTCTCCTTCGACTGAGGAAGTTAATGGTGGTGAAGTGTACAACCCACCTGAGTTCATAGATGTTCAAGTGGTTGAAGAAGAAGTTCCAGTTGCAGAGGTTGTTAATGAAGTTCAGGATGAATCACAAATGGTGGTTGAGTCTAACATCAAAATGGAGGAAGTGCCAAAGAAGTCTTATGCTTCAATTGTGAGTTGATTAAAGCAAGTGTACTTTGATTTTATCTTCTAATAGAAGTTTCAGTTGTGGTTCATGTGAAATTGTCAGATTTTCATGCATGAAATGCAAAATTTTAGCTCTGTTAAGAGGTTCATGGTTATAGAACAAATTTGGACTTCAGTTAGTTTGGTTAATTGGGATCAAAGTCATGGAATTCTTCTGATATTTCACAGGTGATGGATCTGAAGGAAAGTGCTGTGGCTTTCTCATCACCAGCACCCGCACTTCGGAAATCTCTTCCAAAGAGCCAAGAGCTATCTAACCCACCTCCTGCTTCAGAAACTGAATTAGCTCCTCAGTCTGATCTTGCTGACAATGGGAATAACCAAGAGGGTGAAGGCATGGAATTTTGATTCATTTGATTTTTCAATTATTGTTTCCTCTTGTCTTATTTTTGACTAATTTTGTATGGTAAACTCTATTTGTCCTTGTACAGCTGATGGGTACTCCATCTACATTAAGGGCCTACCCATGAATGCAACTGTGTCATTACTTGAGAATGAGTTCAAGAAATTTGGGCCAATTAGGAATGGAGGTATTCAAGTCAGGAGCAACAGAGTATGCACGAACTGATAGGTTTTTATGTTTATTTTATCCTTTTTTATCTGTTTGACTATATTGTTTATTCTTTTCAGCAACAGGGTTTTTGCTTTGGATTTGTGGAATTTGAGGTTCCAAGTGCTGTTCAAAAAGCACTAGAGGTGTGTGTTCACTTCTGTCACAAGTACTCATTTCCTCTGTGTAAAGCACTAGAAGTAAAGAAATTCAGATCATTAATAACTACTTTGCAATTTCCTTCTGAGCCTCTGTTTGTTGACTTTTAAATCATTTATTTCTGAAGTTCTTTTTGGTAGGAAGAGCGTTTATATGAACTCAATTCTTAATTTTACTGCATTTTGTTCTGATTTGTTTCAACAGTAAAACAACTCCTGAAATTCATCTTGTTCTGATATGTATTGTGCACGTAACTACTATTTATATGGTACTACTGTTTTTTAACTGAGAGAACGGGTTACTATTCTTCATGTCTTTTCAAGTATTCATATGGCTGATTATCACGTGACCTCTGTATGATAATACATGTTGCAATGGTGTTTTCCAGGCTTCTCCAATTGTAATTGCTGGTGGACGTCAGATTGTTGTCGAGGAAAAGAGATCAACCAATTCTAGAGGCAAGTTGAAATAGTTTCAATAATCTTTACAGCTTAGTTACTTTGGGGTTTGGAGAGAAAAGAATGGATTCGGAGAGGAGAAATAGATTTGTTTTGTTTGGGATTTCTAGTGGGAAAGTAAGGAAGATATGAAGAGCTTTTCTAGGGGAAAATGCTTTCTTGTCTATAGCAAGATAGAAATGGAAGGAAAGGGAGCTATCTTATTTAATGAAATGATTATTTTGTTCTTAAAGTAAATTCATTTTTAATATGATTATGTTTATGTTATTCAGAAGGTTAATTTGTAAAACAATCTTAAAAAAAAGTAATTCTTTCCTTGTTTTGTTGTATTTCCCAGACACCAAAGAGTACTTTCTTTTCTTAGCTTCCCTTCTCACAACTTTTAACATAAATCTTTTTCCATTCTCTTCTGTTCTTCTCTCCTTATTTACATTTCTTCTGTCATGACCTTCCAAACTATCTGGTAGTTCCTTTGTGATACTGGTTTATAGGCTGAGTGAATATACAATTCTAATTGTTTATCAACTCATCAAAGGAACACATGTTAAGTGCAACTATTTCTGTAAACCTTCCCATTAGTTGTTATTGGCACATGGTAAACATGCTTTACTGAAATGATTGAGGTCTCTTGCTATGCCCTTGAGTAACCTGTTCTGATATTTATTATAACGCTTTCTTCTAAGTTGCAATTGTTTCATAAATTTTTTCTCATCTGAAATATTATTTGTTGTTTGCAGCAAATAACAGGTTAAGATTTCAGTCTGGAAGGGGTTCGGCATTCAGAAATGAAGGAATGAGAGGAGGGCGTGGAAACTATGGAGGTGGCAGAGGTGGTTATAATCGTGGTGATTTCAATGGCAGGAATGAGTTCAATAACAGGGGTGGTAACCGGGGAGGATCGTCTAATCGTGGGGGTGATGGGTATCAAAGGTCTGACAGTAATGGTGGTCGCATGAATCGTCAAGGTACTGGTGGGGCAACCAAGAACATGGCACCAAGTGTCTCTGCGACAGCTTGAAATTGAATAGTTAGATTAGAGGTGGGTTAAGATTCTTAGGAGGTTTATCTTTTTCTTCCGAACACTAAGTCCAACTGTTCAGATTATTATGAGTCGTCGGGTTCATTATTGGGGCTCATATTTTCATTTGAATTCCGCACATATTTTATTTTGAATTTTTGGGTGTAGCAAGCAAGTATAGTTGGATAGTTTAGTTTCTACGGAGAAGTGGTGTTGACGTAAATCCAACGATTGGGGGTATTTTTTGTACTTGGAATGATATTTTAGGAGGAAGGCATTTGGTTTGATAAATTTAAGAGATGAAAATGTGTTTTTCCTCTATTTGGAACTGAAAAACCTATTTCATTTTAATTTATTAAATATTTATTAAATACTTTTTAACTTTAATGAAAGATGTCAATTTATTCCTTATTAGTTGCAGATTTTTTTATACAGGTTTGTATAGCTCTTAAAATTAAAAAAATTGTTGGCGAAACTTTTATATTAATAATAATTTAAAACATGGACGACGGAGGGAGCATTTATAGGTGTATTCATTTTATATCCATTTTCTCCTCTTCTGGTCGTTTTTAAGATAAGTGTACCCCCAGCTACCCCGAAGACTGTAAGTTTCTTCAGAAAAGGAAACTTACCGGTTCCCTCTGTCATCACAAGCTCGCAATCACGACTGCTACTGCTACCCCCCTCCCCAAAACACCACTTCATCAAATTGGAACAACCCTTTCCCAAAGCTTTAGCACTTTGGATTGATCCCACATGAAATGCTCGATTCCGAAGGTCCTCCCACCCCAAAAATTGATCTCAACAATGCCAGGTCCATGATTGCGTGGATACTACATTGGGAGATTAGATTTAATTCCCTCAGAAACAATTGGTGTTTCACATTTATTCATCTTCCCCAGTTCAATTTTATTCTCCATCCACTCCAACAGGGCTAAGGGCAACAATGCTCTTATCCCTTCTAGCAGTACAAGTAGAATAGAAGAGAAAAATGGAGAGGGGTTAGGGTAGAAAATCTGCAGTTAGTTACTCAAAGAAGGAACCATAGTAATGTGCCGTAACGGGTTGGTTACGTCTGTCCCTCCAGCATGCTCCACAAACTCAGCTGGTGAGAAAGAACTTCCATGGCAAACGCACACTATGCTAACCTCTGTCTTAGTGTACCGGTGCAAGAACCCCGTGATGGTTTTCCCATTTGGACCATTTCCTGTGGTAGAGACACAGGGCATTCGCGGAAGAGAAGGCAAAACCGAGCCCTTTTCACCATTGGATGTCTTCAAAGTATTATGTTGTCGTTCCTCACGTTTCGGAGTGGCAACGGTTTTAACATTTCCAGATACCACAGCCGTGCTAGATTTTTTGTCTGACGGTGCAATTCTAGGAGCTTGACCTAATTCCTTCTTGTTTGACGAGACAATAGTACTTTCAGGTTGAGCCATCCTACTTGGCGAAACAGTGATTTGTTGTTGCTGTTCAGTTGATCCAAAGTAACTTGAATGGCTTCCACTTTCGCTACAACTTCCACCTAAAATAGAGCACATTTATCAGTTCAAGAACACTGCTTAAAAAGTTATCAACTAGTTAAAACCCTTTTTCTTCCCCTTTTGCCACCATATTGATAATCTTTTCTTGCTCAAATGACCAACCATGTACAAAGTAAAAGTTTCATCCAATAATAAGAAACCACAAAGAACACATTTTTGAGTTGATTCTTATATATTTAAGGTCATCTCTTAGGCCTTCACCTGTCTCACTGAAGGACACAACTTAAGAATAAAGCCAATCTAATGGGGCCATTGTGTTCCAGCCATGCAGTGCGAGTCTTAAACAGTAATTAGGGCAGAGAGCAAATATAATATGGTCATTCTCATTTCTCACAAGTTCGTCCACACCGAAAGGATCTGCCCTCCACATAGAACAAATAATTGGAACCCCCCCTTGTTTTTTGACTTGCATGGAGTGAAGAAGAACAGTCCAAAACAAATGATAGAACAGATTTGAAAAAGAAATCAGCGAAAGGAACCGAGTGAATCCCAACGTAGTAGATGTACTCCAATAATCCAATTAGAACTGGTTAAAAATCGAGAAACCACATTTACATCTAACTCAAGAAGGACAAAATATATTGAAAAATTATATATTTTTTTTTCATTTCAAGAAGTGAAGATGAACCGTTTCCTAAAGGATTATAAGTATCCTTTAAAAATCTTCTGGAAATCGATCAAAATTGATTAAATATGCAGAAATTACAGCATCTATAAGGTCAGGATCAAGCCCCCTTAACACAATTCTAGAGAAGCATTTTTCACAGGACATGATAATTTCGATGAAAAATGTCATTTAGTTGTCTAACTCTAAAGTAAATCCCTGAGGACTTGTAATCGGGTAAAAATAGATGCATTACCAATCAAATATTGCAAAAATGATTAGAGAAGAGTTGCCTAGTTTCCTTGGTTTTCCACAAACCAATAAGTTGGAACAAGCAACCATCAATGTCTCAGCAAAAAAAATCATCTGATGTGAGAAATGATAATGCTGTTATAATCAAAATTCCATCCAAAATAGAGAGGCGAAAAAAAATATCACAAATGTATCACACTGGCAGTGGATTAATCAAGAATATTCGAGCTTAATTACCTTTCCCAGATGTGCTGGAATGATCTGAAATGAATGAAGTTCTTTCCAGGGACCCATTGGACATAACTTTCTGGATTCCACTCCCGCTTTTGCCACTATTTTGTTCTGAATCATAACCTGTCCCAGAACCATGTTTCAAATGCCCATTTCCATTAGGATGATCCCTGAAACTCCCACAAGTTACCCCTTGAGAAATGTTCCTTCCCGTGGTCTCATTCTCCTCTTTGCCAACATTGATAGGCCCACAACAAGGCGCCACATGAGGATATACAAAACCGTTCTCCTCGGTTGCACATTTTAACTGTGGATAATAAGGGCTTTGCATTTGCTTCACAGGAACATTGTGCAGAAAAGAAACAGCAGGTTTTGTGGCTGAACCATGATCCTCGCTTAAGGTAACATCATTTTTTATGGTAAAGTTTGAATCTTTACAATTCTCATTTTTAGCACATTTTGCGATTTTCTCCTCCTTGTGGGCTGACTCTTCCAAAAGAGCATCATTTTCTCTGGTTTCTCTATCTCTAACCCTAGCTTGCAGCTGCTGTGTCTCCAACAGCACCTTGTCATTTGCATTTGCTACCCCAAAAACAAATGCACCTCCATTTATTCCTCCTTTAGAATTTACAGCTGATTTTCTCAACTTCTGCTCTCTTTTCCTTCTTGCTTCTTGTCTTCTCAAGGCCTGAATCTCCCTCTTCCTTCGTGAATCCACCACCTCCGACCCCGATCCACTTTCTGTATCCACTTGATCTCCAACAATCGTCTCTGGAAAAGAAAAAACAGATCTTGGGAAAACAGTTTTGAGGCCCTTCTCACTTTCTTTGCCTGAATCCTCCCCTTGTCTTAATTTCTCTAATTTCCCATAGCTCCCACCTATCGACAACTCTAAACTCAACTCAATCTCATCATCACTTTCCGCAATCCCAACTCTTGAAACCTCCAACATTGTCCCAAAAAGAAAAAAAAAAACTCCCAAAATACAAACTTTAGAACGTCGCACCCGCTAAAATTTGTAGCTTCGTAACATTTCACAACAAAAAGAAAGCTTCTTTAAATGTTAAAGATTTTCTTCTGGTTCTCACTTTACAATATATAACCCGTTAAAACCAACCAAAATACATTGCCACCATAACCCATCCTTCGAAACAAGGAAAAAAAAAAACAAAAACAAATACCAAGCGGGTTGACTTGAAATTTTGCCACGTGGAAGGAAAAGAGAAGCGGAAAAACGGGCGGTTGGTGACACCTAAGATTTGGCAATCACCACTCTACGCTGTCAATCCTTTTTTGAGAGAACAGTAAAATAAGATTATAATCCACTAATCATTAATTAGCGGTAATCACAACTTCAGTTTAAACTAACAATTAATCTCTCCAATACTTTAAAACAAAAGCCTGCATGACATGGTTTCTCCTTCCGACACGTGGCCTATTGGAATGGCTCGTGCACCTAGATCCTTAGAATGTGACACGCGTCTGTTCCTGGTGATACTTTTGGTAAATAAAGTATACGGACACGTGGTGTGCAGATCTGGTGTTCCCTTTCAATCTGCACCGTCCCTTTCACCAGATAGTGATTCGACACGTAGCAGGAGGTGTTAATAAATGACACGTGTTGAGGAAGTTTCAGATGGGTCCCGGAAAGCCGTACAAAGCTTTTTCATTTACCTTGACACGTGTCTGAATTTAAACATGACATGTCAGGAGAGGTACTTATGATGTCTGTACAGATTCTTCATAAAGACCTGGATGAATCTGGTTGGACGAGACACGCGGTGAACGGTATTTGGAACTTTGGATAGCTCATAGATCAAATAGCTGCCGCCTTCGGGTTCCTTTCTGAGGCGGAAATGGTGCTCGCTCTCATAATAGTTGTGGGCCTAATTGACATTGGGCATGCGTTCTCGATCCAGACTCCGGAGTATACAACTGGGCTTATAGGAACGACTTGTTTTCAATTTTAGATATTTTTTGTTTCTTTTTGTTAACAAATATAATTTCTCGGTAATTGTATCAAATTTCAAAAACATTTGAATATTAGTACTTTTGTATTCTATTTTATATATATCCTTCTTTATCACTGAAAGCAATTGATAATTATATTTTAATTAATTTTTTTTAATAAAATTCTTTGGGATTAGATTTAATTTTTATTATTAATTGTATGCACCCTCGCCTCAAAACTACACCCTGAATGCAAAATCATTGATCTTAAGCATTACCGCCATATTCTAGTCTATTGAGCTTGAGCTCTCCAGAAATATTTCTCATATAACTTAAATCATTTTAAATTTAAATATTTTATTTTTAAAATTAATAAAAATTTTATTAAAAAAATTGATACAAATTGTTTGAAATCAAACATTTTTATTAAAATACCTATAAATCAAATTAGACATTCAATTTTAAAAAAAAAAAATTGATAAAAAATTTTATTAAGAAAATTAATAATACAATATGTTAAAAAACTAAATCAAACATTGAAAGATTAATATTTTTCATCCATCAACTATTTATAAATGGTAACTTTCATTTATAAACTTGTTTTTTGTATTTTTTATCTTTCAACAAATTTGTTTTAAATGCAATCATTCACCGAAAAGAGATATTTTTGTCGAAACTACACTTTACCTATTTATAACATATCACTTATAATCCATCCCTTTTTTTTTTTACCGCAACCAACGAAAAGGACAAAATTAAAAAAGAAAAAACACTTATAAGACTCAGAAGGCCAGAGACTTCAAAGCCCACCATTTTTGGTTTCTTTTTAAGATTGAAATCGGAATCATAACCAACTCCTATGCCGGCCACGAACCTTCCGCACATGAGGAAGGCATAGTTTGTGGCGAATCCCATCAGAATTGCACCGGCGAAGAAGATTGCGGATGCAAAGACTATATTGTACCGGCGGCCAATCCAATCGGAACTCCTTCCGGCAGCGGCTGATCCTAAAAGAGAGTAGAGATGAAGGATTCTGACTAGGGCTTCAATATGGACACCGTTGCAATTAAGTTCCTCTGGATGTAAATTGCTGCACCGCTCATCACTTCAATATCTGCATGAAACTACAGAATTAATTTAATAAAATTCACTGACATTGAATAATCCAAAAGTCATAATAATTGCATGTTAATTAATTTATGTAAGTAAAGACATAACCGAAATCATGAATCCTTTAAGGAAGTAAACAGGGCCATTTCAGTGGGCGTTTATTTGTTTCTCCACGAACAGAGTAAAAAAAAAAAGAAATTACTCTAACCAAGCGAGACGGAAGTCATGGAGCAAGGAAGCAACAAACCTTAAAAGTAGTTAATAAATCTTTCTTTGGTGGATCAAAATCTTGAATGGTTTTGGGTGGTTGGACGGAGGAAACATTCGGGTTTGTTGGGATTTGCTTAAAAGTAGTTAGTCTATTTTTCGAAAGTTTAGTTAATAAATTCCTTTTCTTTAGGAACACTTAGTTGGTTGATTTATTCAAAATAGTTGGAGTAATAGAGTCCATTTCTTTCTCTTTTTGTTATGCTGTATGGCTTTATAAAGTCATTTTCTACATTTAATAAGATCACACAATTAGTCCCAGTTTCTTTTGTCATTCTGTCAAAGCTCTTTTATTTTAACATTTGGTATCAGAGCCTCTCACAGGGTCTGATTAAATTAGAAAGCAGCAGCTCTCTACGTGATTAAGGATGGCAACAGAAAGCTCATTTGTGCAACCAGCTGTACCGAAATTTGATAGACACTATGATCACTGGGCAATGCTCATGGAAAATTTTTTGAGATCCAAGGAATATTGGATGGTCGTGGAGCAAGCGGTACCTGCAGCAGCAGAAGATGGAGCCTTGTCAGAGGCAGAGAAGAAACATATTGAGGATCAAAAGCTGAAAGACTTGAAGGCTAAGAATTATCTGTTTCAAGCTTTAGATCGCTCAATTCGGGAGACGATTCTTAATAAGGATATAGCTAAGAGCATATGGGATTCAATGAAGCAGAAATTTCAAGGTGCAACAAGGGTGAAAAAAGCACATCTACAAGCTCTAAGAAAAGAGTTTGAGATTCTCGAAATGAAGACTGGTGAATCTGTCAATGAATTCTTTGCTTGCACTGTCACAATAGTTAACAAGATGAATGCAAATGGAGAGAAGAAGTCAGATGCTGAAGTGGTCTCAAAAATTTTGAGATCAATGACCTCAAAGTTCAATTATGTTGTATGTTCTATTGAGGAAT
>JAOXNR010000001.1:4239871-4252844 GCA_028571225.1 Parsonsia alboflavescens | reverse complement strand
AAACTTAGTTGATTTAATAATATTTGGGAAGATAAAAGAGGTTTTTTTTTTTTTTCCTTTTATAAAATCCCCTTAACATACCATTTTTTTTTTGTAAATTTTTTATAATATATTTATACTCACAGATAAATCTTTTTAAATTTCAAAACTTCATTGGTTTCTTAAAAATAAAAATTCACCGTTTGTCTTTTATATATATTTATTTAATAATTAATAATCTATATTTTGTTGCTTAATAAGATTTTGAAAGATAAAAGAGTTTTTTTTTCCTTTTCTAGAATTCCCTTAAATAAACTCATATTATACTATATTTTATTTATATTTATACAAACTTCTCTCTTTTCAGCAATATGGGATAACATTTCAATTTCAAAACAAAACAATATATATTTGAAATAAATCATTGAGACAATGATGACTTTTGTAAATATTAAAAAATATTATGCAATATTATTATCACTTTGAATTATCATTAGTCTATAACTAAACTTAAAAAAAAAGAAAAAAGAATTGTAACTAAAGAAGTAAATCAACATATGATCATGATTCACCACTCTTCCAAATTATCATAGTTTTTAAAATTTAGATTATATATATATAAAAATCAATGAATTCTTATGATTTAGTTTTGTCATTATAAGAAATTACTTTTCCAAATTTTCTATTTATTCATATTGCTTTAAAAAGATAGACAATTGATTTTTTAATTTAAACTCATGAATAATGAATTCATGGCCGTTATTAAGTACAATTTTGGCTATTGATTTTAAAACTAATTTATAAATATGATTGTATGTAAATTCTATCTTTTTTTAATAATATTTAATAATTATCCCAATATGCATGGTTACCCGTCACCAATAAAAAATTACTATTTTTTCCCCAATTAAAAGTTAATATATATATTTTTTAAACTTATACATACAATTAACGAAACTCTTATAATTTTTTATATTATCCAAAATAAATTATCAAAAAATCGATATAATTATCTGCTTTCTTCTACAATATATACTTATAACAAATATTTTAAAGTTAAATATTAAAAATACTTTTGACTTTAGGATAAAAACCGGAGTAATATGCGGGAAGACATTAATAATCGTTGTATAAATGCTAAAGAATATAATAATTAAATAATAATAATAAAAAAGATAATTTAATGTGTTACCCACTACTTGTTCAAATTAATATCTTTTCTAAAATTAAAAATTTAAAAATAAGAAATACTTTTTAATTACTTATTAGAAAATTCAATTAATTAATTGTATTCATATTAGTAAATATGGTTCTTTTTAAATTTGATTTGTTATATATTTTTCAAATTATATTGTATTTTAATTTACTTTTTTGTTTAAAGAAGTTGAATAAAGTTTTTTTTTTTTTTGCCCTAAGAAATAATATAATTAATGTGTCATCCTCCATCTTTCCAAATTATCATGTGTTCTTTCCTTCCAAATTAATCATGACCATTAAGTATAATTTTAACACATGATTTATTATTGATTTTTTAAATTAATTTATAAATAATATTCTATGCATAGAATTTATTATTATTTAATAAAAACTTGCAAAAGCTCGAATAGCAAGCAATTCAATGGGCTCTAGCCACAAAAATAATAAATTTATTATTATGTGGATCAATGACCCACGTATCAAATATTAAATTGATAAGAACAATACCAAACTTATTCTTTAGCCAAAAGTATTGGTCTAGAAAGATATAAGTTTTTAGGTTTATAGTCTGCCAATTTTATACAAATTTCTCTCTCTTCAAACTTTTTAATCTAGTAATGTGAGATAATAGTTTAGTCTCAAAATAAAGCTGGAAGCTACCATGAATTCAAATAATGATGATTTTTATAACTATTTATATTTTAAAATATCTTGAAATTATATCGTTATTATCTCTTTTTATAAAATATTTTAACTTTTATCTAGCAACTAGAGAGAGAAAATAATCGATTTGGACATTGATGGAGCTCGGAAACAATCTTTGGGTTCCGTGATGGCACTTGTAATCACAACCTGAAAGAAAATTAGATCGTCGGAGTGGGTTGTCACCCTGAGAATGACTCCGATACCTAAGTTAGTATTCGATGAGAATAAATTGAATGAATTCCACCTTGTCCAATCTGTCCGTCCTTCGATAATGCATATCGAATTATCAATTACCATTTAGGTATAATTACCTTATTGGAGTTGATCTCTTTTATGTGAAAGTAGCATTTAGGATAATAGTAATATCATATCCCTCCAATTGCTCCTATAATTATGGAGTTTTCACAATAGAAGATATCTTGTCATGCACGTCTCTAGTGTATGAGTTACGAACTTGCAATTGACTTATAAATCATCTTTACAAATTTCCAATGAGCTCTTAAGGTCACAATGAGCTTTTTGAAGGTCGCGATGAATGATTAAAGTCTCATAATGTGGATCATGTGTTGTAGATATTCAATCATGATATGGAAGATTTACGAAAAAGGTTGGAACTCACTGGTTCAAAGCTTGCGATCTAGTGAGATCTTTTCTTAGCTCGTGAAAGGTCAATGGTTAGGAGGTCGCTATCCACTTTCCTCTTAATATTGATTTGGATCTTCCGCATTTGGGTCAGTATTTAGATTTATTTAGGTTAGATCATTGGGATTGTACCCGTTTTGACCATCAGGCATGATTAAACTTTGTTCTGATCATTTAGAGAATAACATTTATCGATCTCTTGTGCTTTGGGAATTACTTTTATTTGTTAATATAGATATAGATTTTTCAATAATTACTTTTCATATTAGTATTATTATTAAATTTTACTTTCAGCTCAAATACCTTTTTCTTATTAAGATAAAAGTAGTTAATTTTGGGCCCATTGGGCTTGTTCACTTAAACCGGATTAGCAACACAGATCCGCCAAATACTGTGAAAAATACGATCAGTGGCAAAGAATCTGCCCTGATTTTTTTTTCCCGCTTTCCTCTCCTTCGACCAAATTCGGTTCAAATTCCAGACGGAAGCAAATAAATTGGTTGCATTCTTCGGAAGTAGGATGATCTCACTGCTGCAAATTCAGTTGTATCTGGCGTTGGTGGGTGCGGCACTTAGAGGCAACGAGCAATGCTTCTTCTTTTTGACCATTAAAGGAGGTAGACCAAGTGTTCGATATCTGTTCTTCTACCTGTCTTTGTCTGCCAAAGCTTATGTACTTGGGTTTTATTTGGGATTTCTTTAATCATGCCAAGATAAGATTGATAATGCAAAAAGAAACTCGCAAGAGTGAGAGGTAAATTGTTATTATCAATTTAATTTTGCGTGCCATGGCTTGGTTTGGTCCACTTCTGCCGGATAAATTAAAGAAAATCAAGTGGAATCAAGATCATCTCTTGAATCTGCAGATTCATTGGTTTTCTTATTTTCTCAATTCATCCTATCTTTTACCCTGTGTTGAAAAGCTATTAGGCAATAATGAATTCATTATTCAACGATAACTCTTAAATCACAAACAGCCGTAGCCTTGAAAGAAAAAAACTTTCAATTTAAAACCAACGTTTACCAATTGATGACTTCCACATTTCCCATGGCCAGTCCTACTTAATTTTACAGGCTGTAAATTTTACAGGACGTTGTCTTTTAATCAATTACATAAGAATCATTATTTCCTTCACACTTTATGAATAAATATCCTGGTACATCTGCTATTCATAAAGAGGTGAAGGCAGGCGGGGCATCATTAGTACTTCCACTGGATTGACCTTAGACAAGGTCATACCTTGGCCTTCTGTCATGTCCACTGGCAAGTTTGATGGTGTTGACACATCAAAACCCTGAAGCAGTCTAGCAAGAGTCAAGTGTGTCACTTGAATTGCGAACGTTATTCCCGGACATGATCGCCGGCCGGATCCAAAAGGAGTGAACTCAAAATGTTGGCCAGAGACATCCACTTCTGCTTGGCTAGTTAAAAATCTCTCTGGCAAGAATTTTTCTGGGTCTGACCAAATTCTTGCGTCCCGATGCAGCTTCCAAACATTTACAAACAAGCGGGTGTCTTTTGGAATGAAGTAGCCAGCGACTTCGCAGTTTTCTGTGGCTTGGTGAGGCACCGAGAGAGGGCCTGGTGGATACAAGCGTAAAGTTTCTTTTACAACTGCCTGAAGGTACAACAAGTGTTTGATATCAGTTTCTTCTACCCATCTTTCTTTACCAACAATTTTATCTATCTCTTCTTGAGCTTTCCTCATGACATGCCTATTGTTCAATAGCAGGGAAACTAGCCACGTCAAGTTAATAGCCGTAGTATCTGATCCTGCTAAGATTAGATTCTGCAGAATGAAAATGGTCCTCATTAGTTTTGCAGTAAGTCCTGAATTAGACACATATCATGCTGGGGATAAATGGTTAATGACTTAAAAATTTGTGTCATTTTCTGCATTTTTTGGTTATATGGTTCTGATTTTGGTTCACATTTTAACCAATTCTTCTCTGGGAGATTTTTTGCCTTGGTTAGCAATTCGTGCAGTTAGGTGCTAGATCAATTTGAGCCTGTTTTAAGGCAAAGTTAAGTAACACCAATGAGCTTTCCGGATTCTGTTTTAAACCAACATTTATCAATTTGTATCATTGATGATTGATTAATATAAAATTAGTTTGATCAATTCTAGATTAACTTAGAAATATGGTTGTGGCCCAATTGTCCCTTTAATATTTCTCAAAATATTATATATAGGGTATGTATAATGATCTCAAAAAAATTGTAAAATTTTCTCTGAAAACATAGCCCCATTAAAAAAATTTATTCTATGGCAATAAGACAACTAGTTGCAATGACTTCGGTTTTTTTTGTTATGGTAATAGACTAATAGTTGTTACCGTCTTTCTGATATGTCATCTAGGGACTAGAAAACATTGTTAGAGACTCTATCTAGTTATTCATACTTTTCTGGTTTCTCTATGCATGTGAAAGCATCCAAATGTGAAAATAGCTACTCACCAATACGGTGCCCTTGATCACAGTCTCTTTAGAGTGGCCAAATATGGATTCATCTACAATTTTTGAAAGCAACACGTCTATGAAGTCTTGGTCATCTGCAGGTCTAGACTTGTTCCTCGTCCTTCTCTCAACATGTTCATTAATCCAATTTTCACATATATCATCAGTCTCTTTAGCAACACGCTTCATCTCTTTGATAATCCCCCGAGGATCTAGCCATCTTAATAATGGAATTGGAACGATATCTGATACAACAAATTGTGCTGAGATATACATATATTCCTTAACCACTCTTTTGAAATATTGTGCATCATTTGAGCCTTTCTCATCATATCTCCTCCCAGCAATTGTCCTCACAATGATGTTCAAAGTCAACTGCTCAATCCATTCACTGATCACTACTTTTACTGGTCTTGAACTGCTACTCTTGGTAATAGTTGAGTATAATTCTTTAATGCTTGTTTCTATTTCAGAGATTCTGATGTGCTTGAGCATCTCCAGCCTCCGACTTGAAAGTACCTCTAGCAGAACCAGCTTTCGTATCTCTCGCCAAAAGGGACCATAAGGGGCGAAACCGAAGGCTGCATAGTTGTAGCCAAGATATACACCGGCACTCGATTCCGGGCGGGCTCCGAGGGCCCTATCATTGGTGGTGAAGCATTCTTTAACTGCTTCCCAGTTACTGATGACCACTGCTCGTTGGATTCCCAGCCATACAGTGAATATGGGACCATATTCATCAGCCAGCTCTGCCAAATTCCGATGAAGGGAGTTAGGACCACCGAGTTTATGCAGGTGGCCGATTAAAGGCCAGGCACCTGCTACTTTTGGAGGTGATATTCCACCACTGTTTGCTCCAACAGATCCTGCCCTCCAACGTTTCTGAACCAAGAACGTAGCCAGGAGCCCAGTAATTGCCAGTAGAATTTGGAAGATTTCCATTGCTTAAGCAGCAGAACAGGACCACGGTTTTAAGGCACTTCTCTATACTAAACCTTATCTACTTAGTCTTGTTCTGATGAAGTCAACGGCAGTTGGGAAACCATGAAAACACAGAGTGAACACGTAGGTCAGGCAAAGACACTTTTTAATACTTCTGGAAGGCATTCTAGAAACCTTATCACTGTAGAGAGAAAAAATATCATATAGGACCCTTTGGAAGTGTGAAGAAAAAGAAACGTGAAAATCTCATTGGGCACTCAGAATTGACGTCAAGAGGGATCTTTTCAACATAAATGCTTTGAATATGAAAAGTCATCATTGATAATGAAATTCAAAGGTGAAGGACGGGGATGTAAGCACTACCTCATTTGCCCTTTGTAGTTTGCAAATTTTTTTTTTCCATTTTCTAAATTGCATTCTTCCATTAACGTCCTGTTCCAAATTGAAGTTTCGGATCCAATCTTTTGCTCTTGGAGATTTTGATTCATAATTCTAAAAACCCTCTTGAAAAGATAAAACATTTATAAAAGCTAAATTTGATTCGATACAATTTTTATTTTTAATATAAATACAACTATTAATACCTTGTACTAATGCGAGAAAAGGGATTATAGTAATTTTATTTTTCCAGCCCTTCTAATAATGATACGTAATTTGGTGATACATATACGTCAAGGAAACGACATGTAAAATTGCCGGGATTCCAAATCGATCTTGCATAACTTCAGAGTTTCTCATAGAGCTCCAATGGAAGACGAGGAGAGAGGATAACTTCAAGAGGCTTCACTTTAGGCAGCGCAATTCCCAATCCTTCATTCATATCCACCGCCATGTTGATCGGCGTCGACATATCAAAGCTCTGGATCAACCGGGCAAGCGTCAGATGAACCACTTGTAGCCCATAATTCACAGCAGGGCACATTCTTCTGCCGGAACTGAACGGAATGTACTCATAATTCTGCCCCCTGTAACCCATATTACTGTGTGTATCAATGAACCTCTCCGGTTTGAATTCCAATGGGTCCGTCCACACTCGAGGATCCCGGTGTAGTTTCCAGAGATTGACCACTAAACGGGTGCCTTTGGTAACGAAATATTTTCCGATGTAACAATCTTCGGTGGCTTCCCGGGGACCTGCCAGAGGACCCGGTGGGTACAATCGAAAGGTCTCTTTCACGATTGCCTGCAAGTATTGCAAGTCATTGATGTCTGATTCTTCAACCCACCTGGTTTTTCCTACTTGGTTGTCCAATTCTTCCTGAGCAAGCTTCAAGATGTGACGGTTGTTCAGTAGTAAAGAGAGTGCCCAAATCAGTGTCCCTGTTGTGCTCTCAGAGGCCGTCAAAATGAGATTCTGTAAGATATGCAAATGTTAGTCCTCTCGTGGGAGTTGTTCAGCGTTACAACTGCGGTCCGTCCACATTAAAAATTTTCTTCTTCTTTTTTGTAATTAATAATTATAATTTTTTTGAATAATATATGAAAGAGAATATCAAATTATCAGTAGTTGCAAAACCAGCTATATTACGTAATAAATAAAATAAATTTAAACTACTTATATTTTGACACGTTTAATCATGTCTTTTAATGTTTCAAAATAAATCAAATCCATGATATAATATATATTTTTATATATAGTAACGGATTTGCTAAGGCGCGCTCTGGATCGTGCTTTAATGCGCGCTCAACCGTTATCATAATGGAATTCTTGCTCTGCTTGGTTGGTTGCATGAGCACGGTAGCAAGAATTCCGTTACGGTAACGGTTGGAGCGCGTCTTAGCAAAACCGTATATAGTAATGTTAGAGAATATTATAAAGCATACCTTATAGAATGCTCTATTTAAAACTCTAAAGGTCAGTTATTTAAAAAAAAAATTCTTTCATGAAAAATTGTTTTTATAAATTAAACCATAAAAGGATAAATTAAAATTTAAGATACTTGATTAGATTTTATTTTATTTTTTAAAAAATAAAAGACAATTGACCTTAACTTTTGATCAATAGATATTTAATTGAGCACTTTATAAAGTATACTTCGTAATACTTTATAGTATTTTAGTGTATATATATTTATATTTATATATATATCCTATGTCATTAAATGTAAATTATTTTAATTATTTTTACTTGTGATTAATTATAAATTATTAATGTTAGTTAATTAACTTTTTAAAGATATTTTTTCTATATTACGTGTCAATAGTAAAATGGTATTCAATATCTTAATTGTATTAAAAAAGTAATAAAATGACATTTTAAAAGAACAAAAAAAATTATCATAATTTTTGTAAAGTGACATATTATACTTAAGTGACCGAAGGGAAGTGAGGGAGTATATCTTATTAAGAATGACTTTTTATCGCGAGTGATTAGGTACCACTGTGGTTGACTTAATGATGACATCGCGCTGGTGGCCAGAAATGTCTGTGTTCTGAGGAAAGGCGGCTAGCATGATATCCATGAAGTCAGCTTCACCTTCAATTTCAGACTGTTTCATTCTCTGAATATGTTCTTCCAGCCATGGCTGAAGGACGGCATCAAGCTTTTTACGAGCCTCCTTCATATCTTTGATATGCCCTCCAATGTCCATCCACTCCAGTGATGGAAACACATCAGAGACCACAAAAATCCCACCGATATACAGAGCTTTCTGGATTCCTTCTCTAAGCTGCCAATCGGCTTCATCTTCTTCATCTTTTCCATTATGGCAAGACGAAAATCGCTTTCCGGCAAGCGTTCTCAGAATCATATTGAAAGTCAAGTACTCAATCCAATTGTTCAAGTTGATTTTTGTGGGCAATTGTTGATAATGATCCTCATCCTTTGAGGTGCTCAGAAAGTAGAGTTTCTTGATCAAATTGTCTAATTCCGATAGTCTAACGTGCTTGAACTTCTCCAGCCGGTGGTTAGTCAGAAGTTCGACGGTGACCATCTTACGAATTTCACGCCAATAAGGTCCGTAAGGTGCCAATGCAAACATTGCGTGGTCATAGCCCATATATTTTGCCAAGGCCATGACAGGACGAGTTGCAAAGACTCTGTCATTGGTGGTGAAGCATTCCTTGACCATCTCCCAACTGCTCACGACCACGGCCGGACGGCTGCCTAGCCGGAGCGAGAAAATGGGGCCGTATTTGTCGGCCATGGTTCCTAGTGTTCGTACGATAGAAACCCGAGCACCAAGAAGGTGGAGATGGCCTATGAAAGGCCATGCTCCGGGTACTTCCGGTGCTCTTATTTTGCCATCTCCTTTTGTGGTCTTCTTTCTATTGAGAGTATGGCTGGTGGCTAGAAGAAGAACCAGGAAGAATGTGAATGACCAGACACTTAAAATGATATCCATGTTAATGATTGATTGTAAAATGGTTCTTGCATTTCAGATTGTGCATGTGGGTTCCTTATAAATAGGCAATGGAGCAGCCCGTTTGCATATCTAAATGTAGAAAGACACCGCAGCCCCAATGATCATATTTTAGTAGTAAACTTGATAAAAGTTAATATAGAACTAGTTTGATTATTGTAAAGTGTAGGGATTAACTTGTTGGATTTAGTAGGTAAAGGGCACCTCTCTTTTAAGTCCTACTAAGACATATTCTTTAATTTACAACCCCCACTTGACTTAGAGACTTGAGTATATGAAATCTTTATTTGGTGTAATTCACCATTTTATTTACAAGAGAAAAAAATATTGTTATATACAAGAGAAGTAAATAAATTTTGAAGGTAAGTCAGGTCCAAAATGTGACTACCAGTCTAACAATACCCAATCAACTAATTGACAATGGATCCTTATCAGTGCATACATAATCATATACTTTGTTACATTAAAAAGAGATATTTCAAATTGACAAATGAATATTTAGGCACATTTTGATCTCAACAATATCATAATTACAGACGTGACACCAGGTATCATAGGAGTATCTAGTTTGTTTAACAAAGGAGTATTTATTTTATTTTTGATAGTCAATCTCCACCCGAAAGGGAAAAAGAACAAGCAACGCCCTTGACTGTCTATCTAAATTAGTAAAAAAAAATTGCCAAGGAAAATTGACAAAGCAATGTTTTAATAAATTAAGTTAAACTTTTTTTATTAAAAAATATATATATAAATATATATATATATATATATTAAAATAGGACATTCAATTTTGAGAACATGACATATTAATCTTTCAAGTAATATATGCCCCGTAGTAATGTATTATTAATGTAGTGTTATAATTATTACTTCTTCCGTCACTATTTATAAATTCTTTGAACTAATTTTTCTTGTTACTAAAATTATTATTGTTAGTTTATTATTAGGTATTTTACTTTGTCTCTTTATTTTCTCTTATTAATTTTATGAGTTTGATTAAAATTATAACTAGAGATATTTTAGAAACAAAAAATATTATCTTAATTTTAATAAAATGATGACTAATTACTTATAAATTGTGCTAGAGGAAGTATTAATTATTATATGTGTATATTAAAAAAAAAAAAAAAATCTCGATCTATGATTCCTGCTTAGCAGAACGGGACGCTTGGTTTACACTATAGTTGCTTCTGCGTAGACCCAGGACCAGGTAATTGAAATTCCAGGAAGGATGCAATGTCTTTTTACAGAATAAGACCAGATTGCATGTCGATAACACCGGCACAGTAAAGGAATAGGGCTCTCATGTTATAAGTAAGGCTATCAATAGTAGGGTATTTTCGAACTCGAACTCGAACTCGAATTCGTATTAGATCCGTTTATTTCAGGTATAGTATTCTTATTTTTATATCCAGATTTGATTTCGAATAGAATACTTTAGATGGATCCAGGTATGATATATGTTATTTCGGATCCAATTAGGTATACATATATATATATATATATTAATATGATATATTTTTTATGTATACACAAATAATGCATATATTTCTATTCTTGTTTCAACTTTAGTTTTATTATTTGATTATTAAAATTTAAATATTTCATAGCAAGTGTTATAATTATTATTTAATAATTAATATCGATTAATTTTTTAAAATTTGATTGATAAATATATATTAATTTGACTTTTATCATCTATTATAATTATTATTTACTAATTAATATCTATTATTATGTTAACTTCAAGTTTTTCTTTAACTTATTTAAATTTTACTTTCTTTCCTATTTCTAGAAGTAAATTTTATTTATCTTTTCTTTTCTAACAAAATGTAATAAAAAATAGAAAATATATCAGGTATATCTAACCCAATACCCAATGGGTAGGATCCAAATTTAAATAAGTTGGACCCGAAAGGTAATCAAATAGAATCGGATAGAATTTGGATCCTCCGGGTACGAAATTAGCACTTTTAGTATCATTTAACACCTTTTACATCCTCTTGTTATAACCATTCGACAATCATGGGGACCAAACATTAAGCCACGTAAGCTGAAGTTCGAGACCACAAAAGATTCTCAAAATCAAATAGAACAAATCTTTGGTGGTTGTAGTTAATTTGTACGTATATGAAGATGATCTTTTTCGAAATTTTCAACTGGGAGTGATGTGGTTCTTGTATGAGATTCCTCTTTTCACTCATTAGTCACTATTTTGTGAAAATAAGATAATATATATATATGGATTTGCTAAGGAGCGCTCCTTAATGCTCGCTCCGGCCGTTACCGTAACGGCAATTTGCTACAGTGTTATTTGGTTGCGTGTGCACTATAGCAAATTACTGTTACGGTAACGATCGGAGCGCGCATTAAGGCGCGCTCCGGAGCGCACCTTAGCAAAACTGTATATATATATATATATATATTAAAATGTTCTTATTTATGATTAATCTAATAAATTTAACGATAATAACTAAAAAAAAGAGAGAGATATGAATAATATAATTTAAAAAATCATGAAAATATCTAATAAATTAACAAGAATGAATTATATTTAATGATAAAAAAAAGTTAATTCAAATGATATATAAATAATGACAGCGGGAGTATATTAGTATATATCGCAAGTTTTCCATCAAAATTATAAAATAAATACCTTAAAATTTAGGTTACAATTTCGTAAGCTCACCACTTATGGATTCTTCCGAGGTTAGGCAGGGTTAACCCAAAAGACCCTTTTTTTTTTGGCACAAATAAAATATTTAAATATTCATGAAATAAGAGCTATAAAAGGATTAATATCTAAAAATAAAATAAAATAAATGCGCAGCATAATAACATGGAAACTTTGACTAAATGAAGGAGAAATACAAACCTCAAATATATTTAGTTAATTATTTGAAAAATCTTATTTCCAGGCTGTCGTTCTTCCTCCCATTGCCAGTGGAAACAAACACGTGTTCTAAGTGGCGCAGCCCCTTTTCTATCCATGTAAATAAAAGAAACGAAAAAATTGGAAACAAACTCGTGAAGTGACAACCCACAATATTAATAACAGTACGTTTCTCTGTGTGGCTGAGCAATTAGTTGGGTTTGTTTGATGATGATATCAAGCACATTCCACGAGGATGTATGGAAACTGATTATATTAATTAGAAAACACCAAAAAAGATTCTTTGATGTCTAATCTAATGTCTCTTGGAATTCAATTCCGCCAAGACATAACGTAACACTCATGACAGGTGTGGTAGCCCGCCACTTATTTCACGTTTGTACTAAAATAAACCCGTACGAGTAATTAAACGTTTTTATTACTGAATTAGTTAACTGTTTAAAATTTTAATATAAAATTAATACTTTCTTCACCACTAAATATAAGTTATTAGTTATCTTTTAGAAAAAATTAAGGTAATATTTTTTTTTGTTAAAATATCCTCCCATCATCCTTTCAAAAATTTGAAATCATTTCATTATACATTATTAGAGGTATAATATAGAAAAAATATTATATTATCAAATAACTAATTAATTAATAATAATAAGAACTTATAATTAATAACATAATTAAAATGACTTATATTTAGTAACGGGGCGTTTTCATTTTTATCCACATTGAAACAGTAATTTCTTATTTACCCAATTCTTCACAACATTTCACAATTACTCATATCTAAAACTAACTTTTCAT
>JAOXNR010000001.1:4228980-4239143 GCA_028571225.1 Parsonsia alboflavescens | reverse complement strand
ATTATTTAGTGGTATTCCATCCATACCGTTCGCTGTCTCAGTAAGTGTGTTTCTTTTACCTCAAAATTTTTATCTTCCATTAACCAGATATCACCGTGAATAAATTGCATTTCATTTAATCTATTTTCAGTTTAGTACTATCAGTTATTTACTTATAGGAAATAAAACACAATGAATTTATTGACTCCAAAAGGGAGGAATATTCTCTCAATTTGTTGCCGGCTCACCTATTTTCCTTGTGCTGAATCGATGTTGCTATTTTCCTTGTGGACTGATCAATAATACTCATTTCTATACTCTTAAGAACCACATGGTTTTTGGTTCAAAATCTTGTTGAAAGTTTTACTGTTCAGAAGTGGGAACAGTTCTTTTAATGGCGCTAGTCCTTTGATTTAGATAAAAGAAACTGGGATCATAAGAAGAAGGTGAACTTATCTTAGAATTCTCAACGTTGAGCTGATTCAGTTGCCTGCTCAACTAGCTGATTAAGATAATTACTCACTTGATTAGTTGTTGGTCTTCAACATTCTATCAATGAGTCCATCATGCTGCGGCCCTTCCCCTCACCCTCATGTTTGATGATTGTCTTATTTCTGCTTCCTTTTTGAGCTAATCAGCATATGTTTTGGCTTTTATTCGTTCTTTTTCATATATTTGTTTATCATTATTATTATATCTTTTTTGGGAGAGGGGGAGGGTGTGTGTTAATGGGAAAAGAAGTGGATTTGTGGAGGAGCTGGGATTGTTTATGATTAAGATGGAATTTTATTTGCTTCAAACTCTGCCCCTCCCCAAAAAAATGTCAGGTTGCTGCAGGATGCTAGCATGAGTGATGCAACTCAGTTAACTTGGTAAGCTCTAGTCCCACTTGTTGGTTTACTTTCCATGGCTTACATCTCAGGTTTTGTGTATTGTGATGCCCAGCTCTTCTTTATTTTCTTAATTTGAGTGTTGGAAAAATATGAGTCTTATCCTCATATCTTTCTCAAAAATATAAAGCATGCAACAGTTCCACATGTGGTTTTCAATGTGATTATGAAATCAATTACTCTATGTTGCTGCAATGGTCTTGTAATCAACATGTGAAATCATTCACGAATTAAATTACCAATCATGTCGAGTATAACATGTAATTTCTGGGTCCATACTAATATTGAACACAAAGATCAAAGTTAGATTCTTCGGCATCCTATTTCCTATAGAAGTAGAGGTCACCCTTGTAAATCATAACATGGAAGTTCCTATGTACTTTGCTGTCTGGTGGTTGAATATGAAAATGAAGGTACTAGAAAGATATTACGCTTATTTCATGTTTTATTCATGATTGTGTCAAAATGTATTCTGGTGGGATAACTTGGAAACATTAATCAGTTATGCTTTGTAATTTGATCATTGTAGGGGAATTGTCAATGACACCTATAAGATGGACCTCATTCTGATACATCCTCCACACTCGATTGCTTTAGCATGCATCTATATTGCAAGTGCGCTTAAAGAGAAGGAAAACACTGCCTGGTTTGAAGAGCTTCGAGTAGATATGAATGTGGTAAGTCTGTAGTCCATATATTAATCTTTCTTTTATATTCTCTCCTTTGTTACTTAACAAAAATAAGTTCCTTTTATGAAAGAATCATGTTCGTCCTTGTTTGTCAAGGTCTGCACTATATTCCCGTTTAGGATTACTTTAAATCCAGCTAGAGTCTATCAGTATGGAGCATATAATGTTTTGTTTTCAAGTTATATATATGTCATCAGCATTGAAATATGATGATTTGCAAAATACCTTGGATCCTTGATATTGATAGGTGAAGAACATAGCAATGGAGATATTAGATTTCTATGACAGTCACAAAATGATCACAGAGGAGAGAGTCAGCAGTGCAATGATGAAGTTGAGTAGGTAGATTCCTAAAAAATATCTGCAAATTGGCTTTGACCCGTTAATGATGATCTATTTGTTAATCTGCACCCTCATAATTATGTAAAAGCAGAATATTACTTTTTCATTACATATAAGTATAAATGTGGACACTTTTTTTGTTTTTTTGTTTTTTTTTTTCCCTTCTTGAGCATCCGGTATCCTCACCCTAGTAAGGCTAATTTGGATCCGGGACTTTTTCCACTTGTTGCTCATGAGATCTCTTTTAGGCATTAACAAGTTATTTATCAATTTAAAATGAAGTATTATATGTACCATTTGTGCAGGAGTTAAAACTGGTGGGGAGAAAATTGAATTAAGTTAAACTGAGGAAACTTTTCTAAACTGAAGTCAAGTTGTTTAAAGCCACGATTCACATGATCCAATTTCTTTAAACTGAAGAAACATTTTGTTAAGAAGCCTCTTTCGGATGTCACAACTAAAATTACAAGTATACAAATGCCCAAGCATCCCAATGTTACAAGCATAAAGATTTCACCATTACCCTCTGTTGATACAAATTTGAAACATAAATCAGAACCAAGAGATTGAATTAGAACTGCATATCTCTATCTGTCGTCTGGAAGGATTGTATCCATGAAAAGAAGGGAATGTGAAGGCTTCTGCACCTTGCTGCTTACTTCTTTCCCTTTTTCTTTGCGCATCACAATCGTATGTTAATTTGGAAAGAAAATATGCACTCGACAAAAATGAAAACCAAAAAGCAAAAAAGCCAAGTAAATAAGGCTAACCCTGTCTTCTCTTAGCTTCGGATTTTGCAAAGAACTCCCTCCACTCATCAGTTAAAACCAAAATTGGGTCTTCGTCCTCTTCTTCCACTTCCACATTTTAACTATATAAGCAGCCAATCACAAATTCACAATGAATATAATCAGATGTAGATTGGACTCCAAAGCATGGGGCATAAATTGGTGTGTATCCAAATAGGTTAAATGACCAATTTAATCCTATAATTTTTTATTTTGACAATATAAATTTATATTTTTTTATTTATTTTTTGAGGTTTTATAATTTTATTTTATTTTTTAATCACGTAAAGTCATATATTTTTTTTTATCTTTTAAGATCTCATAATTTTTTACTAGTGATCAACTAAGTTTAACAATGATATAAAATTATGAAATCTTAAAATATATGAATCTAAATAAAAAGTTATGGGATCCTAACAAATTTTTTAAAAAATAAAAACTTACATTAAAAAAAAAAAGTTATAAGACCTTAAATAAAAAAAATAATAATAATAATAAAGACCTATGTGTTAAAAAAAAAAAAAAATTTATGGGATTGAATCGGTCATTTTGCCATCCAAATATGGGGAAAAACCATTTTGAGCCACACATTTGGAATAAAAAACAACGTTCAAAAGAGACACTTGACACTGCATCACTAACAATTGAGGCCAAGTTTAGCGAGTCAGCTGAGGTCGCAAAGCGCAAATTTCAGAGCTATAACAATGGAATGGCCAAAAACGTTGTGATTGACATATGTTTCCTTTTTAACTATTTCAAGAAATCGTAACAGAACATTAAGAAAGCAAGCACATAGAAGGTTAATGATTCAAGAAATTTTATTTTATTTTGAAAAAAGAAAGACAAACCAAACTCGGAAATTCAACACAATTATGATTCAAGAAATACTTACCGTGTCTCGGATGCAACTTCCTTGTGATCAGAAAGCTGTAGATTTCGAGCCTCAGGAAGTGAATTTTGCCAGAAAGGATGCAGGTTAAAAAGGGAACACGACGATGAGTGATTGTTTAAGCGGAATATCATATTACGGTGTAAAGGGCAATGGGGCGACACATGAAAGTGGTGGTGATAAGGTAGCAAGCTGAGGCGGCGATCTGGAAGCCTGGAAGGGCGGAAGGCATCGGGTTTCGTCGAAGAATCCATAGCTTGCTGTTCTGATTCTACGTAACCTTTAGCGGTTCCGGCAAGTCGGTGTCTCGAGGGAGGGCTTAATCAATATATTAAATCCCTTATTTTTTAGGTTTTATTTCTCTAATTTCTTTCATCGTTTTTTCTAGAGGATCCGGGTTTTTTTTTTTCTTCTTCTCTTTACCAATAATATTTAAACCTTTATATTTAGAAAAATTTTGAAATGAACTCGACTCATATCCATACGATCTCATTGATATTAAGTTAAGAATTTTTTTTTTAAACATACATTAATTTAGTGATTTACAAGAATAACTTGTGACGTAACTTGTATGGATAAATTGATTAAATCCATAATAAAATTTTCTCTATATTTGACTTGATGAGTCCTTTAGTTTAATTTTAAGAAACAAAATATTAAAAGATGCTTTTAAATTTTAACTAAAAAAAGTATTCCATGAAACGTTTTCTCAAAGTTAAAGCAGGGAGGAACTTTTTCAAAATTATAAAGGAAAACAAACTCTAATTTCTTATTTTTTGATAATGTTACAAAAAGTACTATTTACACATTCTTGACCAATAATTATAAAGAAAATGAAAAGACAGCATGTCACGAATAGTATTAAGGACAATATAGTACTTTTAACCAATACTCCATAAATTGTATTAAATTAAATATAGATATTCAACTTAAAGTAATTTAGAAAATTATATTTTTAAAACCACGGTAGCAAATTGCCATTACGGTAACGGTCGGAGCACGCATTAAGGTGCCCTCCGGAGCGCACCTTAGCAAATCCGTATATATATATATATATATATCTGAAGACTCATTCACTAATTTTAAGATTTTGAATTACAATCATGTCTTTTAGAAAAATATCCAAAAAAAATAAAAGTTTTTATTCATGTAAAATGAGCAAAAATATTTCTTTATAATTATTATGTCCGAAATTGAATGTCTCATATTTCATATTGAGTAGTCAGGAAAAAAAATTGACATTGCAACTTAAAAATGCATTAAGTCAAACTATTTTTTATGAATATATACATGTCAAAATGAGACATTTAATTTCAAACAAGAAAGTAATTATTAAACTAACATATAGTAAAATTGTTTAGTTATGTTCAATAAACAAAATAAATAAAAGTTGTTTAAGTTAAAGTCTTAACAATATTGATAGCTCCAGAGAAATTGTTTTCTAACTAAACTTAAACCTGGTAAAATGGGTAAGTTTTAAATGGATGTCCAAAACCAATTTATAATAAATGGGCTTGTACTAGTCATTAAAATGAAATGGATGTAAATAAGTATTTATTTATATACAACTAACTAAATAGTTATATTACTAAAACTAATAAACACGCATTTGGAAGTAAAATGGTTAAAGTTGTGATCAAGATAATACTTATTCTTTATTTAATTTTCCTTCTAGTTGTTTCTTTAATTTCCCCCCTTACCACTCTAACAACCCAGTTCCCCTCCCAGCGCCCCCTTCCGCCTCCGCCGTCTTTTTTTTTTTTTCTCTTGCTCCAGTTTTATTTGCCCCTATCGGTCATTTCCGATCTTACTCCCAACTTTAGCCTGAATATGCTTTCAGTTGTTCCCTTTTTTTTTTTCTCCTGTTATATTATTTTTAAAATTCTTGTGTGTGTATATCTTTTTAACTTATAACGAATAAACATAAGTAAAAAATAAATAATAATAATAAAAATACTTTTTTTTTTTGATCTTTTGAGATAAAATTGAACATAATTTTTTTTATTATAATTGTTTTTCGATCTATTTGTTAGTTTAAGATATTTTTAGAAAGGTTTGGTTTTTAATGTATTGTGTTAAAAATAATGTTAGTTTACTTAAATATATTAAAATATTATCATTTAATATATTATAACTTATAAAATATAACTATTCGATTAAATCTTAAAATAATAATAATAAAAACAAAATTTTCAAAAAAAAAAAAACATTAAAAGTGCCTTCTCATTCAAACAAGTTTTAATTTTGAAAATTACTATATCCAAACATAAAATAGTTTAACTTTTTTTTTTTTTTTTAAAGTACTTTGGTAAAATAGACTTAAGAAAAATTGCCTTTTTAATAAACTCATCCAAATAGACGCTCCATGTAACTGACTGAAGAAGGATTTGAAGAAAAAATCCCTTTTTAATAAGTTCATCCAAATAGACCCTTCCATGTGGCTAACTGGAGAAGGATTTGAGAACCAAACTCCCCAATAAACTAAATCTCATTTCATCATTTCTTTTTCAAATTTACTCTGCAAATGGTAACTCAATTGATTGGAAATATTAATATCTCTCATTCTCTTAACACTTATAAAATGCTTTAATTAAATATCTAATGGTCAACGTAAACAGTCAAATGTCTTTTTTTGAAAATAAAATAAGGTAAAATTTAATCAAGTATATTTAGATTATTCCTTTGATCTTAACAAACTTCGTTTTTCAACATTTGATACTTTTAAAAATCAAATTTGTTTAGGTTATAAATCTTATTTTATTTACTTCTTAATAACAACAACAACAATAATAACAAATGTTGTCTTTAATATAAAATTTTTAAAAAAATTGAAATTAAAGTTAAGGGAATCCATATCCATTTACATCCAAAACTATTTATAGTAATTTGGAATCCATTTAACTTTATCCAAAACCATTTAATTATCTAAAGTTTCACCCTTAACTAAACTATCTTACCACTACATAATAAATTTCTTTTAAAAAAATTTTATATTAATTAGTTGAAAAAGAAATATTTATTCTCTTTATATTACTGAAACCAACTTTAGTCAGCTGAATGTAAGTAATTTTTTTATATATAATTTAGAATTATTGGCCAATTTAGAACTCAAATTATACCCCTTTGATTATTTTAGTCCATAAAGTATTTTTTGACATATTTAATCCTTGAACTATTTACCAGTTAATCATTTTTATCCTTTTGATTAGAATCTTTGAAATAATCATCGAAATTTTGACTGGCATTTCCATCTTTTCATTATTCACTTAAATTTTTTAAAAAAGATTTAGCTGACACTGTTCATCTTCTCCCTCTAGATCCACCGCCGGAAATTCAAAATTTTCACTCTAGCCATATTCTTTCTCCTTTTGTTTTGTTGGGGGAAGGGATGGAGTATAAGGAGCAGCAATACCAGGTGAAGGTGGGCAACTTGTTGATCAGCAAGGATGAGGAGAAAGTCCCGACCCAGAAACATAGAGGAAATATCAGCGGCAAGGAGAAGAATGATGAACCGAAGGGATGTTGTGTTTTATCATTTGATGAATTGCCGGAGTATATGCAGGATAATGAGTATATATGGAACTATAATAGAGCTGATTGGCTTCTTAAATATGCTTTCTTTAGCTTATTCCGATGGCATAATGAAACACTTAACGTTTGGACGTAAGTTTTCTTATCTCTTGCTGGGCCTGGATTATGATTGCAATGTTGAACTTCTTCAAATCATGCTCTGGATCTTAGATCTTGACCCTTTTTTTTTTTTTTTTCCTCTAATGTGGTTTTTCTTTTGGGTTCATGTGTACAGGCATTTACTTGGGTTTGTCCTGTTTTTGGCATTGACGATAGCTAAGTCGGTGCATTTCTCCCAACTGGCAGATTTTATTACAATGTTCACCAAGTGAGTGTGTTGAGAAATTGTTTCCGTTCTTGATATTTTTCTTTAATTGTTCATTGCTTGAGTGAAAATGATAGAATTTCGGAAGCACTGGTAAAAATCGTGATTTCGGGCAGTGGATCTAGAGGAGAAAATGAACAATGCCGACTGGATCTTTTTATTTATTTATTTATTTTTCCTATTGAATGGTGAAATGATGGAAATGCTTTCTCCAATTTGATCAACTTACCGTTAATTCTAATGTTTGATGACTTTTTGGAAGATTCCCATTAAAAGGATCAAAATGATCCACCAATAAATAATTTAAAGACTAAACAAGTCAAAAAAATATTTTAGAAATCAAAAGGATATAGATTAAGTTTGAATTGATCAATAATTCTATAATTTATAAAAACCACGAGATATTTTATAACTGTTTAGTTATATCCTTAAATATATGTTTTTGGTAGGTGCAGGCAGAAGGCAAAGGGCAGGTCGAGTCAATTGGCCGTAGATGGGACCATGAGGTCAATTACACATTGCGGGAACAATTTCCCTTCTAATTCTGCAATTGGTCAAAGTGGAAAATAAGGGATACCTTACCTAAAATTCTGAAGGCTCTTTCAGGTCCGCTGCTCTTGGATCTGCAATGTGGCCAATTACTATATTTTACACATTGTGGTTTCTTACTATTTCCCATAAAATATTATTTCTTTAGTCACTATTTATGAGTACTAGACATCATTTTTTCAAGATTAACCTAATAAATTTTTTTTCCCTTCACGATTCTAATCAAACTTACAAGTGAGTTGAGAAAGAGATACATGGGTAACATAGTAAAAATATGTAAAATACGTAATAAATCAATAACAATGACTTATATTTAATGATAAAGAAAATTAGTTTAAATGATTTATAAATATTAATTGACGAATTTGTTTTTATAGCTCTGATTCTTTATTTGCCTGTTTCTATGAAAGTGAAAATGAGAGATATCTAAAGGTTGTAGTTGCAATTGAATGTTAAAATTTTCATTTCAAATTGTTTGAGAATAAATATTTTATTTCTTAAATTAACTAAAATTTTATTAAAAATTTGATATTATTAAATTTAAAATAAATTAATATAAATAATTTCTTAAAATTTATATCAGTTAAAAGAACACTTTTAATCTCGAACAAAGAATTTTTTTTTTTTTTTTTAATACGCAATTCATTATTTACCTATTTAAAGTGAGTGAAAAATGAGAAATAAAAGAACCAAGAAAACGGATATTCCCTCTTATTTACAGGGATTAGTGGGTTGGTGGCCCAATTGCCAACTGTGGGTCCAGAAATTCTTGGTGAACCCAGCGTCAAATCAAACGTCTCTCCTCCCATTGGATCAATTTCCCATTCGCCGGTACAAGAATACCCACCAGCGTAAGAGGGTTTTTCCACCGCGGCCACTATCGCCACCGTCTTTTCATTCTTTTCTTTCTCTCTTCGTAGTTTTTTTTTTCCTTTAAAACATGGCGAGGGAATTAAATGACTTTTGCACTTCAAGGCGAATGCAGAAACGGTTACGACATACAAATAAATGAATTTTATGGAAAATGATATTGATGCATAAGAAAATTCGAAGAAAATGACAGTTAAACCGACCCCCAGATCTGGTACTTCCTGTTAAAAAAACTTTTGGTCCCACTTTCAGGCTCGGGAGACTCCATAGCCTAAGGAAATTCTTGTAGTTATAATTCGGTAAGCCTTCCACACGTTCCAATATCAACAACCCTACGTTTTTATATATATTTCTACTTCTGCAAAGATTATAGACACACATCTCTTACCCTTTCTACCTTTCTCCTAATCCAATCTTCGCTCCTTTGTCTTCACAACATACTTTCACTTGTGTTCTCTTTCTGAATCTTCAGTGATGCTTTCGTAGTGTTTTCTCTTTCTTTTGAATGTTTATTAGACTGAGAACTGGTGTTTATTTATGGTTTGTTGGGGGTTCTCTTGATGAGGCCCAAAGTTTGAATTTTTTCCTCAATTTATTCGTGGGTTTTTAATTTTATTTAAAAGGGTTGGAACTTTGATCTGTGGTTGCGTTGATTTGTGATTTGAGTGGTAGGAGTTTGTGGGATTTGTATACATCTCTGGTCTGTCAATGGGAGCTTTAAATGAGGGGCATTTCAATGTTGAGCCGGAGAATGGTGTGAAACTTGGTGTCTGCGTCGAATTGGGTTTTGAGGAACAACCTGAAACTCTGGCCATTGAGGATGCGGTGAGAGTCCTCCTGCATGGTTTGGGCGAGGATGTAAATCGGGAAGGTATCAGGAAAACTCCTCATCGAGTGGCTAAGGCTCTTCTGGAAGGGACTATAGGTAATTCTTCATAACTTCTCGACAAGTTTCTTTCAGTTTCTAGACCTTTCGATTTACTGTTGCAGATCTGTCTTTTATGATTGTTAAATTTGGAAATCTAGTGAACCATGGGCTTCTCTGTTTTGTGTCTTTTCTATTGTCTGCAGGAATATGCTGTCAGTCTTTATTTACAATGATAGTTTATTCTCTTTGCATATCATAAATCGAGCCATAGCTATCCTTCTTTGCGATTGACAGCAATTAAGATAGTTTACAGCAATGATTCAAAGGTTGTCAATTCTTGGTCATTGAGATTCATGTCAATTCGGATTAATATTTAGGTATAGATATTACCTCTTTTTTTCTTT
>JAOXNR010000001.1:4193704-4228880 GCA_028571225.1 Parsonsia alboflavescens | reverse complement strand
TCTCTGCATCTCTTATGTTGTAAATCTAAAAGATTTTATGATAATCCACTTACAAGATTTTCAACATCAACAAGATACCATTTGGCATATGAGAAATGCAATGAACTATATAGCCGTTCATAGGAGGTGGAATATTAATGTAAGTTTGTTTTTTCAAGAAATGCTCTATATTTGTGTTCCTAGTAGAATTTAATTTTCTCTGACTACTGATGCAACTGGAAATCATTTTTCCAGCACATTGCTATGGCAATTTTGATTTATTGTTAATGTTAGTGACAACAAAAGAGCAGAGCATGGATTTCTTGTCACAATGCTTCATTATTACTTAAAAAAATAGTTATTGTTCATCTTTGTAATATTACTGTAGATTATTATATTACTGTAGATTATTGACATAACTAAACCCTGTGCTGTCTAGGCTACAGACAAAAGGTAAAGGATATTGTTCATGGTGCATTATTCCCGGAGGCTGGTTTAGAAAATGGAGGTGGACATGGTGGAGGTGCAGGTGGCATGGTGGTTGTTCGAGATCTTGATCTCTTCTCGTACTGTGAGTCTTGCTTGATGCCTTTCCATGTAAGGTGTCATGTGGGTTATGTGCCTTCTGGACATCGGGTTGTTGGTCTAAGCAAACTCTCTCGTGTTACTGATATATTTGCTAAACGGCTTCAAGATCCACAGCGCCTGGCAGATGAAGTCTGTAAGGCCTTGCAACATGGTATCAGAGCAGCTGGTGTTGCTGTGGTTCTCCAGTGTTCGCACATTCACTTTCCAAATTTCAATTCAGACAAGGTTGACACTAATCATAAGGGATGGACAAAGATTCTAGTTAGTTCTAGATCAGGAGTGTATGAAGATGGGAGTGCAAATGATTGGGCAGAGTTTCTCAGCCATCTTAGATTTAGAGGCATAAAAATGGTGGATGCCTGTGCCAATGGATCTCTGCATTGGTGCCCAATGCAGTCTTCTTTAAAGGTAATAACAACTAATTCAGCAATGATGCATGCTGTAGCTTCCATTCTTCAGTCTCTCGGCGAAGACCCATTGAGAACCGCGCTCGTAGGAACCCCTGCTCGATTTGTGGCATGGTTGATGAACTTTAGATGTTCCAATTTGGAGATAATGCTGAATGAAGTTTCTAGAACTCGAAAAGACTTCATAAAAGCTAATGGGAATATCAGCCATGATGAAGAAAACCCATCTGCTGAGCTAAATTTGTCATTCTGGTCCCAATGTGAACATCACTTACTTCCATTTCATGGTGTTGTGCATATAGGGTATTACCACGCCGGGGTAGTCAATCCAATTGACAGATCCTTCTTACAGCAAATAGTTCATTTTTACGGCTTCAAGCTTCAAGTGCAGGAGAGGATCACACGACAGATTGCCGAGACAGTCTCATTGCATCTAGGAGAAGATGTAATGGTTGTAGTGGAAGCTAGTCACACTTGTATGATATCCAGAGGAATTGAGAAATTTGGCAGCAATACTGCCACGGTTGCCGTATTAGGCAAATTTGCTTCTGACCCTGCAGCTAGGGTCAAATTTTTGCAGACAATTCCTAGCTCTTGCCAAACAACAGAATGATTCTTAAATGGTTTGGCGATTACTCGAGACTCCCACAGAGTGCCTGGTTGGTATTCTATTTGCATTACTGCTGCTCAAGCATGAATAGAAATCAATTAGCAGGTTCATATTAAGGAAGAAATTTCCTGGCCTTGCTTTGAGTTTGTTTTGATTGGTTGTGAAGCTATATTTTTATGGCAGCTAAGCTTGTGGTAGAGGAAACTATTTTTCTCTTCCATTTATCCTTTTCTTACATGAATATCTGGTAACAGAAAGGCAAAAATGGGGATATCAAGGAAGAGAACAAGTTTACACGTTGTTTATTGTTTCTTTTCCTCTTTTCAAGTCTGTAATAGATTGCTCACGGCCTGCAATATATTATATATCTCAGTGATAATTTTTCACACCTTTTTGTCCTAATTATTTCTCTTTTGAAATGTTTCTTTAGTCAGTTTAACACCTGCAGTAGAATTAGAAGTATTTCATTGCTTGCATTTTTGACCTAAGAGATCGTTAAAACTACTCGAATTAGGCTCACGTACAGAGAATGTTCAGAATGCATTATTTTGGTAAGATGGAATATAAACCAGAAAGTGAAAACGAATTTGACTGAACAAGTTTTGATCTTTATTTGTTTACTAGGAGACAAGGGTATTTGTAAGACAATCTGGGACTTTTAAACTTTTGTGCTTCCCCTTTGTCTAGCTGAGGTTTGTTTGGTACTAAGAAAATGATTGTCCATCAAAAAGGTCAATAGCATAACGTAGCTTCTTTTCTTTTCTTTTTATCAATTTGCTCACCATGAGAAAAACAAAGACACACGAATATACATATAGACGCATGTACATAGGTTCTCCATGATTATTACAGAGCAGATGCATAAGATAAAAGTGTATACGATCATAATCCTAATCCTACCACATGTAGCGAATTGTGTTCCAGTCAATACGAACATCTGCTAGAGCAGAGCTTTCATGACCATGATGGGAATCTCCACCTTTCTCGGAAATAAAAATGATGCCGATTGCCAGCACAGTCAAGAGGAACAGGAAAGCTGATAAAAAGGTCCCATTCATCTGCAAACAACTTACCATCAATAAGAAAATTTCTAGGTGCCATAAAAAATTTGAAATGTGCCATCTTAGGTAAAGAAACAAGATTTCAGTGCCCAGAAGACAAATAAAAGCCTAATGTCCCAAAATGTGTTTCAAGAAGGTTGAATCATGAAAGAGCTATATGGAATTTCAATCAATGGTAAGAACATCAGACCTTGAGCCTGTACTGTCTTTTGAGAGGAAGATTATTATCTGCATGCTCAAGGCAATGGTGCAGGAGATCGACTATCGCTACCTCAGTTGTGAGGTTATTGCTTTCTGCAAATACCCAAAATGTAGTTGAGCTAAACATTTCATCTGAACAAACTAGAAACTCTAGAATGAGTCTCTAAGGGGACACACACACCTGGGATGTCAAAAATTTGGGTCTTCGGTGGGATTCCCAGTAGCTCTCCCAAATGAATGCGCACTCGAACTCGTTCTGAAACCGTAAGTAAATCTCCATGTGTAACAACAACAGCAGGCTTGTCATCTGTCACAAACAAAAGCAATCACTTTTAAAAGTTGGCAAGCAGAAAGAATTCAAGGCCTGTTATCAACTTCTCCACAACTCCTGGATCCCAAAAACATGTTCCTATAAGCATATCTCTACTACCATCATTGAAATTGACCAAAAGAAAATGACTGATTATCATGAAAATTATCAAAATTCCCACCATCTCATTCAGGAATATGTATAAATCATAGAAGGATAAAAGAGCAGTCTTAATGAAAAGAATAAGACCACACTCCTCAAGATACCTTTGAATGATAAGAATGGACTGTGGAATGCTGTAACAATCATTTCCGTATGCTGTTTCTTTTCTGGATCACCACTATCCATTGATTTCAACACTGAAAGTCCATTCACAACCATTATGACAAAGTTAACCATCCTGACCTTACCATTGGTATGGCCAATTTGACGAGCTTTATATTTCATTCTAGATTTTAAATTTGTCCCATCAGAAGCCCTGATAAACAAAATATGTCAGCATCTCAATTGCTGATAGAAGACCAACACTAAGATGTATGCACATAAAAAGGTGATCTTGCACAACAAAATCTGACAGACCTCTTAACCAGTTCACCATGACGCACGCCTTTCATCATCCAATGCTTCAGCACCTTCATGTTTTCATGCAGATCACCGAACATGCCTCGAGTGTCAAACAGAGAGAAAGCATTCGAACCTCTTGGGACCATGTACTCATGGAGGAAGTAGGTGCCTTCTCTAAAAGATGAATGATCTGGGAAAGAAAGTCGTAATATTACTCAACTGTGAAGCTGAAAAAGATGTTGAGTTTTGAGTTGTATATTGGCAGAAGCAGGAAATGCAAGAGTTATATGAAGTTACACGATACTTGCGCTCTTTCAGATGCGAATTTGTCATTCTCAAACACTTTTGATATTCTGTTTATAAGACTGCTTTTTCCAGATCCTTTAGGACCAATTAACAATATTGCTGTTGTCTCTGGCAGACAGTAGTCACTCAGTTTCAAGCCACCAACCATTTCAATCCAAGAACCTGGTCGATAGCTGAAAGGAAACAACACATTATCAATTCAAGTAAACATCCCACAATTCTTACCATATCCTAGATGTTGAAGAACATTAAGCTTTATATATAAAAAATTCACAGCATTAACTCAATTGATGTGGATCAAACAGAAGGCAAGAAGATTCCCCTATCCACCGGAAGAAGTGCAAGTAAACAGAACAGAAACAAAAGAGGATTTGATTTCAGCTCCGAATTCTATGTTGCTTACAGAAGGACATCAGTTTTTTCCGCTTCCAATCATAATAATTTACAGCCAGGCAATAGAGTTGATGATGAGATGAAGAATCATTCATCACGAGAATAGAATTATTGATAAGTTTCCATTCGGTAGACAAATAATTCCATATGTTAAAAAAAATGCCTCTATTTGTCATCATCCAATCAAGAAGAGCTGACTTCCAAAAAGACTTCGAAAGAATGACTTGGGTTGTGAGAACACTACATTAAAACTGATATTTGAAGCAATTTACATCATGAGAAGCTTGCCAACAAATTTCCATGCCTTAAAAGAACAAAGATTTAAGATGACTATTACCTCAAGATTCTAGTTTTGGCCTCTTCCAAATCCACAGTGCGACTAGGCAATTCATCATAACTAGCCAAAACGTCAGCATAAACATTGCGTTTACGCCTTTGCTTGGCCTCAAAACGCAAAGAATTTGCAGAAATTCCAGAACCCGGGTCCAGGTTTTTGCTAAATCCCAGGTCAATATCTCCAGTGGCTGAATCATTTGGGACGAAGACGCCCTCCTCACTGGGCCAAAAACAAACAGTCAAGAAATGGGTAAAACTTAAAATAAACAAACACTAAAAACCTATATTACATGACATCAAGAAAAGAGAAAATAAATATATACCTGAGAGGATCGGGTGAATCGGATGTCTGTTTTGGGAATTCTACGCCCCATGATGATCCATCTTTTATAAATTCCCAGACCAAAATTAAGAGCTTCAAAGTTCAAACAATAAACATCAATTGCAAATACTATTTTCTTTCTAAAAAAATCATTACCAGTGGAAGAAGAATCATGCTCGTCTCCACCCATTACTGCTGCCCAGTCGGTGGCTCTGCACCTTTTTCTTTATCGACTTAGCTTTCCTTCAATCGACAGACATTGGAGGGAATAGACTTCCAAAACGCTTACTTATTTAAAGGCTCGGTCATCACTTAGCAGCAGCACACAGCCTTGAATGTTGTCCACGTGTTTTCGGCTCTTCTCAGACGCCACAGTAAAATCCCACGTTTAGATTGATTTTCCCACTATTTTACCTTACTTAGATTGCAGATTCCCCAACCTTTTTTGTCCCCTTCTTACTAAATCTATCTTAGGTTTTTCAACTCCGCTCATAGGTTAACGTAAAAGATAAAAATGGGTTTGAAATTTAGAATAAAAGTCGGATTTCGGAAACTTGAGATATTGTTTGGTGGCAGTGTTTTGGGAAAGTAAACGGGGGAATGTTTAATTATATTTTATGAACTTTTATTTGTATCTAAATTAGGAAGATACGGTTGAAGAGTTCCATATACAAAGACGTAGCATCCCAAATATTTAATCTCTTAAATTGAAGATCCAGAACGCTTAAAGAGGCAAGCCAGAAATAAATTACACCGAAAACTAATAGCCAAAGAAACTAGTCAACCAGTTCTTGTTTTACATTTTTTTTTTTAAACTTCTCTTTCCTAAAACTAATAGCCAAAGAAACTAGTCAACCAGTTCTTGTTTTACATTTTTTTTTTTTAACTTCTCTTTCCTATTCCTGCTCATAAATTTCTTGTGTAATCAGTGCAATATATTTCATACATCAAAATTGTATTTGTGGAAGGTGCAAGAAATGACCACAAACACTACATCATTGTCAGCTGACAAAAGCTTCAGTCAAAACTCATCTCTATGTGCAATCAAATATTACCAAATTCCAATTTCTTCCCACCATTTCTCTCTGCCCATTGAGTTGGAGGATTTTCTTGGGTTGTTGTTTGATCTCTGCAACGAAAAATCTGGTAAAGCATGCTCCTGCATGTCCAGTAAGAAATGAGGGCTGTGCAGTGCAGATTATGTAAGACAATGGCCAAAGCGCTTGATTGAATCAGAAAAATACCAGCTTGATAGCACAAAAACCATGCGTGCCCGCCTCTCATTACCAATGAGAATGCAAGAACCCAGAAAGTTCTCCATAACCAATTTCTGCTTTGATGATGCATTTGATGGTTTCAGAAACTTCCAATTACAACTCATTTCTGCACATCAACTGCCTCGGCCTTCACCAATGGGAGACTGTAATCTTGGTGAACAAGTCACTGCAGCGATCAACAACAGAGCCATCTGATTTTTGCATAAACCTAAAAACCTCATTCATCGTCATTTTCTGCTTTTGAGCCACTGATCAATAAAAACCTGATCAGATTCAAGAGCTGATTTCAAGAATTGAGAAAGCTAAATGAATATGGGATAGGCAGCTCCAGGTCACCAGAAGACATTTTTTACTTCAAGGGGCAGAGGAAGGTCACAAACTGAGGTTCATACTTGAGGCTGTACTTTGAAGTGTAGCCTCAAGAGCTGCAATATAGGAATCCAATACCATCCCCTGTATTAACTAGTAAGGAATGACATAAGGGAGTGCAGTAACATCTGTGGATTCTAGCTGCAATGCTTCTGCCCACACCATCTTTGACTCCTCAAGTCTTGCAGAATCAATTTTAGGCTTATTTCCCCCATTGTCCTCCCTAGCAAATAGCCATGACTGGTCATCGATATCTGACCATTCTACTTTGGGTATAGTAAGTATTTCGGTAAGGTATTTGGCATCAGGATGTGGAGGCTTCAAATGAACTTCAACAGTTTCCTTGAGTTGATCAGCCACAGGAGGTCTAATTGAAGAAGCATCAGGCTTTCTTAGCCCTACACCATTAATCCTCATCTCTTGGTTATCAAATTTAGGTTTAGAAACTGCTCCCTTCCTCCCTGCTGAAGAAAAGGTGCATGGTTGGCTAGATTCTAACTTCCTTCCATTTTCAGCAATCAGCTGCTGCGGGGATAAAATCTTTTTGTTCAACTTATTGTCAGTTACCACACACTTCTCCTTACTTGCAATGTTCATTGCAGTTTCACAAGGTTCCAGCTTTCTTCCAATTCCCAGAGAGGGTTGTGAGGATGAAAAGCTTTCGATGGCCTTGTGATGAGGGTCGTTGACAGCCTCCTGCTCTTCAGGTGCACAGCTGTTTGCAGTTTGTCTGCTATCCAATTTAGAGCCATTTTCAGATACTGAGTTAGAGCATTCGACCTTGGCATTAAACTTATTTTTAGATTCAGCAGCCTGACTAATCATTGCAAAACAAATTCCACGATTAGTGGCATCATTTCTGATTCCATTCTGCTTGACCATAGATGATGATAAAGATCGAGGCAATTTATTGGTAGGACTCACATTACCTGTATACATGTGAGCATTAAACCATGCTTAGCAAAGAGATGCTAATGATCCCCTAAAACAAAACCTTTATCACGAAAACTATTTCACTTGCACATAGGCGGAAGACTAGGAAAAAAAAAAAACCAAATTGTGCAATGAATAGGTAAGACACATAGTTCTAAAGAAAATATTTTCTTCTTATGGAATGTCAACTTTCCACGAATTTTCATTAATGTAATTTTATGTGCATATGCAACTGAGAGCGAGACACAGAAGAATCTATGGATGTCTTACCATTAATGGATCTAAGTGTGTCCTACAACTGTCAAAAACTAAAATAGAGAGAACACGAACGAGGTGGAGACTGAGTAAGAACAGAATAAGGAAAAGTTACCATGTAAAAAACCATTCATTTCAGGCTCCTTTCTTTTGCCAAGACTTCCATCATTTGAATTGCTCCCTTTGGAAAAGTAGGACCCTCTATCACTTTGAACATCCACAGAATTGTTGCCATTCTCTATTAGTTCACTCTGCACTGAGGTTGAAGCTTCCTTAACCTTTTTCTTTTTTTTCTCTTTTTTTTCTTTTTTCTCCTTCTTATCCTTCGATTTACTTTTCCTTTCTTTATCTCCATCCTTATGTTTATCTCCCTTTCCATCACTATTCTTATGTTTACTTTTATCTTTTCGCTCCTTTCGCTTCTCAGAGACCTGCTCCTCTCGGCAAACAGTTCCTTCGACAATTTTTTGTTCTTTTGACAGAACATTACCAAGAGAACCATTTTCCAAATGCTTTCCAACAACCTTGAGGCTCGGAGTATTAGGAATTCTAGTTTCCTCTCTGTTGTCCTTGATTCTCTGATTCCCTTCCACAAAAATTCCATGATTGCTCTCCAACTCCTTTTCTGATGACTTAGCACCAAGTTCTCTGAAACTAATTTTATCAAGACTCTGGATTTCTCTTGGCCCACTCCTGTCTCCAACTCTGTTTTCCAATTCAAGTAAATGTCTGCCTTGTTGATGAGTCTGGTCAACCTGAATCCCAACTGGACCAAGCTTCTCACCATTTCGATGACTCGATGAGCTAATAATTTGCTTACCCTCCAAGTCCTTCTCTTCTTTCTCTTTGTTTTTGTCCTTGTCTTTGTGTTTTCGCTTCCGGTCTTTCCTTTCTCCATTTTTTTCACCACTTTTTTCTTTGTCCTTCTTTTCCTTTTCCTTTTTCTCTTTCTTTTCTTTGTCCTTCTTGTCTTTCTTATGCTTTTTCTCTTTGTGTTTCTCCTGGGGGAAAAAGATAAAAGTAGAAAGAATGAGAAGAATTTAAAATACTCATATGAATAACATTACACTAGACTGCAGAAAGAAAGGTAGAATAAATTTTACAGGAATTTTAACATGCAAAAGCCTACAATCCTCTTAGAATTAAGGGGCTTTAAAGGGAATGGTGAAAGAAAAGAGAGTAACCAAAGCAAAAAAGGACAGCCATTGAGCACAAGCTCACAAAAAGATCTAACCAGCTATCTACTAACTCATCTAATTAGTGGCTAAAACAGTCACCGGCAAACTAGAAAATAATATGGGACAAGAGGTAAAATATTTCATCAACAAGGAGGAAAAGAACACCAAATACATGGTAAGCAATCACATGTGCATCTGCAGATTTAAAAGGCAGTACAGCTTTTGCAATTAAAAATGCAAGCTAACAAGGATCTAGGCCAGAATTTTAGTAATGCTAAAATTTGAATACTCCAATTTGGATAATATCTATAGACTAACTTGGATACTTTAAAATCCTGAAGAGATGATCATTTACTGTATATACTTACTCTGGAAATTAGATGAAGTAATAAGACGATAGATATTTATTGCCTGGACCTCAGCTTCAAAAGTAAATTTCTGTCACCAAATTACTTGGGCTAAACTATTAGCAGGAGTAGAAACTGCTACTAAGAAACATAGTTGTCAAAAGCGGATGGCAGTCTATGGCGGAAGGCTTAAAAACCGCCACGGCGAATGGCAGATAGCAGACGGCGAAAATGGCGGATGAGTGATGGTCAATTAAAAAATAATAAATAACATTATAGTAATTCTAGAAAAACTAATACATAATTCATATAAAATGACAAATAGACATACTTAGATTAAAAAAGATTAAATTAAGACGAATACATAAGACTTAATATTTTAAACTAAGATTAAAATAAATAAGTTATAATATTTTTAAAAAAATTCAGATAGTTTCCAACTTCCAGAACTGCAGAAAATTTGAAAAAAAAAAAAAAAAAGAGGGAAAATCCTGTTCCAGAAGTAAATGCTAGGATGGGAAAAGAAAATCTGAGATCAACATGCAAGAATAATCGGCCAATAAAATTTAGAAGGGGAAAAAAATCTAAGATGCAGAAATTGGTGTGTAGAACCAAAGAACTGAAGGAGGAGAAGGAAGGAAACTAATGCAGTTGACCTGAAGAAGAGACATTGCTTTGGAGAAAGGGTAGGAAGAAGGAACCCAAAAAAAAAAAAAAACCTAACGCCACTGACCTGAGGAGAGATGCTGCTTTGGGGAAGAAAGAGATCAATTTTGATTCTTTAGGACATATTCTTAGGGTTTCAGAAGTTTTATACTCTCAAATTACTCAAATAACCCTAACAAAAATATATTTTAACAAAGCTATTTTAGGGTTTTAACAGATCCAAAGTCACCATGGCCCCACCATGAGAGAACCGCCACGAATGGGATATTCCATGGTGTTTTTCTCAGAAGCTGCCACTGTCATCCGCCATGGCAGTTTTTTAACAACTATGCTAAGAAATCCAGCCATTTCTAGCTTATCCTTATACTCTCATCAAACAACATTGATCAGGGACCCAACACTTTTAATGTCAAAAGTTCAGCTCCTAAAAATTGGTACCCTGTGGAGATGGAACATGTAACTTCTAAAAGAAAATTTTAGATAATACTCATTACAGGCATCTAGAGACTGACTTCTTCAGAAGCATATCAATTTTTATTTTGAACATTATTAACCTCGGTTCAACTGAAAACTTCTCCTGCTAATACAAACAGCAGTAAATTAACATCAAATGAGGAGAACTATTAGGATTCCTCAGTGAACATTTTTGTGAAAAGAATATCAAGATCCAATCATTCCCTGCAGAACGACATTGACCAACTAAAACATAACATATAGTCATTTATATTAGAACAAGTGTTGGATCAAAAGGAAAATGATAATATAGTTCCTTGACTGTCCAAACCAATGGCACAGATTTCGGGGCTTCCCAAAAGAAGCAGAAAAACCATAGTTCAGTGTACATCACAATGAATAAAGCCTTTATTTCAAACAATTACATCATGATTTTCTCATCACATAGATGTAAAAGGAGGGCATTTGGTCTGTCCTTTACTAATGTTTGTTCACACATCAAAAGCAAGGGAGGCAATCAGAAAACTCATGCTAAAGAGGGCATCAATTTTATAACCGTGTACATACTTCAATTTTTGAACGGCATACAAAAGTTAAGCCTAAGCTTTGAAAAACAACCAAATTCTTAAGGACTAAGAACTTCATGCAGAAAATAGGACACAGTTAAAGCACTCAAAGCTTACTTCAGTCCATGAGCATCAGGAACCTATAAAACTACTTCAACAGTATATCCTAGTGCAGTGTAATCACAAAAAAGTGAAAAAGAAAATTCTAAAATACAGCCACTTATCAGATATAAGTAAGAAAATAGCAAAAACTATAAATTAGTTTAGAATACATGACATTTGAATTCTTTAAAATTGGGTTGTAACCTCAAAGCCAATTTTATTTTCAATTTCTTCATCTACAACCTGCTTAGAGCTTACCATATAAATTTTATCTTACCAGAACAGTATGAATGACAATTAGGTGGTGAGATCATCAACTACTTACTACTTAGGTTAGAGAAACCAACAGCAAATGCATTGGAAAAATGTGATTTCACAGAGAGAAAAAATTACATTCCCCACAACAAAGATAGCATATGCTTATCAGTAATAAATGGTGCCTAATGAATAATTGTCTCAATAAGTGAAAAGATTACACTTAATGACTCCTCTCATTCTTCTCCATCAATTTCTTTCAACTAGAGAGCTTAGTAAATAGGGACCTTGAACCCATAGGAACACTTATCCACAAAATAATGCAACTTAATATAAACCTAGAGCATCAGAATTGAACAGAATGGGCTACAAATGGCAATCGGTTCATAAAGTTATATGCAGAAAGTTAACCTTTATCAAAATGTTTGCATCACCATCAGGCCTAGCTTTTTTTTCATATCCTGGAGGTGGAAATGGAAAGCAGCGAGACATTGCACAAGATCAAGGAATTGGCAGAGTTGGAACCTTTCACCAACAGTAAAATTTCCCCTAGTTTCCAGTTATGCTGTTCCAGATTGGAAACAGAACAGAACCAAGTTTCTTGTCCATGCACCATGTCCTTGTATTCATTTCCAGCTCAGCATCAACTCATGGCCTTCTTCAGAGGCTCCCAAACAAAATCTCCAGACCCCGCCACAGAATAATCTCTCCTTCAGATGCAAGCTAATTAACCGAAATAGTGTAAATAATCTGAAAGCTATCGTGTAGAACTCACAGCCAATGAACAGAATAAATAACCTCAACCTGAATATTAAGTTGATGAATCAAGAGATCCCAGCAATCTGATCCTCAAAAAACTGTACAAGTGAACTACACCTGCCCAGCATCCAAAACCAAAATCAGGGCCTTTTTGCTAAACCAATGCAAGTATCAAGAATTGAAGCAACATAGCTAGTAAACACCACAACCTCAAATGCAAAAGCTAGTTAGTTCATCAGACCACCTAAACATGTCCTAGTCTCAACAATTCCTCTTCCACCCATTTGCAGATTCAGCGTAGACAGTCTCCAAATATAGATGCGGAATACACAATATCTACTCCGAGAACAAAAGAAATCCAATCTTAACAGTAAAAGGTTTCACAGTGCCAAAATTTAAGCTACCAAAGGAAACTTCGTTTAACCAGAAGGTCAGTCTCTGCTTATTATCAGTGCTACTCTGATCATAACCCTAACAATCCACATGAGATCAAACTCTAAAATGATCAAGAAATCAAAAAACTGCAGAATTGCCATTCCCACTCATAAATTAATTTACAAATACAGACATCATCCATTTCACGGCATAAATCCAGGAAACTAAACATTTTGCAAATAATTAAATAAAAAGATCAAGAAAGGGTTGCAGAACAATCTCAATATCTGGTGATTAAACCCTTTTTTTGTGTAAATCCCTTTTAAAATTAGGGTCCAAGAAAGGAAATTTTTCAAAGGATTTTGAAGAAGCAGAAAAAAAGATTTCTTTTTGACATGTTTTGAAACCAAGTAGACATTGTTGAATTCAAAGAGACAAGATCACGGAGAAAGAGAAGAAACAAATCTCTAATTTTCTTTTTTTTCCTCTCTCTACCTCTCTTTCCCTGAATATGCAAATATGCTTCTGAGTATATATCTATAATAAGTGGGTTCCGCTCTACGACTTTGTTTCCCCCTTTCTTCTCCTCAGATCCTCAAAAATCTTTGCAATCCTTTCGATATGGGTTTTGCTCAGAAAAAGGGCCGCCCAAGACAATAACCCCTCAAGAGGGAAGAGAAATTCAGCAGTTAGGCAAAGCTCTATTTATAAAAGGGAGCAAGATGAGAGAGAGAGAAACGGGAAAGAGAGAGAGAAGAGTAAAAAGAAACAACAATGAAACGTGTTAAAGGAAGAAGGATCCAGAAATGCGAGAATTGGGAATTGGTAATTGGTAAGATGGCAAATTGGATTTCTTTTGTTCGTTTCGCACTTCCCTTCAAAAACATGATAACAAAAATCTCTCATAGGTTTATTCTTCTCATCATATGCCAAAGATTTTACCAGTTTTTTTGAGTGAGTGTTGAAGAGATGGTCTTTGTTTGATGACTAATGGCAATCTCTTGTAAAGAAACTTATTTCCCCTCTTGTTGCGATAAATATATTACTTTCCTAATTAGAAATTGAATATTATTATTTCTATTTTAAATTAATTGCAATTAAATATTTCATTTATTTAATTGATTAATTTTTTCACTATTAAATTGACAATTTTTTTTTTCTCAATCTTCCCTATATCCCTCCCTTTAAGAATTAATAGCGTTACCCCATTTACCTTAATCTTGAATTCATTATTAAATTGACATTGCAATGTTCAAACCAATATTGTTAAAATCTCGAACTAACCAGTAAATTCTTCCAAATTTACGAGTATATCATATGTAATCGGAGTATGTTAAAATTGTTCAATATATGAGTTGGACTCTTTAAACTTAGTAAAATCGATCGATTCTATTGAATCTAGAAAAATCCTTAATTTTTTAGTTAAATAACTCTAATCCATTAAATTTGTCTTGTAATTAACTCATATCTATTCTAAAATTCCACAATACAAGCTATTCTAAGATTATTTTCATTCCACCAATAATTGATTTACCAAAACCTTTACACCTCTTCTCCAAATCTCATATTTATTTTTCTATTTCTAAGTCAAAACTTTAAATCTCAAATCCTCATATCTTTCTTCCAAGTTTCAAATAAAGAATTTCACCAAGAAGAATGAACCAAGTTGTTTGGTGAGGAAGGTGGAGTTGCAGGAACTAGAACTTTTGAACTTTGGTAGTTTGATATGGTTTGTTATATAATTATTAGTGTATTATTTTATTTGATATAAATTTATTAATATCTATGTATAAATTTAGCCACACAAAAACTCTGTGCGCCTACGAATTAAGTTTGCATGAACTCGAACGAATTTACGTAAACTCTTGAGTTTAAAAACCTTGGTTCAAACTGAATTAAATAAAAAACACAATCTTAAAATTTTGTTCAATTAAAATGAAACATTCTATATTAGATGTTGAAGGTGGAAAATATTAAGATTTATTGTCATTTGTTAAAATAAAAACCTTTTGCAAGTAAAAATTATAGTATAAAATAATTCTTTTAATTTTAATCAATATTTAGATTGATTTGACCTAACTAATTTAGTTGGATCTTGTCAAGTCTTACTTGCTTAGTGGTAAACAATAACATTTGGGATCAAGAGATCTTGAATTCGATACATGATGAAGGTAAATGGCATGTCACTGTTGTTTTTATTATTCAAACTCGTGACTTTTTAGTCAGCTAAACTAATTTTGTCAAATTTAGAAATTTTAATAAACAAAAGTTATGTTGATATTTACCGATAACTACTTCTACAGATAAAATTTACTACTACGGAATGTCCAATTGATTCACTTGTCATTCAGAATTGCAGTTCCGCTTCCGCCACATACCAATGGTAGTTAGCTATTCCCCTATATATTTTTGATTGGATAGGAACATTGGTTGGATCATGATCCAACTTTGGCCCGTCTTTTTCATAGTAAAGATGTAAAAGAGTTGAGTTGAGCTTGAATATATCATTTTCAAGTTCATCTTATTTATATTTTTTTAGGTTTGAGCTCGCATGAGGTTAATATTTTGATTTGAATTCAACTCGTTAAATATGAGAAGACTCGTTTTAGGTTCAGATTCGTCTACTTATAATTAAAATGTTCGAGTTTAAACTCAGTTCAGACATAAACTCGTTCATGTTCATTTTCTTGTATTAGGTTATTTTTCTAGAAATTTTAAAGAATAATAAAATATATTTCTTCCATTAAGAATTAAATGACTCATTTTGACTTACATGTATTTTAAGAAAATGGTTTAACTTAGTTAATTTTTAAATTGCAATGTGAATTTTATTAATAAAATTTCATCTAATTTAGGAAATGAGAGATTCTTTTTCGAATAACTCAAAATGGAAAATGGAATATTCAATTTTTGAAGGAGGGAGAATAATATATATATATATATATATTATATAATAAATAAATAATTATATATTTAATAAATAAGGTACATTTTATACTTCCTATATGCGAAATTGAATGTCTCATTTTGACTTATACATATTTTAAGAAAATAATTTGGCTTAATTCACTTTTAAGTTGCAATGTCAATTTTCTTAGTAAAATTTTTATCTAATTTAGAAAATGAGACATTCATTTCCAGAGTCTCAAAATGGAAAATGAATCATTCAATTTCGAACGGAAGGAATATAATATTTATAAATAAAAATTATACATTAAAAAGCTCATTTAACCTCTTAAGTTTAACGAATCGAATATATATGAATTTGACTTGATTTCTTTAATGGATGAATTGAGCCTAGGCTACCTAGCTCAATAACTCGATTTAGGAGAGCTAAATTCGAGTTTTATCAAATATAATTCGAATGGTTTGTGAATCATCTTCTCTCATTAACGTCACCAATTCAAACCTTTAAATTATTTTGTTTAAAAAGACATTTTAGATCTTTTTAAATCACTATAAACTAATTGGTTAATTCAACAAATTCGTAAATTGACTAGATCAAAGCTGAACCGTTCGATTTTTCTTTGAAAAGAAGAAGAAGAAAAGTTTAAGTATATTATGTTTTTTCTTCAATCAAAATTTAGAAAATTATTTATTTTGATAATTTTTTACAAGGGAGAATCCGTTAATATCATGTATTTTTACCTTTAAATTTGAATATTTATTGTATTATAAACTCAAGTTACATTGTATTCTAAATAAATTTTATTATTAACTAAAAATATAATTTTAAAATTTAATCAAAATGTCCCAAGTTTAATTACAATTGAACTAAAATTATAAAATTTTCAATTTGATAACCGGATTGCTTTTAAATATTCTGATTATAAATTAATATGCCTGACTCATCATATTATGGCTTAGACTCCTATGACATAATTATGTGTCGCTCTCGGTTACATTAATAAAAATTTAACACGTGTTCCTAACAGATAAATTTTCCCTATGGTTTAGTTAATTTTTTAGATTTTAATATTAAAATTTATTTAAAGATAATAACTAAAAGTTACAAATAAAATTTTTATTAATATTTTATTAGTATAACAGGGAGTGACAATAAGTGATCTGGACCCATATCATAGTACCTCTAGACAATAGAGCTGGCCCGACACCAACCCTATGGGCCAAAGTATTTGAAAGGTTACGATGGGCTGGCCCTATTTCAAAAGAGCCACTGAAAACCCAACACAATTCTACAAGGTTGGGTCTTTATAATTTTTTAAATTTTAAAAATACTTAAAACAAAATATTTATGTTATTTTAAGAAAAACACACATAAAATAATAAACAAAGTGACTAGAAAAATAAAGAAAATATGTGAAAATTATATACAAACCAAACATACAAACATGATATTCAATTTCAGGTCACTCTGGGGTCAATGATGGTAACAACAACAAAAAAAAAAGGTAGAGAGAGAGTGGTTCAGGCACGGATAAGAAGGAAAAAAAAATTAAAAGATTATTTAAAACAAACCTTTGATGAAAGTAATAAATTAACTAGCCTATCCCATCCCTCTTGAAACCATTGTTTGCCCTTGACTCTTAAGAGATGGACTAAAAAGTCCTTATTATAACTATAACTATATTTTTTTAACCGAACCATTTAAAAATTTAGGGTAGGATTGAGTCGATCCCACGGGCTCAACCCATTTTAAGAGATCTACTTGTTAATAACTTCAACACTTTTTCTATGGACCAAAGGGCTAAAAAAGGTAAAATGGCCAATATAGTCATGACTTTTTTTGTTTTGACCATATATTTTCATATATTTTTTTTATCTTTTAAAATCCCATAACTTTTTTTGTTTTGATTATACAAGTCCATTTTTTTTTTTAATCTTTTAAGATCCCATAAATTTTTTACTATTGATCAAGTAAGTCTTATAATTTTTTTGTTTTGACCATGTAGGTCCATAACTTCATTTTTTTCTTATATCTTTTAAGGTCCTATAACTTTATATCATTTTTGGATTTATTTGGTCACAAATGAAAAGTTATAGGACCTTTTATTCACCAATAAAAATATTATGGGACCTTTTATTCACCAATAAAATATTATAGGACCTTTTATTCACCAATAAAATATTAGATAAATAGGAGAATATAATGGCTTGTCACCAATATAGTCCCACAAGTTTAGGGCAATTATAAAATGATCCCACATATTTTTTTTCATCATAACTATCTCACATGATTTTACGACCTCCCATAGCGATCCACGCCACCTATTTCTTCTCACTCTCACGATGGAGGAGGTCACGTGATCGGTACATGGTGAATTTAAAAGGGCAATTTTGTCCATGTAGATGATCAAGAAAAAAAAATCCAGATCTCCGATGGATACTCCTCCTTGATTTTCTGTAGTAACTTTCCATGGCATTCACGGGAGCTCAAAGGTTCACGATTTATCAAGAGCAATTCTTTGATTGCACGACGATTGAAAATCAAATTCTCCATCACATGTCCTTCCAGATAACTCTGCAAAATTTGTATTCTATTTTATCTCGAAATGTGCATACCAAATGAAGTTGCAAAAGCCATTGGGCTTATTCGATGCAAGTTTTTCCTGTGACGTGAATTTTCATTTATTAATTGGTAAAATTTTAAAAATGCAACCTTTAATTGGTGTAGATTAAAATATTCTAAATCTAATCAAGTGGGCCAAACGAATTTTATCAACAATCTTTGTTCTTCTTTTCGTGAAACTCTCAATTCCCTGAAGATCTATCAAGGGAACTAGCAGCAGCGACAATGAAAGATCACTGCCTTCAGCAAATACAGTTTTGTCCGGCGGGCAAAGGAAAATTATTGGAATTTTATATAAACTAGAATCGATGAGCCCTTTAACACCGATCGAGTTCCTTGAACTCTTTCACCTTCCGATCATCATCAGTGGAGAAAGATCTGGCCATGGTGGTTCTTGAATTTTTGTAACTGAGCTATTTAGGACAAATGGTTGACTCTGATGCTATATCGATTATGGCAATGAAGATGATTCTTTTGATGAGGACATATAACCATCTTCACCTCTTGGTCAAAGAATCAGTAGCCGCACCACCCATATGAACTGAATAGCAGATGTTGTTCCCATCACGCTGTCAGTGACTTTCTAGTTAAATAATTAGTTGTTTTATTTATTTTGGTCGGGATAAGTTGGATTAGGGCTCCAAGCAAATAGATAGACAAAATTGCCCTTTTAAATTCATCATGTGTCGATCACATAACCTCCTCCATCGTGGGAGTGATCGGAAATCGATGGTGTGAACTGTTATGGCAGGTTTTAAAACCATGTAGAGTCGTTATGGTCGAAAAAAAATATAGGAGACTATTTTATAATTTGTCCTAAACTTGTGGGATCATATTGGTAAAAAGCCCTAAATATAAACCCTGATTAATTAATTTACTTCATTTGATCAAGAGTTATATAGAAAGGGAAAGGAAGAATTCCATTACCTTCAACATAAGCTTCTTTAACCTCAAAACTAGTTATGGATTGTTCATTCACTTCCATTCCAATCATACTTTCTTCATGGAAATAAATTAAATAAAATTGAAATTTATTATTCTATCGTCCCTAATTAAAGGTCAGTTATCTCTACTTTTCTTAATCCTTATCATAGTTGTTCTCTTCAATTTCATGCATATTTGATACATTCTTTCCAATATTATTCCTGTTTTTATCTTTCTCTTCATAAAACAACTTGGCTTTCATTTTCAATTTTTTTCCTCCTCTAATAGAGGTATTTTGAGAAAATAAATTTTATATTAATATTGACAAAATGACTATAAACGATTTATAATTAGAGATAGACGAAGTATTAATTAAATCCATCCATTATTTTTTTTCCCCCTTTCCATTTATGCAAAAATTAATCCAAACATGTAAATTCTGTTCGGTTTCTTGTAATCGTGAGTGCATGGAAAGAGAATTTTTGTGTACTACTCTCACTTTTCTCATCTTAAGGTACATCAAAGGTGAAACATTGCTGTCTTAAGTGTGCTATTATTCATGGGTAGAAATCAAATGGCCCGATACAAGGTTTCCATATTTGTGGACCAAAGTTTTCAACGAGACAGCTCTCAATGATTCTCTTGTTTGGTATTTCCAATTTCCTTTTACTTCGTCCTTGAAGAATATAAATGTTGACCTAAATTAGAAATTTCATCAAAATTTTCTTTACAAATATATACATGTAACTAAGTTCACTATTATTTTTCAATACTCTCTTATTTCGAAATTAACTATTTTATTTTTTACTTAGTCTAGTTTTTAACATAATAATATTAATTTAGATTAAAATTTCAATTAATTTATAAAATCATTCATTGAATCTCCAAAGTAGCAAAATTAAAAATACAACGATATTCAATTCAAAACATGAGAAATCTGTTGTTGTTTGGAATAAATGATTAGTGAAAAATAAAAATAGTCAAACAAATTCTTAGTCAATTTGATGTAAATTTATAGCATTATTATAATTTATAAACATTCTTCATTTAAAATTGAATATTAATTCTATTCCTAATATACCCTTTTTACTATAAATAAAGTAAGGATAAGAAGTGATGAGAATTTAATACCTAATTGATACTTGTCGCAATACATACAAGAATAATCTTGCAAGAAAAAAAGGAAAAAGACATAATAGGCCAAATGTATCCTGACCTGACTTGGGCCATATTTTGTTAAAGGCAATTTTACAGATTTCATGGCTTAAAATTTTGTTCCAAGTGCTAAATAATCCCATTTAAAATCAACTAATAATTTAAATTTTGAGATTGTTTAAATTCACCTTGAATGAAAAAAAAAAAAACTCATTGCAAACTGGAGTGAATGCCTATCTTGTTCTCGGTAAACTAGGTAGAACATAAAGAAATTATTAGTTAAATATTAAAATGAAAATAAATATCTAATTATAAATCTTTTAAATATGGAATAATGTTATAGACAATTCACTCTACAAAGTGTTTTTGGGTATATTTACATAATCAACATTTGATCAGTTCTATTTGAATGCACATGTAATCCTTTGTATGGTGAGTTAGGTGAATTTTCATAACATTACTCATATATGTTTAATTTTATATGAGAAGAAAAAAAAAAAAAAACGCACATGTCCTTATAATTGTATCCGCGTACATACTCATCGCAAAGCTTCGTTCGTGGAAGATATTCCAATTTTGAACATTACTCTCAAGTTACAGATATTGAACGCTCACTCAATAGCTGTGTGTTATCATAATTAAAGCATTTAAATATATACAGTGATATGATATGCACATTCTGTACGCGTGAGCATCGCGACTCCCTTTTGATTTATAAATTCAGGTTATACATAAAAATACATTGGTATTAATTTATTATGTCTTTTTTTAAAATTCTTTTTAAATATATATATATATATTCATATAGGATTTCTATTATGTGCACTAACCGTGTGCTCCTCGTGTGCACCTGAAGGAAAAATAGCAGAAACCTTCTACGACGTTGTGTTTTTTTAATCTGTAAAGAGAAAGTTGCAACATCGTGAGATAGACAGATTGAAAAAACACAACGTCGCAGAAGACTTTCACTATTTTTCCTTCAGATGCACACGAAGAGCACACAGTTTGGTGCACATAATAGAAATTCTGCATATTTATATATAAAATTTTATAAAATTGAGGTAGTATTTACTATTTTTAAAATTATAAGTTACTTCTTTCTAAATAAATCATTTATCATCATTTTCTTTATCTTTAAATATTAATCGTTTTATAATTACCCATGCATATTAAAATATTTTTATAATATTACATTTTATTTCATGATTTTTTTTATATTTATTTTGAATAAATAAAATTGCAAGAGGAAAAATTAAAAAAGATATTTGGATATAATATAATTATATGTGAATATTCATAATTTTTGTAAGATAGTTATTCAGCCTGAATACTTGGTCAAGGGAATCTTACTAATTAAAGATCTAATATTTTTATGTAGAAATAAAGAATGATTTAACTAATAATCATATGATAACAGTAATGTTTATTATTTTTCAAAGCAGATAGAAGTTTAGTTATTTCGCTTTTTCTAATTTTCAGATTTTAAAAAATAAAAAACTGAACACATAATTAAAGTATATTGCGGCTTTGAAATGCCTGGAAAAGATGCTTTTATAGAATTTCTTCAATGCACTGATAGTGATAGCAGTGGTTACACATAAAATGCAGAATGCATTTCTAAATCGAATCCTATACGCATGGTTCTCATAATAGAATCACTAACGAGAATCTCTAATAAAAGTCAGGCGGCTTCCATCCAGAAGATAATTTTCCATTTAACTTGCACTATAATTCCTATACGAAAATATTAACACCCAACCAAAGCAACCATATCTAAAACTATATCACCTCTGATCAGCAGCAGTCAGTTCGATGACGTTCAAAGCCAACGACTATGTTGGAAAGGAGAGGACATAGCAAGCAATGGGCGGTCTAACATGTTGGACTGCAAAGATGCAATGGCAAATCCTGTTGACTGTGGAACTCCACTCGATGTATTTGGAACTGCACTGCCATTTGGAAAGGACACAAAGAATGAAAACAGAAAGATATAACCCGACTCAAGCCACCCACAAAGTAATAAGGGCTACCTGTAAAATAATGAATTAACTCTTTTATTTGAAAACATTAATTTGAAAAACATACTATCACCGCATGATTGGCAATTATCCAACATTAATATGCTGCACATAACTAATTCCTTAACCCAGTTTTAGCACAAATAAAGAATTTCAGTAGAAATTGGGATATATTATGTATGAATTATAGCATGTTGAATGTCTTTCCTATCCTCATCTTATTTGTTTATCATAAAATCTCAAATGTGAACGGGTTCCGAACAAAACAGAATGGAAATTATTCAGACATGCGATAAATCATCTTTGGGTAATAATTAAGAAGATGACAAAAGAAAATGTTATATAAGTTTGTCAAATAGAACAAAACCTTTTCTACTTAAGTTGGTGGATATACCTGAATGATAAAGATAAGGAAGACTCCACTGGTGTCGATATGCAATCATCATCAGTAGGAAACAGTGACCAAAAAACTGGAAAGCAGACAATCATATTGATGAGAACTTTTTCATCAAACAAGAAAAATATCTTGCTGTTAATGTACTATATTATATCTACATATCCCTAGATACAAAGTTACAAACTCCATGTTGACCAGAAACCTTCACTAATGAAAGAAATATCATGTAATTATTTCAATAAAAATGAGGAAAAAAGAAGAATGCCTACATGCATGTTCCTTTTATATATTATTAATTCATTTGAAATAAAAGGTTGGAAATGTAAAGCTAACCTGATCCTTTTGAGTCGTTTCGAAAACCAGAGCAGAACAGCATATCCTGCAGGTCATCATGAACTATGAGAACAAAATGTTATACAGTGGCATCACACCAGTCAGAGGGTGATATAATGGCAAACCTGGAAAATATTCAACACTACTCACCTCTTTTTGACCTTCATTTCTATGGACCATTTCTGCAGGAAATAAATGCAAAAAAGTAAAGATCACAGAATTGAAGAGAAAGGACATTACATTAAGCAGAATGATATTTTCACTGCTAAAAGCCAGAAAAGGTCCTAGGTTGATTGCACAACTTTTGTGCTATTTAAAATGAGAAATACACTAATAACAACTAGAGATCAATAAACAAAGTCATCATCCTAATGTACAAAATTGAATCAGAATTTTATATAGAGGGAAACCTATTCCAGTCATAGCTTGTCGCGATAGGTGATAGAAATACTACAGCTTATATAGCCAACACTAACTGTTAATATGAACATCAAGAGTAAGAAATGTCATACTCACATTCCATCTTTATGAGCACAGTTCACCACCTAAGGGTGAGGAAGGAATCATGGTTTTTTTTTCTTCTTTTTGCTTTTTACTGAGGAAGGAATCACAGTTGAAACCAGCATTTTATTAAGCTCAAAAGAGAGGAAAAATGGTAAAAAGAACTAGACCTGATATAACAGTTAAAGTAATTTTAACCGATTATCAATTTCTTTGAACAAAGTACTGCTGTTGCAATACTAAATCTCATAAGCCAAGCAGTATCTGAAAGCAAGATTTTACCAATACTAGGACCACTGGGTTTCAGAGCCAAACTCAATCCAAGAAAGCAATCATCTGTTTGAGAACCAAAGTCCCAGAGATTCAATTCAAGATTTGGTTTTGATCCTGCAGAAATATTGCAATTATTTTCAATTGTAGCAGTAAAATATTAATTGCACAAGTTATTGAACAGAACTGCGAATATTTACCAATGTTGCTAAGTGTTAGCTGCAGGGGATCCACAGGTGAATGAGGAATACAATAGCCAACCTAATCCGATTGCCCATGTTAGGTGACTTATGGGCGATTAACGAATTATCAAAGAATAAAAAAACATCTATTACCTGAAAGAAGGAATGCTGTAAGCATTGATCTGCTGTTGGTCTCTTTTTTGGATCCCATGAACAAAGTTGCTAAATGGCAAAACAGGAAATGAATCTTAAAATTTTATTTCTATGTTTCTAAAAAAAGAAGCAAACAAATCACATTTCATTAAGTCAAATTTTATTGGTACCAATAATCACAAAAAAAAAAGAAAAAGAATAAGAATAAGAATAAAAAGGTACCAGTAATCTATTACCTTGATTAAATCAGTAGCTTCTGGGCTTGCATTAGGAACAACATCTGAAAGATTTGCTGGCATAATCTGCTTCCAAGAAACCAAAGCAGATAAGGTGAAATCATAATGAATTCAAGCCCATCAGGGGCTGGGAGGAAGGGAGGGAGGCACAAAATGCAGAAAGAAATTTCTGACAGTCTCAAATGAACTCACTTCAAAATAACTGATGTCAACCCATCGAGAAATGCTTCTTGCTTCAGGAAAGACTGTCCAATCAGGTTGGCCAAGAACACAACATATCTTGTATAGCTGATCCATTTCACTGCAAATACAAAACACAGGATCCCTAGATGCTCAAGGATGCAGCTGTGGAACTTAATTAAACTACTAAACTGCTGTTCTAGATAATAGTATCCAAAAGGTCTGATGAAATATTCAGTGCAGCTTTTAGAGAGTGTTACATCTTAACAATTACAGTATCATTTTGGTGCATTAATAAAAGTTAAACCACTGGAAAATATGCATCAAAAGGAACCCAAATGCATTCGACCAGTGTAGATGGCAAAATAGCATGAAGGAAACTTAAGGTGGTTGAAATCAAAATGAGATTTTGGATTCACCTTTCTCCAGGGAAGATTGGACAAGAAGTGAAGAGTTCAGCAAGTATAGCACCAACTGCCCACATATCTACAATGTAGGAAGATGTACTCTAGTTGGTCCATAAAATCAGAAAATAGAAGTGGAAGCAAACCAGAAGAAATTGTCCAAAATATGATGAAGAAGAAAAAAAAAACAAGAACTTAATACATAAAACAACTCAAAGACAACTTCATTAAAAATTTGTCTATAGAGGCAAATGATCAAATTTATACACAACTTATTGTGTGTGTTCATCTTGCTTTGAGTGATTCTACAATAGTGAAGACCACTGTGACCTCTCAACAATGTGGTGTGCTTTCAACAACTTCGCAAAAATATCAGTGAGCTTAGAACAGAGAAAAACAAATTCTTGCATATTGTCACAACAAGAAATTTGAAGATATTGTTATATACCAATTGCAGGGCTATAAGATGAAGATTGCAACAAGACTTCTGGTGCTCGGTACCTTAGAAAGACAAGTAATTACCATAAGGCATCAGAAACGGGTAAAAAAGGAATACAAATAATTGTTTAAATTTGCTAAGTAACCCACCAGCGAGTAGAGACATAATCAGTAAAAGGAGGCAGTGATGACACTTCTCTAGCCATTCCAAAGTCAGCAATTTTGATGATGTCCTTCGTTACCAGCAAATTTTCTTGAGACAAAGGATTTTGCCCAACTTATCAAAACCAATTTACACATATTTCATTAACAAAGAATGTTAGATAAGTATAGATCTGAAGAGAATAATACCAGGTTTTAAATCCCGATGAAAGTATCCATTAGAATGCATATATTTAAGCCCTTGCAGCAATTGAGCCATCATGCCTCGAATTTCGTCCTCTGTGAAAAGTCCTTGCCTTTCTCTCATTATTTGGTATAGATTATGTTCCTGGGAAAATATAAGTGCACAATCAAGATACTTCAGAGAAGATGTGTTACTGAGACATATTTCAGTCAGCTGACCGTTCGAACAGAGAGAGATATATTGATTTTAATCCAGACCTGTTGAACATTTCAAACAAATGGAGTGCAGAATTATAGTATTTGTTTCTTTTCAGACAAATCAAAGGAATTCCCAAATCAGACCAAATCCTTTCCTTCCAAATGTTCATTAATGGATAAAATAAAGGGATTGAAAACTGTTCTTCTACCCACCTAATACATTAAGAAAGTTGCCTGGATGAAAAATTAATTGAGAAATATTCCCCTGCTTAAATTTGAACAGTCAAAGAGAACCCAATGGAAGATCCAACAAATATCTAAAGACTTTAACAATTGGCAGATTATAAATCACAAGGAGGTTAGGAAAAGGTTCATCATCGATGGCATGTTAGAGACTCAATAAATCTCCTAGCTACAAGGAAAAGATTAAAAGCAAAAAGGGGATGAACTAGGTGCTCTGAATGAGAAACCCACATAAATAACTAGAGCATACCATATATTCAAATACAAAAAAGAGTTCACTGTTTTCTCGAACAATCTCTTTTAGCTTGATAATGTTCGGATGATTCAACTTCAAGAGGGACTGCAACAAAGAGAAAAATGATGAATGTTAAATTGTATGAGTTGTAACAGGGAAAGAAATCCTAGTTAACCAATTGTTTAAACACTGAGGTTAGAATTGAAGAACAAATCAGACATGCCTTGACTTCTCGCAGATTTACACATTCATCCCAGTCATAGAACTTCCTTTTCATTTTCTTGACTGCAACCTGTAACAAATTTGAAAGTTCACTATGTTTAGCAGCAGAGAACAGATATTCTACACGATCACCAATTATCAAATGCTCCTTAAGAAGGATTAGGAAAGTCAGTAAGTGATTCCTTACAATCTCTGATGTTTCAAAATTAATGGCTTTATATACACTTCCACAAGTTCCATCACCAAGCTCTTTCAAAATTTTATACCTGAAAGCACATATCCAAAGAAAATACAACCATAAGATTAAGCCAAGATACAAACAATATTAGTGACTAGATTGAAGAATATGAGCAAAGAGTCTCACCTATCCATAATAATCTTTACAACAAATGATGATCGTAATTTGTTCAATGAACTTCTAACCTCCAAAAAGAGGTTATTGTATTGTCAGAACAGTGTCTAGCACTGGGTTGTAGATATACATCTGTGTTTATATGCTGCATAAAATATAATATGACATAAAAGGCCCACTTCTCAATGTAGGAGTGATTAAAAATCAACCAAAAAGTTATCAACATGCTTAAGTGCAGCCTCTACAAGCTGCAATGAGAAGTTATCATCTAAGTGCAGCCACTTTTCTCTGTCAGATCCTGGATTTAACTTTGGTAACTTCAATTGCATCAAAGAAAACTACGTCATATCAATCTCTATGCCTTTTGCATGAACTCCAATATTCCTATCTGTAAAAAGTTGAAGAAGAAAACTTTGAAATAAGCATGAAAGTTAAGAAACTCATAATCAAACAGATGGCCAGAGAAGGAAAAATCCAATTCCTTCAAGAGAAAAGAAAAGAACACAAAAATTATCATAAAATCAATAATGTGAAGAGGTTAGGTAAAAAAAGAATCAAAATTTCAACTTCTTTTTTATTTTATTTTATTTATAAAGAATTAGTATTTCTAGAATTGAAACAATAAGCAATTGATAGTACACTTCTTTCAGGATAACAATGAGCAAATTTTAGCATTCTTGTCTAACAAATTGATGCTCATTTATATAGTCCATAGACATAGAACTAAACCTAATCTCCATCTAAATCTAGTCATGCCAAAGTGTAAGGACACAGATAAAATGGTATCCTTCTCTTGGAGATGTTAAAATGGTAACCTTACGGCAAGAAATCTATAACAGTCAAAAAGAATTAGATTTGGAAGAGAACACACTTGAACTAATCATCTTTAAAGAAGATATGAAACCTAAACACACTTATAAAGGAGACAAAACAGGTATATATATGATCGAGAAAAAAATGATCAGACTGAGCGCAAAAACATCACTTTTACTATCAATCAGAGGCAGTAAAAAAATTTACACATGTAAACACCAGTTAAACAGCTTTTTCTTATCAATTCGATAACCACAAAAAGTATTCAATCCACAAAAAAAAAAAAAAATTAATTCACAGAAAACTCCTCCTCGAATCTTCCAACGGAAATTCAACTGGATAGAGTGTGTTGATGAAGGAAGAAAAAATAGATAGAGAACACCGAAGAAAAAAAAGAAATGCTTGACTACCTAGACGCAGGATTTGTATAGAAACAAACAATTGAAGCCAAAAACACAACATAATGCAGCTAAAATCACGTTCAAAATATGTATTAAAAAAGAAAACATCAAAATCGTCGAAAACTAAATAAGTTATGATCATAATAACAATTTTCATCCGGAAGTGCAACTCACCTTTGATGCTGAGAGAGATGCCAGAACCAAAACAAGGATCCAGAGAGAGAAAGTTGAAGATTAACACACCTCCGTTAGAAAATGTCAGAACGACGTCGTCGGAAACAAGAGAAAGAAGAAGTAGAGGGAAAAAGAAATTGTAGAGAGAGAAAATTGGAAGCTTGTACTGTTGGCATATAACAGCAAAATCCGCAGAAGCAGCGAAGGAGAAGGAACCAAAGAAATGCGGAGAAATCTTTAATTAAACTTTTTAAAATGAAAAAGAAGGGGAGGATATTTTAAAATTTTAAAAGATTATGATTTTTTTATTATAAAATAAAATTAAATACAGGTTGTTACTGCGTAGTGGCCGGTGGAAAAAGAGAGGTGGTCCCCGTATTCATTTACATTAATACCCTTTCTGTGCTTCTTAAATATCGACATTTAGTGTAGTCTGACGATTTTGCCCTACATTGGTTTATCCGGTGCAAATGCCGGGCATATTATTTAGGCTCAAAGTTTGAATCAGCCCGAGGACGAATTCAGCCCAATTATAATACTTTTGAAAGGGATAAATGGGGCCCACCATTGATTCGTTCGAGGTGTCTAGATAGATAGGATGGAGTAGGATTTGGTTCAAATGAATTGTGATTTAAAAATATTTAAAATTTATTTTTTAAAAATAAATATAATTTTGAAATTTTACTAATATCTCAGCTCAATTATGTGAACCTTCCACGAATTTTACCCCGTCGATCAAAATCTTTCAGAAGAATTAATTATTTAGTTAAATACCTAAAGTATCATTTAGTCAAATAACTTACTTGTTGAATCAAATTGAAGTATGAAAGACCTTTAAATGTAATTGTAGAGAAAAATAATAAAACTTTATAAGAGTGGTATAAAATCATAATATTAGCGTCATTCGTCTTTTAAGTGTTTTCTAAGGTTTTGTATAAGAATTAAAAATATAAATTAATGAATTAAATTTTAAATTGATTGAACTAAAATACTCTTGCAATAAATTAATCATAGTTATATTCTGTTAACTCTCACTCCTCATTTTATTGGATAAAGATTTTCTTAATTAATGCGTTGTTGAAATTGACTAAAAATATATTAGAAAAAAGAACAATAAATATTATCTTTAAAATTGAAATATAGTGCTTTCATAAGAACAACAGACAAAAAGAAATGGAGGGAGTAAATTTTTAGGTTAAAGACACATCTTAACCATGAAGTTAAAGATGGGCATTAATTTTAAAAAAAGACAACACTAATAACTAAAATATTTTGTAGGAGCATAATTATTTAGAAATTTTTATTGCGAGGATAAGATTAATTAATATTTAAAAGGTTTTTTCAGCTAAGATAAGTTTAAAATATAACACCGCGGAAATTCAAAAAGTATTCTATGATAAGACTAGGAGGCATGAACCAAATTTCCACCGGATTTTGTAGGAACGGAAAAAGGAAATACTAAGGAAAAGGACACGTACATTACTTTCTTTCTTTTTCTTATTCTTGTATATGTTCCATGTAATGTCTTCAAAAAATAGAGAGTGCATGAAGCTATGAGAATGTACATCCTCATATATAATGATAGAATGCGCCGTTAAGTATCTAAAGATTAAAATCTTTAGTTAATATTTTTAAAAAATAAAATCTTTAATAAAAAAATTATTTTTAAAAAATATTTTTCATAAATTATATTGTAAAAGAATAAATTAAACTTTAGGGATATTAGATCAAATTTATTATTATTTTTAAATAAAAAGAAGTTAACTGTTAACTTTGACCTTTAAAAATTCTCTAGTGGACTCTATAGCATTTTTGTATAAAGGTGCGCTCCGGAGCGCGTTCTAACTGTTACGGTAACGGAATTTTTGTTCCCCAACCAAGCGGAGCAAAAATTCCGTTACTGTAACGGTTGGAGGGCGCATTAAGGCGAGCTCCGGAGCGTGCCTTAGCAAAACCGTATAAATATATATATATATGTATTTATGAGTTTATATGAAAATGTTATAGAGTGTTATGAAACACAAATTATGGAATATTTCAGTTAAATCTGTAACGATAAAAGTTAACTATCAATTATTTTCTTTTAAATAAAAAATAAATTTTGTATAGAGAGTAAGTCTACTATGTGCGTACTCACACACAACGTCTGTGTGCGACCCTTTTTTTTTCAAAATGCTCCATTAGAACGACGTCGTTTCAGCCTCTTCTGAAAGAAAAAAGATTTCAGACAACCCCAAACCAAACCCTTTTCAAATAGAGACAAGCCCTCAACTGCGATTTTGCTCCCTCTCCGTGATACAATCTGGTGTGACCTCCTCACCGTTGTTGACAATCCAATGCTACCGCAGCTTGTCCTTCTGCACCCATCTTGTCGTTGAAACCAAAAAGTTTGTTGTGGGCTGTGTGCTAAGCAACGGGAATTTTAGTTGGAAGAGAGAACTCCTTCCGAGACTTTGAAGCCTAGCGACCTCCTCATCGTCGTCACTACATAGCTTCCGAATCTTGTCCTTTTGCACAACTTTGAAACGCCGGAACTAGATCAAAGCTGAGTGACAGTCTATCTGTGTGTGATTTCACACATTGTTGAGTTCAAAAATTATGGATTTAGATGGTCAAATTCAAGAATTCTTTTTGAAAATATAGTTTGTGTTGGATTGTTGAATCATTCGAATATTTTATCAAAAATCAGGGTTTGAAAATGTTTTCCCATTCTAGCAATAATCTGTGGATAGAGGTCAAGAATTGTTGTTGATAATATGTTACTAGATGATCTTACACTTCAAGAAATGCTTCAGAAATTTTGCCAATCTGATCTTACTTGGCTTTTTGATGTGGTATACTACCCAGGGGATCTTTGTGCGCACTTGTGATCTTTGGTGGCATAACTCCTCAGTTAATGTGCATGCTCACTACACTTTTACTACATTTTAATCATGGATAAAAGCTTTCCATTTATAGAACTCTCGGAAACTTCATAATTGATTCACTTGAAAATTTCCTGTATTGTTGAAATGTATTATGTTCACAGTTTCATGTGTTTGAATAGGTGCTCAAGTATTAGTATTTGGGAGTTTTGGGAGCTAGGTAACAGAGTTAATCTCTTATTTACAAAACAAAAAAAGAAAAAAAAAAACATTAATTTCCTGGATCAACGCTTACTTTTAACCTTGCAAGAAATTCTATGTAACTTGTAATTGCTTTTCAAGCATGTGAAGTTATATAAAAAGTAAATAGCTTGTACAAGCCTGAAGGATTAACAACACAATAGCCTATAACCACACTTCAAATATGCTCTTGAATATGTCATCTTCTACTAGTTTTATCAAGACTTTAGTCATAAATTGTTTTGGAAATTCAGTTTTTAGAATACCTGGATAGGTTTTGTTCCTAGAAAATGTGTCCACAACTTCCCATTGCTCGAAAGGTTATTACTTAAGATTACTTAATATCATAGTTCGTGTGCAGGTTACTTGTGGAAAAAAGTTTACAGATTGCTGAGTTATTAAATGATGAAAAAAGATAAAAGAAATACCCGTACGGGGAGTGAACGTTCACCAAATGAGAGAAGCAAATGGGTGAACTCAGCCTAAGCTTCTGCCAGTTCTTGGTGTAGTAGAGTACTTGCAATAATTGCATTGTCAACTTTCCTCCGGTAAACCTCAAGACACTCCTGTTATTGATGCTTTGGACATGGTTCTTTTTGCAGTTCATTCCATCAAAATTCATGCTTTTTACTGTTTCAATGTTTTGGTTTGATGGATATACTTGCATGCTGCATAGGAACCATCTTTTGCTTATGGCAATTATCTAAAATTTGGGATACTACTTTTTATTGGAACCCTGGAATCTAGTCCCCCTGATTGCAAACAGTAGTGATTTTTAGCATTGCCATATTTTGCTTATTTTTTCAAACCTGATTGTAGCTTTTGGTGGGCCGTCATGCCTTCGAGCAATTTGATCTTGGTTATAAGATTGCTACTTGGTTAGTCCTTGCTTCGCATTGCTGGATTTTTACCGCTTGCCACTTGTAATTGCTTGTTTTACTAAACAAACAATTTGCTGGATGATCGTCCTTAGCTACTCAGGGCACTCGATTTCCTCCCCCCTTTGCATTTGTGATCAACTTTGGTGTCTTCCTTGTCTCCTATTTAGTCATTTCATAAATGATGGACACTTTCCCTCATAACAATTATCAGGATGATGATTTTCTTACCCACATATCAATACTCTCGTGGCTAAACCTACATAAATTTACTTGCAAAATTGCAGACCGGTGCTACAACTCCTTAAGCTACTTTAGAAACTATCTGGTGGGGGCAATGCCAACATCAAGTATGAATGATAACATTTTTCAAAAAAAAAAAAAAGGTGATTGTGGAGGTTACATGTTGTCAAGGATATCGCAATCTGCACTTTACGGGAGTTCCGTGCCAATGTCGAAAAGATGCTCGAAGCACCTTTTATTTTGAATGCCAACATGAAGAAGATAATGTATTGCCTTTGTGTGATTGTTATACTTCTAGGAATTTTTTTATATAAGAAACGATAAGTTGAATATGTAATTTCAAAGGAGTTAGTTTTTAAATCGAGATACTTGTCATTGGATTGACATCCTGGTGCTCTTTTATTTCTCTTTTGTCACAATCTATTCTCTTTGGAATAGATTTTTAGACATGATTATTGTCATGTATTGTAATGCCTTGTCAAAATACGAATGAGTACTTGGTTTAATATCATGTATATTCTTCTTCATGTAAATAAGTTCTTTCTTTACCAGAATACAGAATGCATAATGTCCATGATATCAATAGCAGTTGCCATGTACCCCTTAGATTTGATTTGACAAGATTCCCCAACCTAATCTCTTACCTGTTTGAAACTAAATTGGTTTTTCCACCACCATTATTTTGGTCATTGCAAAATTGAATCTTAGATAAGTACAGACAAGCAGGCAAGTCTTGTATATTGGGTATGAAAAATTCTCTGTGTTTCCCCTTTCCATGTGTTGCATTAGAGCAAGCAGGTCAGTACAGACTAGTAGTTTCCCTCTGTTTCTTTTTTCCTTCGGCCAATCCCCATTAAATATGACATTAAGCTTACCATAGACAAGGCAACAATTAAAACATGCATGGCATTATTAGCAATTCATCAAACTAAAATATTTGACACTTGAAAAGTTACAACACAGAAATTAGAAAGGACCAAAGAAAACATGAATTAAAATCACTAATGATCAACTAATTAAAATAAATATCAATTACACTATGTTTGTCGAAAACTTCAAGAATTCATTTGTGAAAACTAGCCAGTTACATTCTGCTTCCTAAGAATTCGAAACTTCCAGTCCATGCAGATGAGAGGTTGATTTTCCATCTATTCCATAAGCTTCTCCAAGTTGTGAAGATTAGATTTCTCTCTTTCAGCTCCTCTAGCACTTCAGTGACTTGATCTGAAGTAGCTTCCTCACCGGAATTAAGGAAAACATTTATTTACCAGGCAAGTGAAACTCAAAAGACCCATTTTGCATCATTTCAAAAGCCATTTCTCATATTCAACTTGTTTGATTTTTTTTTCCTCCATTTCCAAAAGCTTCAAAAGGGGTTTCATTATCTCCAATTTTGGATAAGCTCACTTCTTTCAAGAGTACCAGTAAGAAAGGTTCAATGGTTATTATTGAATACCAGTTGCTAGTAGCTGCAGTGCCACCAACCAAACCATCACCCTCTCCTCAAACCAGGCCTCTTCCACCAGCACCGCAATCTTCTATGCAGTTCTTGTGCTCCCAGCTGTTGAACCCACAATCTGCCTCATTCCAAATATCACCGACGACCACCAGCGGCCATTCATTTAATTTCTTGAATATATCGATCTCTGGCCCAGCCTTGCTTCATAATCATCCACCGTCGCAACTACACAGTGCAGACTCATCATCATCATCTTACTGACAAGAAACTTTCGGGCCTTTTTCCCGAACTTCACACAATCTGGTCCAGCTACTGAACCCATAATCTGCCTCATTCCAGATATCATCGACAACAACCGGCGGCCATTCATTTAATTTCTTGAATATATCGATCTCTGGCCCAGCCTTGCTTTATAATCATCCACCGTCGCAACTGCACAGTGCAGACTCATCATCATCATCTTACTGACAAGAAACTTCCGGGCCTTTTTCCCGAACTTCACACCAACATCGTCAGTTTTCCCATGCCCCTTGCAAAGGCAAGAATGAGTTTATGCTAGTATGGTAAGATTGCTTCTTTGTGTAAAAAATTTGTGACTTGCAGAAGAATGAAATGGTGGTTGTGGCTTAATTGGTTTGTACTAAAGATGGTTGTGCCACTGAGATTTTGGTGGCAAGGGCTCTGTCTTGGATAATGTTTTCAAATTCAATTTTAAGGCTTTTTCATATTCAATTTTAGGGCTTTTTCAAAGTCATGCAGAAGGATAAGATTCGCAAGCTGTGTCGTGACGACGGTGAGGAGGTCGCTCGGCTTCAAAGTCTTGGAGGGAGTTCTTTCTTCCAATTGAAAATCCCGTTGCTTAGCACACAGCCCACAACAGCCTTTCTAGTTCCGGTGACGAGATTGGTGCGAAAGGACAAGCTGCGGCAGCGTTGGATTGTCGATGGTGGTGAGGATGTCGCACCGGATTATGTCGCAGAGAGGGAGGAAAATCGCAATTGAGGGTTTGTCTCTATCTAAAAATTGTTTTGGTTTGGGTTGTTTGAAAACTTTTTTTTTTTTTTTGAAGAGGCTGAAACGACGTCGTTTTAATGGAGCATTTTAAAAGAAAAAAAGGGTGGCACACGGAAATTGTGTGTGAGTACGCACACAGCGAACTTATTCATCATATATATA
>JAOXNR010000001.1:4177854-4193604 GCA_028571225.1 Parsonsia alboflavescens | reverse complement strand
CTAATAGTTCAACTGATATTGATATGTCATCAATGAAATACTGATTTTGCACATGTGATTGAGTTGGTGCTGAAGATTTGGAAATAACCATGATATTTAATTCAGTTTTTCCCCTTTCATTTGTAGGTACACCATATCAGGGGGGCATATTTTTACTTGATATTACATTTCCTAGTGATTATCCATTCAAACCTCCAAAGGTATGTGACCACGTTCGAAGTACTCAAAATCCTTTACTCCACTTCTTTTAGATAAGTGATAGCACTATAAAGTCAAATACTTCACTACGTGTCAAATTATTTAGGGGAGCCCAAGCTTAATTATGAAACTTTTCGATCTATGGATGTTCTTAATTATTGGAAGGACAGCATAGCTCGTTTTCCTAACCTTTCTATCATGGCAAGAGATATGTTGAGCATTCCTATTACTACTGTGGCATTGGAATCTGCATTTAGTATTGATAGGCATGTTCTCACTAAGTATAGGAGTTCTCTTCTTCATGAGCATGTCCAAATGCTTGTTTGCACAAAGAATTGGCTACATGGATTTTCTCTAGCTCCCTATGGTATAATTTCGATATCTTTAATTTTTATTCTTTCAAAATTTATATTGAATTAATTTATTTGTTCTCTTCTTTTTTTGTAGATGGCATTGATAATTCTTGCCTAGAAGTTTCATTGCTTTCAACAAAAGATTAATATGTTACAATTCTTGAAGATCTTGAATCTTGATCAATGAATCTGCAATTCATGAAGTTTTGTTAAACTTGAATTTAGAAATTTACTACTTTAACTTAAATTCTTGTTTAATTTTTGTATTAACTAAATTTGAATATTTGAAGTCTTGTTGAATTTGAAGTTAGAAACTTGTTATTTAGAAACTTGAATTTGAATTTTGATATTACTTTGATGGAATATGAATTTTAATTGTAATTATTATTTTATTATTAAATAATAATAATTGTAATTTTATAATAATAATATTTTATAATAATTTTAATTTTATTGTTATATATTTTATATATGGGATCCATGGGCTTAAGGGATTATGTGGGCCGGAGCTCCTTTAAAATTTTGTGAGTTGTAACTTTATATGAATTGGGACTTATTTAATGTGGGCTTAGGGGTGGGGCTTTGGGGGATTGACCCATTGACGGGTCTAATCAAGTCCGAACCACTTCCAATAAGGCTCAAAGCTCACAAGCTGACTCGCGAGTTAAAATTTAATATTTATATAATATATTTCATATAATTTTATTTAAATTATAAATAGTTATATAGATAGTTTTAATAATAAATATAGTTTAAAATAATCTATTATTTCTATTAAAAAATTATATGCTCAGTTCGATTGCACATTTACATCGATCATACGTTTTGAATTAAAATCCCATCAACATCCATATAAATTAATGAAATGTCGAGGTATATGTAAATTATCTTGGATATCGTTAAAAAAATTTTTTAAAAAAATGACAACTTGAATGTTCTACATATTTAAATAAACGTACATATATGAAACACCGATGGGATTTTGCAGGAAAGAGAATGAGTGAATGAATGTGGGCGGAAGAGTTGAAGATCTCCGGTGAGGGATCTATGGATATCGGAATTTTGTATTTTATTTGATGTTGGGTGAACGAGGTAGTATCGATATTGCCTCAATGGACTAATGAAAAAGAAGATATATTTATATATATTTCAGATAAAAATGGCCTTAAAAAATATATTTTCAAGTACTTGTCAATGGACCTACAATATTACTCGTAAAAAGAAAAAGTTTAAACGTATATGATCGAGAAATAATTGTTTTAAGACTCTTTAAGGAGATTTTGCCTTTTATAAATACTAGTTATTGTTATATTTATAATAAAAATTACATTATCAAATGTCGATTTCGATTAGTTTGGGATCTCTGAGTCCTTTTCATATACCATTTTCTTTAAATGTGTGCTTTAACTTGACTAAATCTTTGAATTTTCATTGTTGTTTTACTTTAATAGTAACTTTACTTTTGATTTTCAAATCTCAACAAATTTCTTTTTCTTTTGCTTTTTAAATTTTTGTTTATTCCCTTCATTATTATTTATAAATCACAAGTAACTATTTTATCAACATTAAAATAATATTTCCCCCCCCCCCCTAAAATATCTTTATTTATGATTTTAATTGAATTAACAATAATAATTAAAAAGAAAAAAGAAAAACAAGAATAATATAATAAAAGAGGTTAGTAAAATTCCTAATAAATTAACCATAAACGCTTACACCTTCTAAGAGAGTATTACATTCAAAGATATCAAGATGGTTTATTTGAGAGAGAGAGAGATGCTGCCTTTTCCAGCTGGACAATTATTACAGTGAGCTTGTGTACTCAAATGACATTCCTTAAATTATGAACTCCTATGGGTTAGTTTCTTTCTTTCATAAGCTGTAACCTTTATAATCTCTACCTAACTTCACATCACTCTTCTATTTTACGAACTATAAATTAGGAGACGCCGGGCATAAATTAATTAGTAAAATAAGGAGAAATGGTGTATTTTTATTTTTTATTTTTTTTAAAATGCAAGTTCAAATTCTATTTTATTGCGTTTTTATATTAAATTTTGAGTTAAAATCAGATAGTACTAGATTCTAAGGAAGAGAACCTCATCTAAGGAAAAAATGTTTGTTGAGCTTTGCTTTTTACCAAATTGAGGTGAAACCGAAGGCTGAAGCAACCTTCATTCATTCTGGTTCCAAACCTCATTCATTTAATAATCTTTTATTTCAAAATGTTTATCACTTAACGATGAAGTATTTGTTTAAAAAATATTTCATAGACACATTTGGAACAAAGCAAGTAAATTTCTCCTATAATCCTTAATAGTCAATTTTTTTTTTCATCTTTAGCAACAATATTTTATTACCTTCACAACTCACATCACTTTTTGTTGAGGAGAGAGAAGAAAAAAGAGATTAAAATTCAAAATCAATAATAAGGAATAAAATCATTCAAAAGAGATTATGTTGTAATCACTTTAATTTGATAAAAAAAAAATCTTAAGTAATAAATATTTTGAAACAGACAGACAGAGTATTTCCTACACTCATTTTTTTTAATTGATTTTAAGGATATTTATTGTCTAAAATTTCACAAAATCGAGTTATAAGCTGTGCTAGCAACATTTTCATACTGTCTTCTGTATGGCGAGGTTGAATTCATCTCACTCAGTCCCACAGATCCTTCACATCCCCACACAATTGCTGGGAGGAAAAAAGAATCTGAACTCATTTCTGAAAGCCATTCAAACTCCAGACGTTTTACAATGAAGATTATACATTTTATTGACGATTAACATGTTCACATAATATAAGGAATTATATACAAGAACTGCTCATAAGGGAACGTGATCCCCAAGATTATATACCATTTATATGCATTACACACACACACACACACACACACACACACATATATATATATATATATATATATATATATATATATATTCTTCCAGTAACTACTAATACAGAAATCAAACTAGTTCAATAGGGCTCCACAATGATCTTCCCAGTAGCATGTCCATCAACACTCTTTGTCCAAGCATCTTCAGCCTTGCTCAGAGGATGCTTTGAGTCTATTATGACCTTGAGTTTCCCCTCTTTCACCAACTTAACAAGATAATCCAGGTCCTCCCCTTTAGGGGTACAAAGCATTGGCAACAACTGCTGCTTAGAAAGAGTTAATTTCTTCACAGCATAAGTGCAAAAGGCACTCATTCCAGGAGTGAGATCTATGACCTTCCCATTTTCACTCAGATTAGGCCGAAAGGTTGACCATGGAATCCCAGTGGAACAATGAATAACAGCATCATATTTCTTTCCTGATGGACTCTTAAGGGCAGCTCCCTCTGGAGTCTTGTAATCAATAACTTCATCTGCTCCCAAGCTCTTAACAAGCTCAATATTCCTTGCTCCACAAGTGGCTGTCACATGGACATTTCCCAGTTTTGCTATCTGAACAGCAAAATGACCCACCCCACCAGAGGCAGCAGTAACAAGAATGTTCTTCCGGGAATCGCTACTGTCAAGCTTGACCCCTGCATCCCGGACAAGGGCCTGATAAGCGGTAAGACCAGCTAGGGGAAGAGCAGCAGCCTCAGCAGTTGATAGTTCTCGTGGTCTCAGAACTGTCAAGCTCTCTTTAGCCACAGCATATTCTGCTAATCCGCCTCCGTACTGTCATCAGAATCCAAAAACAAAAAAGATAATTATTCTGAATGAATTTGTGGAAAGAAATTGAAGAATCATTTGGCATAGTCATAGCATAAGATAAGACTTTTAACATAATATAATATATCACTTACCATAAAATTAAGGATAGATATGACCTTGTCCCCAGGTTTGAATTTCTGTACTCCGGATCCAATTTCCACTACCTCTCCTGAAAGATCAACACCTGCACAACCCAACAAAAATTTTAAGATAAGAGAACAAAAATTTCCCCCTTTTTTTGGTGCTAAATTGAAAAACAACATCAATGCTGTGAATAGGATTCCTTGTATTGGATGATCGAATCTTCTCAAGTTAACTCTTGACGGGAAAATGAATCTCAGCTTATTTCTCCAAAAGATTGATTCTCAGTGGAATATAAATCTTATCCTTATGCTTTTCAAAAATTGCACATGAAGCATTTAGTAGATGCATGCCATCTTTGATGATGAATATTCTTCATGACCATTTTCAAATAAATAATATATCAAAATCATATCACAAGCAAATATACACTTATATAATTATAAGTTAACCACAGTATAACCAAGTGGAATAATAGCTTTTATTCACTTACCAGGCGTATAAGGAAATTTGCGTGGTAAAAAAGGACGTCCTACACCTTTTCGCATTTTCCAATCAACAGGATTCAAACTTATGGCCTCCAATTTCAGCAAGAGCTCACCTTTAGCTGGGGTGGGTACGGGAACTTCAACATGCTACAAGTAGCAAATGGGCACCAATTTAGATATCACTCACTCATAATCTAAACTAGTCCCTCGACTAGAATTGAAGGTTTTGAACCATTAGAATGTTTTAAACTAGTTAAAACATTGACAAAAAATTTGAGACATTCACTTCCTCTAGAAGAGAGCATTATATTAGTAGCCAAGGAGTTCATTTAAGTTGTTGATCACTGTCTGGAAATGATATTTATTCCTCTAATACCCACGCAAAGTGTAGAACCCTATAATCCAACTATCTAATTTGGGTTCTGGGCTGTTTCTGACCAACAAAAAAAATTTGATCTTTTCCCTTCATTATCAATCTATGCGATTTAATTCAAAGACCACAACGAAGTTCTTGAAAGAATCTGCAAACAAGGAAGGAATTTATGGGAATCAAATTGAACTTACCTTCATACCAGCAGCTCCAACCCCGTAGGAATCAAATTGAACAGCACGCATAACCTTCTGCGCCATGTCTCTCTGATTACAAGATTCCTCACTCTCTTTCAAACCTCAAACTGGCTATCCTATAGTATCTATAATAATAAGGAAATTTCCGATATAAACCAACAACAAAAGAGTAGGGCAAAGTTCAACTTTAAACGCCCTCGTGTTTGAAATCAAGGAGGCCGACGAGATTGAATATTAGTAGTATGGTGGAGAAAGTTCAAAACCTGGGACTTCCTATCTGCTACACCTTTCCTTTCCCTAAAATTAGTTTGACCAATTTCTCAGAATGAACAGTTTTTCACTTTCGAGAACGTTCTCCAAATACTTGGCAAATACTTCAAACAGTTGGCGGGCAGTATTTAATAGCTTTATAAGGAGAAGAGAAATTAGGAGATATAAAGAAGGAAAAAGATGAGATGTGGGATTTCACAGAGGTTTATGAAAGGAAAAATTTTATTACCATTTGCAAGTTAACTCAGAAAAATAAGATAGTTTCTTCTGGTCCAAGTTGCAACGTACCACTTCCATGGCCTCTCGAAAATATGGACACAATTGTCGCATAGTCGAAGCAAAAGGATAGATGGAGTACTTGAATCAAGAAAAGTAAAATGAAGAAAAGGATATGCAAATTGAATTGCACAAAGTCAAGCTTTACATCGCCACCACACAGGCTAGCATTCCCAAAAAGGGCATCAAAGCAGAAAATGACACTCAAGATAAATGATTCATTCAACAGAGCACCGAACTGCTTGCAAGCAGCAAGGATGCTAAACATTCCATATTTAGAAACTAGCATTAGACCATATTAACAGTAACATTTTATCAACACACTTTACGATGAAAAACCATCTTTCATTACTCGGCTTTTAGGGCTCCACTACAATCTTCCCTGTAGCATGGCCATCTATACTTCTTGCCCAAGCATCTTCAGCCTTGCTCAGAGGATGCTTGGAGTCGATTGCCGTCTTGAGCTTCCCCTCTTTCACCAACTTAACAAGATAATCAAGGTTTTCTCGTTTGGGAGACATAGCCATGGGCACTAACAGCTTCTTAGACAGAGTCAATTTCTTCACGGCAAAGGTCCACATAGCACTTGGGCCAGGTGTGAGATCTATGACCTTTCCTTGTGCACTCAGATTAGGCTCAAAAGTAGACCAAGGAATTCCCATGGCACAATGAATTACAGCGTCATATTTCTTTCCTGATGGACTCTGGAGAGCAGCTCCTTCGGGAGTCTTGTAATCGATAACCTCGTTTGCTCCCAAGCTCTTCACAAAGTCTATGTTCCGAGCTCCACAGGTGGCCGTTACATGTGTGTTGCCCAGTTTTGCCAGTTGAACAGCATAATGTCCCACCCCACCGGAGGCTGCTGTAACAAGAATGTTCTTCTGTGGACCACTACCATCAAGTTTAACCCCTGCAGCCTGAGTGAGGGCCTGATGGGCAGAAAGACCCGCAACGGGAAGTGATGCGCCATCAGCAGCTGAAACTTCAGGTGGCCTGGAAACTGTTAAGTTCTCCTTGACTACAGCATACTCAGCTAATCCACCACCATTCTGTCATTCAAACTCACAGAACTCGCAATTAGGAAATTAACTTTAATTAGGGGAATAATTGATTTTACTGTCATCCACCTAATGTCTCTTAAGGAACATGACAAACTGTAGGTCCACTTCGAAACAGAAAAGAAAAAGGTCGGGGAGAAAAAGTTGGACCCTGATATAAAACGAAAGGGAAAAATGACTCACCATATGATTAATAATTGCTACAACCTTATCCCCAGCTTTGAAATCTTTTACTTCAGATCCAGTTTCCACTACCTCTCCTGCAACATCAGTTCCTGCTCCAACCGTACAAAGAATGGTAAAAAAGGAAACGTATTGGTTAGCATTGAGCATATTCTCTGTACTGCTCTTAGTATAGGCAGGGACTAATTGATCCAAAGACTTCAATGAGCCATTCATCAGAAGTACTTTTTATTGAGATACTCTGAACTTAAACTATTAAGGAGAATAACATGCAGTATTATGCATGTTCTTTACAAGTGGCAACACAAGAGATTCACATTAACTCCAGAACTATGGAACTCAAATGACAAATGGATAGAATTTTGAATGAAAATGAAAAAAGAGGACAGATGGAATAGAAAATTACTCTTTAAAAATACCAAAAAGAAAGAGGAAAAACAAATAACAATGTCTGAAGCAAGAAATTCATGTCCTATTGAAGTTAACAACTTTGCTACTTCCTGTAATTTGTAAAAACACAAGTCCCGAGTGAACTCCACAAATTTCTCCTGTTGATGGGAAGGTTAATGTTGTATATGATGAGATCCCCCACAAATACTTTATCAAATATAACAAGAAAACATAAATTAGCCAATAATCATAGAAACAAGCTTAAATGCAGATCAAGCTAAGGCAATTAGAGGTTCTAATTCTCACATTAAAATTTCTGCATATGGAGCCAAGAAAATACGCATGAGCACTTTGATTGGAGAACTGACATCAGTTAACCCAGTTTAAACCGGAACAACGTTGTTAAGCTTACCTGGTATATGTGGAAACTTGCGAGGTAGGAAAGGACGCAATAAGCCTTTCTGAATTTTCCAATCAACTGGATTCAAGGTTGTGGCTTCCAATTTCAGCAATACTTCACCTTTATTTGGAGTTGGGACAGGAACCTCAACATGCTAGAAAAATAAATGAACCTTTAGATAAAAATCTACCACTCACTCACATAAAATTTGTTACTAAAAATACAAGTGCAAAAAAGGAAGAAAAAATGGTTCTTTTCCAGTCATCAACTAGATAATTATATTTGTAAGGAAGATATCGATCCACGCTAATGTAAAATTGGTTCATCATTCAAGAACGCGATTGATAATTTGGTTTACATTAAAATTCGAACATTAATCCCTCATTGAAATAAAATAACTACATACCACCAATCACCAATCCAATTACAACACCTCAAAGGCTTTTAATTCGATACTTGAAAAAACTTGAATAGCCCATATTGCGGATAAACCCAGTAAGAGCAGCAGGAAAAAGAAAAAAAAATTGTGAAATCTGCATTAAATTACCTTCAACCCAGCAACTCCACCTCCATATTTATCATACTGCAGTGCGTGCATAACTTTCCCAGCCATTTGCAATTCCTTCCGTTCTGCAACTGCAAGTACTCAAATTGGGGTTTACAAACAAACAAATATTCGGGAAAAAATAGAGAGAAATCACCGTGGATGCTCTGCAACCGAAGAACGCGACTTTCCGAATTGCTATCAATTGGAAAACTAGCTGCGGGGACAAATCGTATTGTGTATTTGAGAGCAACACGTTGGCTAATGGACGGGCGATTTGGCCTTTGTTCTGTTGAGATAAGAATCTGATATACGTGGCGGTTGCATAATATTATGGTAGTAGATTTATAAATCATACAACATCGAGAACGTCGCATTCTGGTACTATTCTGCCACGCTCTAGAGTCCCACGGGGACTTCAATTGAAAAACGTTGCCGCTACCATGAAGTCGTTTGGTCTACGAGGTTCTTCAGAAAATATGGATGTAGACGGTTTATTTGGCTACGTGCAAAGGAGTAGATCATGATTCTGTCTTAATTCTTTTCTTACCCCTCAAGTTATAATTTTTTACGGGACGCTTAAGCTAAGAAATTATGAAACGATGAAAAATAACTAAATACCTTTTTTTTATAACTAAATACCTTTCTTATTAAATTAAATAATTATCTATTTCTATTATATACACACTTAAAAGTCCCATTAGATAATCCTTTAAATTTTGCTTTTTAATAGGTCAATGTGACACTTCTACAAATGAATTTGTTTTTTAAAAATAAAAATTCAAATTACTTTATAAATCTCCCTCAGTTGTAATTTATAGGTTTATTTTAGAAGAAATTTTTTTTTTAGAAAAATACTTCTCTATTCTAAATTTCAAGAGAATATTTGAATTATTTTTTTTTCTTATTCTATTTTAAATTTTCAAAAAAAAAAAAACCCCACTAATATTCATAAATGTTTACCAACAACCGACAACATTCTATTCAAATTTGAGACACATTCTCTTATATTTTAATTTTTTTCATCAATTGGTTAGATTATCAAATTTTGTCTTCGCATAAGATTAAATTTATTATAAATCTTATTAATGCAATCTCATAATAATCAAAAGGGCTTTTAGTCAATTTGATCCCACATGTTTGGATCAAATTATAGTCTGATCTCATAAGTGTTTTTTTTTTAGCTGTTATAGTCCCTTAACATATTATGAATAATTATTATGACCCCTCAACATATTAAGGACAATCATTTTGGTCTCAACTATCATTTTTTCTAACAAAACTTTCATTGGAATCTGTCTTTTTACTAGTAAGAAATAACTTTTCAGGGGCAAAATTGTTTATCTCATTCTTGCTACTCAATATCCAACCAATCCAAGGGTTAATCTAAATGCATCTAAATTTTTTTTTTTTTTAAAGAAAAAATGGATTAGTTAGATTTTGAGATATCATTTTTCTCCTAAAATATTATCCTATGCTGATAAATGACTAATTATGACTAATATTTTATTTAAAAAATAATAGTTAAGATCATAACGAATATTAAAAGTATCATAATAACTGAAAAAAATTTAAGAAATCATATTATAATTAAGTCCAAATACGTGAGACCAAATAAGTTAAAAACCCTAATCAAAATGCACTCTGATTTCGAAAGATTGGACCCAATTCACGGATTTGATATAGGAAGTAAATTGCATATGTGTCAGAGTTGAAGGCTTATTTTTAATTACGCAGAGTTTACGTCATCCTTCCATTTGATAAACTATTGATAAAGCGGATTTGTTGGAGCCCAACATATATTAATTAGCAAAGGGAAGAGATTACGCAGTGCGTGTCTGAATTCTGTATCATTGAAATTGTACATTAAATTTGGAATAAAATCAATGTTGAAATTCCACAAAATAAATCATCTTAAAAAATAAATAAAATTGTTGAGCTTTGCTTTGGTCAAAGAAGGTTCTTCCGTGATTCGCTACCGTCAAAGTTTAACCCCTGCATCCTGGACGAGTACATGATAAGAAGAAGAGCTGCAGCCTCAGCAGTTGATACTTCTTGTGGTCTCAGAACTGTCAAGCTCTCTTTAGCCGCAGCATATTCTGCTGATCCGCCTCCATACTGTCATCAGAATCCGAACACAAAAAAGATGATTATTCTGAATGAATATATAAAAAGAAATTGTAGAATCATTTGCCACGGTCATTGCATAAGATACGTAATCTCACTAATGTTAACTTCAACATGTTCACTAATGTAATCTCGGCACTTACCTTCCTAACCATTACTGGTTGATCAACGCAGAAATAGATAGTTCTTCTGCTCGAAGTTGCAACATGCCACTTCTAGGACCTCTTGAAATATGGACACAATTGTCTCTTTGCAACATGCCACTTCTAGAGCCAGTATTGGAATCAAGAAAAGTAAAATGAAGGAAAGGAAACGCGAACAGAATTACACGAGTCAAGCTTCGCATCCCCACCGCATGCTAGCATTGCAGAAAAGAGAATCAAACCCGAGATAGATGACACGCATTCTACATTTAGAGCACTAACAGTTAACAGTAAACATTCCACATTAGGAACTAGCTCTAAACCATATTAACAGTAACAACTTTATCAACACACTTTACACTGAAAAAAGTTCTTTCATTACTCGCTTTTAGGGCTCCACTACAATCTTCCCTGTAGTATGGCCATCTATACCTCTTGCCCAAGCATCTTCAGCCTTGCTCAGGGGATGCTTGGAGTCGATTGCCGTCTTGAGCTTCCCTTCTTTCACCAACTTAACAAGATAATCAAGGTTCTCTCGTTTGGCAGACAGAAAAAGGGCACTAACTGCTTCTTAGACAGAGTCACTTTCTACACTGCAAAGGTCCACATAGCACTTGGGCCAGGTGTGAGCTCTATTACCTTTCCTCGTGCACTTAGGTTAGGCTTAGGAGTAGACCATGGAATTCACACAGCACAATGAATTGCTGAATCATACTTCTTTCCTGATGGACTCTGGAGAGCAGCTCCTTCTGGATTCTTGTAATCAATAACATCATCAGCTCCCAAGCTCTTCACAAAGTCTATATTCCGAGCCCCACAGGTGGCTGTTACATGTGTGTTGCCCAGTTTTGCCGGTTGAACAGCATAATGTCCCACCCCACCGGAGGCTGCTGTAACAAGAATGTTCTTCTGTGGACCACTACCATCAAGTTTAACCCCTGCAGCTGCAGCCTGAGTGAGGGCCTGATGGGCAGGAAGACCAGCCACAGGATGTGATGCTCCATCAGCAGCCTATACTTCAGGCGGCCTGGAAACTGTTAACCACTCCTTGGCTACAGCATACTCAGCCAATCCACCCCCATTCTGTCATTCAAACTCAGAGAACTCATAATTAGGAAATTAACTTTAATTAGGGGAATAATTTATTTTACTGTCATCCACCAAAATGTCTCTTAAGGAACATGACAATCTCTACATCAACTGTGCAAGAAAAAAAAACAAACAAAAAGGAGAATAAGTTGGACCCTGATAAAGCAAAAGATATGACTCACCATATGCTTAATAATTGCTACAACCTTATCCCCAGGTTTGAAATCTTTTACTTCAGATCCAACTTCCACTACCTTTCCTGCAACGTCAGTTCCTACTCCAAATGTCCAAAGAATGGTAAGAAAGGAAACATATTTGTTAGCACTGAGTACCTTTATCCAAAACCATTTAAATTATCCAAATTTGCCAACCCTAAGATTTTTGTATATGGACCCAATTAAGTACACATGAACACTTCGATTGGGGAACTGACATCAGTTAATCTAATTAAAACTGTAACAAGTTGTTAAGCTTACCTGGTATATATGGGAACTTGCGAAGTAGGAAAGGACGCATTAAGCTTTTCTGAATTTTCCAATCAATTGGATTCAGGCTTGTGGCTTCCAATTTCAGCAAAACTTCACCTTTATTTGGAGTAGGGACAGAAACCTCAACATGCTAGAAAAATAAATGGACATTAATTTTACAAAAAATAAAAAATAAAAATCCATCACTCATATCTACACCAGTTTCAGTCATCGGTCACTAGAACATCAAAATTTGGTACCAGATTCTTATGTAAAATTCAAGCCGACCACAAGTGTAAAAATTCAAAAAAGGGGGGGAAATGGTTCCTTTCAAGTCATAATTATATTTGTATGGAAGATATCGATCGAGGCTAAAGTAATCATCAAACATAAATCAAATAAAATTGTATCATCTGGATTAAATTACCTTGAACCCAGCGACTCCACCTCCATATTTATCAAACTGTAGTGCGTGCATAACTTTTCCAGCCATATTCGATTCTTTCCACTTTGCAACTGCAAGTACCCAAATTGGTGTATACAAGCAAACAATCATTTGGGAAAAAACAGAGAGAAAGTACAATTATATTATGCGATAAATGAAACATGAGGATTATAGACATTCAAGTTCATATTCAACACAATCAAATAAAATAATATATATTATTTGATTCAAAGATAAATATTCTTATTTATCATTGAGATGATACAGAAGAATACCAGAAGATTCGAGCTTAAATGAGTTATATTTTGGTCCGGAACGGAGGGAGAATATGAAATGGAAAACTAGTGGCGGGAACAAAACGTCTTTGCGTATTTGAGAGCAATGTTGGTTGATGAAAGGGCCCATTCTCTCGGGACAACAATTTGATATACAGAGAAAAGCGTTGCAACTACTGGAAGTCGGCTCCGCTACGACGTTTTCAGAAGATATTTTATGTAAATGGTTTGCAATATGTATAAGCACTTGCAGTCCCGGTAAAGGATCAGTTAAAATTGTAAAGTTCGCTTCTTTGAAGGTCAATGTGACACTTCTGCAAATGAATTTGTTTGTTAAAATTTAAAAATTCAAAATACTTTATAAATCTACTTTAGAGAGGAAAAAACTTATTACAAATTTATCAACAGCACGAGCATTTTAATCAAATTCTTAGAAATTATTACATAACAATTATATACCTTAATCTAGGTACAAGGTAATCTTATAAATAGAAACAACAATAGTATACTACTATCTTCGTCCCATAAAGATAATCCATTTTTTTTTTATACAAATTAAGAAAAGTAGTTGATGTAGTCAATCTAATCATTTTTAAAGATAATCTTACTTTTATATCCGGCGTTTAATTTATACGAATATTTAATGGAGTATATTGGAATTGAAACTAGTAGATATCAAGAAGGAATTAATGATGGTAATTTAATCTTTTAAATCATAACTAACTCTCCTTAAAAAAAGAAACTAGACTATAATTTGAGACAAACGAAAATAAAGAAATCTGAACTATCGGAATGGAAATAATATGAATTTTCAATTTAAATTGATAATTTCTTTCTGCAATGCGATGGGTTAATTTTTAACTCCATATTATTCAAATTTCAGTCTTCTTGTTTAAGACTAAGTGGTAAGGGCCTTTTAATATTAAAAGAGGTGATGAGCTAGATTGAAAAATGAACGTCTATCTCAATTTAAAACACCTTCCTTAGTCATATCCATTAACTATTTATATTTTCCTTTTTCTTTCGAGAAGGGAATGATATTATATGACTCCGTCCGTCCGAGATTGAATATTTCATTTTGAGTTACATGTATTTTAATAAGAAAAAACTTTAACTTAATTTATTAACATATTGTATTATCAATTTTCTTAATAAATTTTTTAATAATTTAAGAAATTGGACATTTAATTGTGAACAATTCAAAATGAAATGTGAAATATTCATTTTCCGGATTTTAAAGTCAACGATGATCTAACAAAAATTAAAAGGGCATTTATTGTCATTACACTTCATCATAGTGATAACACTGTGTTTGAAAATCCAATGATTTTCTTAAAAAAAAAATAAAAAAATAATCCTGTCACAAGAATCAAAATATCCAACCGAAATTATGTAGAGATGAAAAAGGTCAACAAAAAAAAAATGTTATGAACCAAAGTTTCCAATTGAAAAAAAGTTAAAGATTGAAATATACAATAACTCATACTAAATAGTAATACTATTACTTTCATTCTTAATTAATATGAATTTTAGTGTGATTAAAGCAATCGAAAACTAAATGAGATCTGGTGCTTGCACGGCATCTATTAATTTTAATAACCAACATAACATTTATTTATTAATAATATTTTTGTATATTATTTTTTATTTTTTTAAATAACAATCTGAAAAATTGTCCTATATTATACTCATAAATAAAGATTAATGATCGTAAAACTTTTATTAAATAGGAATTTATGAGATATATAAATTAGGAACACTAACAAATTTCCAATTTTTTAATAGTAATTACAATATTAAAACTTGATTTAAAACGGAAAAAACAAGGCAATCGGTTAAAAACGCCAGTGGTTGGCAGAACCGATTAGTATAAGCATTGAACTTGACATTCCCCCTAATAACTAAACCTTGGAAGGTAGAAGAATTATTCCCAAAACAACTAAAATGGGTTCACGATATCCTATTACATAATTATTTGTCATTCCTCATTACATAGTATAAATTTAATATGTGTTTTTAAAAAATCAAGTTTCCTACGGTTTAGTTTATCTTTATAAGTTTTGATATATAAAATATATTAAAAAATAATAATTAAAGGCTATCAATAAGATTTTTATTAATATTTTATTAGTATAAAAGGAAGTAATACACCGATGTATGGTAAAGAGATCCAGATTCCTAAAAATCAAAGTAACAAAGAAATTTAATAGACACCATACATAATAAAGAAAGCCCAAGGCTGGTTAAGTAATTGTTGACACACCAACAAAATCATGTGGGGAAATATTCGCTCAAGGTTATGCATATCAATTTAAGAGTTAGATATTTGTTTCTAAAATTTAAAATATTTACTATACATACTAAAAAAAAATACAATAATCTCAATATTTTGAAAAAAAAATAAAATAAATAGAGTTGAAAATGAAAAATAAAATTTCCAAACTCATTTGATTTTGATTCGAAGATAGTTTTTTGCTTGGAGAAAGCCTCTTCGACCACCTCACAATAATCTTCAATACTGACCTTCCATCTTTTGAATGAGAAGTATGGTGGAAGTTCTATTTATTGTAGAGGGAAAAGAGTTAATTATTGAACCATTTTATAGATAGAAGAAGATAAATGAAGTGTTTATAAGAAAATTAACAGTTATATATATATATAAATATATATATATATATATATATATGG